>KK499768.1:1353350-1845850 GCA_000688715.1 Glossina pallidipes
GAGAGAGAGAGAGAGAGAGAGAGAGAGAGAGAGAGAGAGAGAGAGAGAGAGAGAGAGAGAGAGAAAGAGAAAGAGAGAAAGAGAGAAAGAAAGAAAGAGACAGAGAGAGAGAGAGAGAGAGAAAGAGAGAGAGAGAGAGAGAGAGAGACAATTGCGTAGAAATGTTTACATGTGCATTTACTTTGACATATAGCAATGCGCCGCTCACCTATAAATTACATAACCAATTTAATATGTTTGCGATTATAAGTAGGTGATCAGCAAACTCATTACGAGTTCTTTTTTTGCATTTGGACATACGTTCATCATGTTTGAACGACAAGCGATCTAAATTGCAATCTTTTACAATCGCTTTTTGATTGCCGCTGACCATCACTGCCAGACTCCTGATTCTTTCTGTATAATACCAATAATACCTTAGGTATAAAAGTCTGCAAGTCATACAATTTGAAAGTGATATCCTCTAAGCGATGTTAGTGACCAATTGGTTAAGAAAAGAAAGCAAATCGTCGTTTTTTTTCTTTGTGCAAGTTTCAGTGAACTTCTGTGTGCTTTCGCACTTCTCCTAAACTTGCTTCTGCTAGGGTCTCGCTACAGCTAAATTTTTTTCCTTCGGCGTTATCGTAGGTCTTTATGAAAGACTTTTGCAGAGTTACTTTCTTCTAATATTGTTCTGTCACATGAACTTGCCTACCTTCTACCTGACATAAATTACGTTTTTACCGTCACGTCGTATATTTGAACATTTTATGTAATTGAGGAAAACGTACTCCGTAATTTGTTCTTTTGCTTTGGACCTTTGTATTATATATTAAAATTTCATTAACTTTGGATTGGAGAGCGTACTTCTTAGCTATAAAAGCCAATGAATTTTGCGTCTTTTATTTAACTCCTTTTGAGATTAAGTTCGTACCGTTGATTTGTGATCTTTACGATAAAAAAAGGTTTTATTTACAATTCTTAGGAGATTTATTTACAAGTTATTTACAGAACCTTGCATTTACAAAGCTTTAATTCTCGCTCTACTGCTGTCAACTTTCTTGACTCGATTGAATTTGCTTTCCAGAAGTATTGTGCTTACATACCGTTTTGCAAACAAGTTATCAATACCTAACTTTTTCGTGACATTCATCCCTTTTTTTTGCCAAATTTCCGCTAATTATTGTCAACCTTTTCACGAGTCGCCAACTGCATGGTAGGTGGGTAAAGTGTCATGATTGTGTCTTTGGTTTTTTCTTTCGTTGAAATTTTGTTGCTTGGAAAAGCGACAAATTTTTTTGAAAACTTAAATCATCATATGTACGATATTCGCTACAGTATTTTGCAGTAAAAGAAAGGAAAAACAAGTAAGGAAATTGTATTCGGTTGTGACCGAATCTTTTATGCCCAACATTGTTATCCCAAAAAAAAAGAAAAAAGTAAGAGAATTTTCATGATTTATTGCATGGAGCAGGTGCGGCTGGTTTTTTCTATTTTCAGAATAAATGTTTTTGTCGTATAGCCGTATGGGGGTTGTAGGCGTATCCTTTGAAAAAGTTTAGGTCACTTCCAAATTCCTTTGTAAAATTTTTAGGCGATATCTCTATTCTCACTAATGGAAAATATTTACAATAGACGGCGTACCGAGGCGAACAGACGAATAGATGGACATGCTTAGGTGCATTCGAAATTTGAAATTTGTCAAGAATTTGTATACTGTATGGTGTTTTCGATGCTTGTGTCTTATAAAGGCATTGAAAAAAATTAAATTTTCTTACATTATACTATTGGGGAGGCGTGGCATATTTTTGTTTTTTGGTTTTTCTACAGGTAAAACAACTTCGGGAATAGAATATGCGCTCAAATTTTTGTTTATTTTTGCTGTAGTTTACGAGTAAAGAGCAAAACAACAATTGTTTGTTCTTTTTCGAGGTAACAGGTGTTCTCAACTTACGTGGTATTGTAGACGCATACTTCGACCGATTTGCTCCATTTACAATAAAAACCATGCATGCAAAAATTTTCAATGTTTCTGCAAATTTGAAGCCGATAGCTTGATTTTTGCAGTCAGGAGATTATTTACAACAGACATAACAAAGACGGACAGACGGAGATGCTTAAATCGATGAAAAATTTTATCCTGTTCAAGAATATGTATACTTTGTGGCATCTTTCAAGCCTTCTTCTGGATGTTGCAAAAGTTTTGCCAAATCAAATATACTCCCCATCCTTCGATGATGGATTTATAAACGGGGTAATCGATACCAATCAATAACCGTCTGGGAAATGAAGTCGTTCTACAGTGTCTGTAGATCTTGATTCAGTACGTTAGCTTGTGTGATATTATAAGAAGAAATGAACGACTTTACACTTTCGTACGCAAATATATGAAAATTATGAAAGGGACGGGAAGTGAGGACCTAAATGATTACCTTGGGAGATTCCGGAGGTGCCTTGCACGTTAATCTTATTGCATAGAACCTGTTCAGTACGATCTTCTCAGTAGCAAGAAAACCAGTTGTCTATTTTGGTGGGGAAACTTAATTTTCTTAGTTTCAATAGGAGCATCGGTATAAATAACGTTGGTTTGCATATATTGCGTGAATCCCTTAACTATGCAGTAAGAGAATTTCGGAAGAGAGTTTCAGTTACCGTAGGCTTATCACCACAAAGGTAATGATGACGGAGGCGTGTGACACAATTAAAAGTCGAGGAAATCGTCTCAAGTAATAGTATTAATAAATTTGACAATAACTTTATAATTTGTTTATTGCCATTTTCGCGTTCAATCAAAATTTGTTTTAGCTTGGGTTTGTCCCTTGTCTTGCACACAATTGTGAGAATAGTTAATATCAAACTGGATTACTATACCCTCAGTAGTGGTACATGCGCCAAGTTTCTCAACTTTTACTACAAAAAGATTTTTAACAATAGAGAAACAGTTGGTGAGAGGGGAACCAGGATAAGTCGACTTTCTTCTTTTTTTTTTAATACGACCAGCCATTCATGATATGCGTCATATTCGTGTAACATGGCGACGGTCAGAAAGGAGTATAGAAGAAAAAGCTATTGGGACTATAGCCTAACGGATGTGTATATTGCCTCTAACCACTGAACACTCACTAGAGCTACAACCAAAGTCAAGTCTATCGCACTTACGATTTGAAGTCACGACCACTGACTTGGTAGTCATGATTTCCTTCCTACTCGGATACTCATATGGACACAAATCGATCAAATATATATACATTTTACTTTTAGGGGCTCAGTTGTGCTCTTAGATAAGATAAGTAAAGGGTGAGTGTTTCTCGATGTTATAAATGTTTGTTTTAATTCCTTGCAACGCGGCGGAGGGAGCGCATAATCGTAAATGGAAATCGCTTGTCCTCAGTTGAACGACATAGTTGACTTACACATACCTACAGTTATGAGTATTTCGTTTGAGTAAATTAATTTATTTAAAGTAAAATTGCGCTTCGCTTATATTTTATCTTACCTGGTTTAAATCAAAATATGATAAGATTATAAATCATATACAATCCACCATGCAATTAAAAAAATCTGCGAATATTTTTAATGAAATTTTTAATAATAAAACGCTGCGGTGTTTTAATATATTTTTTTTCTTTTTTTTTTTTTTTAATGTAAATATATTTTCAATCTAATTATACATTTAATAATGTATTATATATGTATATGAATGTATGGATGCTTGTATTTACTAAAGATGGATGTTATCGATGTAGAAATACACTTAGATGAAACTTATGTGAAACTTATACATGATTAAATAACATTTTTTGTAGAACGGCATTATTAATGTCCTACTTGCTATATATTTACTTGTTAACAATGAGTGGATGGCGGGATCTTTGAAATATGTTATTAAATACACATAAAAACAAAAAAAAATTTTTACAATTTTTTTTGTTTTTCTCATTCGCTTATGATATTGATGTTCATAATTAATTGTAAGAAATTAACTCTCTTCAGTTATGCATGAGTATAGCAACATATGTTTCCACCGATCTCCGGAAGATGGAGATTCGGATGTAGAATCTTGTGATTGCTTTTTTAATTGTTGCGAAATATATCTTACAGATTACAAGAATTATCTAAAATCTTGATGATTTAAACACGTTATTGAATCGGTTTAATAGATTTAGTTTAAAAGATGGCTTTGCAGATAATGAACGAACACATACTTGCATTGTTTGGAAGTATGAAAAAATAAAATAATTTCTAAATAAATAACATAAAATTACTCCTAGACGTTAATCGTAACTTTGATATAAATATGAAAACACGACGACAATGAAACGGCCACTTTTCATATTGTTTAACTAAGATGATGAATATTCGACTTGTAATCAAATTAAAGCTAGCTTAAGGTTATCTTCTATTTTAAGACTAATTTTTGAATTAAGGTTTTCCTTCATCGCTTCGATGTGATTTTAAAAAGTTTATTTTCAGCCAGAAGTGAACGTTCCAGGGAACCTGTGGAAGATTGAAAGCTTATCAAATAGTCAGAGGAGGCCCTATACCATTTCGCGTAACACAATTGTTCAGCTGTCCTCATCATAAAGTCTTAAAAGTTATACCCTGTTGCCATGAATGTAAACTTTATGCGGCTAGACAACCGCAATAAAAACCTAAGCAGGCCACGACAACCTTATGAAATATTAAAAACAAGTGAAGACCCTGCGCCACCTATGATTATTCATATAATGACTTTACAAAATAGGCGTATCTATGGAAAGTGGTCGAAAGAGCGATCTGATCCGAATCGTTTTCAATAGCGTTCATGTTTGGGACAAAATATGTCAGCGTACCAAATTTCCTCAAGACATCTCAAACATTGCGGTGTGTAGGCTGAACCCAAGGAAACAAGATAGACAGGAGGACAGATGGACGGAGAAGATTAGCTCGATTAAGAAAGTGATTCTAAATCGGTCTGTATAATAAAAGGTGAATCTATGTCAAGTCCTTTTGGGTATTGCATGCATTCCTTGTACCAAAACTGGTACAGAATATAATTAGTTCTTTCTCCGTCGCATAACGACTCATCTTTTGTATATGGGGGAAGTTCAAAATACAGTCTCATTCTATACAAATTTTCTACATTCATTTTCTACGCCAAAGTATTATTTTGTTAACGGTTCTTGCCGGGATGTATACTAAAAATGAAAAAATTCTTTTTAGGTAACGATTCCTTGAAAATAAGTCGTGGTATGGAGAATGATCGTAAAGATGACCCAATGTGATCCATTTTCAATTGCGTCCGTTCTTAGGCCAAAATATCGCAGTGTTTAAAAATTGAATTACAATATCCGCATACTGAGCACATTTATAAATGGAAAGTTGTCAAACGGTCAGAGGGGGACAGACATGCTTGCATGGATATCAAAAATGATTTCGCATTAATTGGTAAAACAAAATTCTGGTTTTTGCCAAGTTGTGCTCGATATTGTATATATATGTATTTATATAAAGCCAACTAAATTTTCCATAAGTGATGTAAGGTATGAAAGGATTGTTATAGAAGTATGTGTAATCGGTTCCGTATGTTGTAGACTCAAGTTCTCTTGTTAGGTCTGAAGATAATTGCCGGCGGATACAGCTGGTCATTTGTAAGGTTGCGAAACCTACCTTGCGATATTGCACTGGGAATGGAACAAATTATGCTATTCTTCGGCGATTGGTATCAGAATAAAAATTCTATAAATTCTAACAACGTATACATAAGGAAGTTATTTCTTTTTATTTTTTTTTTTTTTTTTTTGTAATTGCATGCATTATTTTATTTTATAATTATGTATATGTATATTGCATGAGTGTGTATAGACGTACATTTATCAAAACATAGATAAACATATTTCACATTTTAATTACTCTTTTTAATATCGATGTAATGTAAATAAATCTATTGAACCCATACGTACTGACGTTTGAATAAATATTAATTAAAATAATATTTATAAGTGCTTTTGTGCGTTTATGTATCAGTATATACTTGCGATATTTTTACTTAATATGAAATTAAAAAATTTTTTTTCATTTTTAATTGAATTTTTGAACTTAAAATTTAAGAAAAAAAAAAAAGAAGAAGAAAAAAAAAACAAGAAGAGCATTGACAAAGTTTATCACTATGTAACACATGAGTATCTATGCGCTAAAAAAATGTACTTCAAATCGCTCAAAGGAAGTCTGTAGTGTGTTTGTGTGTGTGTGTGTGTGTGTGTGTGTGTGTGCGTGTACTTAGTTTTGTGTTTTCTGCTTTTATTTGGGTTTTGTGTTTTATTTCATTCTTCAAATGTACAAACACATAACATTATTGCGCATTTCATACCCTTTTCTACTTGTATATATTTGTTTGTTTACACGCTTTTTATTTTGTTTCTCTTTATTTGTGTCTTTGGTTGTTCGTTTCATTTTTTTTCAATTTTTTTTTTTTTTTTTTTTTTTTTTTATTTTAATCATTGTTTTCTTTCATGTTGTCATCGTAGTTATTGCATATTAAATTTAACATTTAGTATCTTGCATGTTAGTGAAATGTACATACAAACATATGTTACTTTAGAAATATTTTTCATATGATAATACATTTTATGTTCATAATTTTTCTTATGTTTTCCTTTATCTGCAATCATAGATATATTTTTTTTATTCTTTTTATTCAATGCTTACCCGAAACATATTCAGACAATACATACTTACGTCTACAGGTACTATAATAATATATTTACATATTTCTATTAATAAAAAATGTTACTCTTATCTTTCCATAATTCATTTAATGCTATTTTGTGCTGCACGTCTTTAAACAAAAAAAAAAAAAAAAAAAAAAAAAATACAAAGTTTTGAGTTCATTTACAAGAACGTGAAGAAGATAAGAGTCCAAAAATCAGCAAAGAAACAAGAAAAATGAAAAATAAAATAAGAGAATTATGTTCGCTTTGAGACAAAGTCGAAATGCTCACCACGTGAGGGCGTGTCATTGAGGGGCGCAAAGAGGAAGACAAAAAACACAGAAACACTGATGTTCACGAAAAATAATCATTTATATATAAAATAGTGTGTATATATAATTGTGTGTGTGTGTGTGTGTGTGTGTGTGCCTGTATAAGTGCTGCATCTTTCTGTACAAAATCTTAAATCTATATTTGCTATAAATTGGAAATGTTGACGCACAATTCGATCTGGAAATGGAACTGTGCCAAATTTAAGCCCTACGTGTTTCAATTTGTGCAAATTCTAAATTTCGAAAAGCGATGAAAGTTACAGCAACACTTTTGTTGTTTGTCACATTATCTAATGTGAAAGATTTGTAATGCATAGAAATGTGTATTCAGATCTGCGTATTTTATATATTATCCATAAGTGAGTAAACTTGTTCATATTGTCGCTTCTTTCATACATCTCCTCGGGGCCATAGGTGATGGCATCACTTTTTCACGGTAGATATAAATCAAAATTTATGTAAATCGATTTATGTAAAATGGTAATTAAAGTCAGACAGATATCTAATATATCTATGTATTATTCACGGGTATTAGCGATGGATTTCTAACTGTTTCATGTTATAAAACTTTTAACTGAATCTTAATAATTGTTTTTTTGTCTTTTACATTCGGATGATGATGTCAAAATTATCTAAACAAGTTAGAATAGGATTTTTTAGTGATCCGCAGGAAAATAGTTAAGGTTTGCGCACTTCTGCGCATAAATATATATAAATCGGTCATCATCTGCTTGTAAAAGTATAACATCTACACATACAACATTCCAAAGTGTTTGGGCCTTAGGGTATTTGTCGAAAAAAATATTACGAAAGTTTTATAAAGGACATATGATTGACTCACTTCTGTAATGGGTGTCTCTTTTATACTCCACAATACTTGCAACATATGGGTATATTAAGTTTGTGCGTGTATACGCAACAACAACGACTTAAGATGGACCCATCTTTTATTGTATCGATCGATTCAAAATTATTTTCTGAGTCTATCTGTCCGCGTTCTGCCTTGTTTTCTTCTATTCAACCTAAAGACTGCAATTTTGAAAACACTTTAATGACGCGTTTTGGCCCAAATATGAAGGCTATTGAAAATAGTTGGGATCAGATTAATGTTTCAACCACTGCCCATGTAACGCCTTATTTTGAAAAGTCGTTCGTGAAAAGACCATTCCCCGCGGTAGGCTTTTTACTTGTTAAAACTGAAAATGTATATTTCTTGTGTGCTTTCGTGACTAGAAATATCCAACACATTTGCAGTCTCATCAGGCAGCGGCTCCACGATTCGTGAACGTTTAGAAATTATTAAAACATTTTAACAAATTGGCAACTCAGTTGTGCGTGCTCATTGCTTGTTCACTATAGAATCGATTTCTCTATTCAGGACACTGCGGCCGTGTGAGTTGCATCAAAGTCCAAGTCAATGCTGAGACTCTACAAATATTTAGAGCACTTTGAGACGACTATCGTAGACATAGCCCAAGTAGTTTTGTACAGAGCGCGTCAATGCTTTCAATGCCGGGGTTCACATTTGAATTGAAGATTTTGTTCAGAACATAACTGCAAGGTCTAAGCTCCAAAATAAACCATAATTTATTCTGATACGTTGGGCTTTTTTCTTTTTCATTATTATTGTGATTATAATTAATTTAGCCAGAGAAATAACTTTTAAGACTAGAATTTTAAAGCAGTAAGGCTGTCGGCTTTATGAAAAACTCGATCGCACTTGCGATTTGAACCCACGACTTTTCTTTTTACACCCATCACCGAAGGATTGGGGGTATATTTATTTCGTCAAAACGTTTGCAGCACCCAGAAGGAAACATCAGAGACCCCACAAAGTATATATATGTTCTTGATTACCATTAAATTCTAAATCGATTTGAGAATGTCCGCCTGTCCGTTTGTGAAAGGTCTGTTGTTAAGATTCTCCTGGCCGCAAAAATGAAGCTATCGACTTCAAATTTGGCAGAATCATTATACGTTATTACACGCAGATTGGTATTGAAGCGGGGAAGAAGGAAAAAATTGACCACCCCTACCCAATATAAAAGTGTATCAAAATTGAGTTTTTTTTCAATACGTTTACAGGGCGCAGAAACAAGCTTCAAAAAGCCCATAAAGTAAGCCCAAGAATATGCCCGTCTGTTCGTTTGTCGATCTGTCTGTCTCTGCAACTTTTTAGTATTTGTAGTAAACATTCTCCCGTTATCGAAAATGCAGATCACCTATAAATTGGCAAAAGAATTTGGAAGTGACCTAAACTTTTCAAAGGACACTTCTACAACGCCCATGCGTTTATGCGACAAAAGCTTTTATTTTGCAAATAACAAAAATCAGCACCGCCCGCTTCATATATAGTTATTGTACTTGTTTTGTCTTTTCTAGGATAACAGTGATGGCTATAAAATATTCGGTCACGACCGCATATAATTTTCTTACTTGTTTCATATATTAACATGAGATTACCGGAGCGAGTCAATTTGATTCATTTACGATTTTATTGCTGGATATTTGGAAAAACTAAAATAATATTTTTCAAAACATTTATTGGTTAGTAATAAAATTAAGAAATGTATTTAAGTACGATTTCTTACCCTCCTGCCCTTTGTGTAGCCTTAAAATTAATAATAATATTTTCTATTTATATATGTATCGTTCATTTTGTTAAAAATTTCAATGAGGAAGTGAATTGTGAAAATTAATTAAATTTACTTATCACACATTTGCTTAAAGCACAATAAAAAAAAAAAAAAAAAAAAATTTAAGAAAAAAAAATATTATATCATGAAGCGCTTCACTCATAGGGATACATATAATTGTTTGTTTGTCCTTCCGATGAGAGAGACTTAAGCGAGAGTGTGAACATGAATTCGAACCATGTTTTACGTTCATCGTTTATGCAAAGTAATATAACTTTGTTTAGATATTTTTAGTTTATGCTACAAAGCATATTAACTTTATCACCACAAATCTCTTATCAGACTTTTTTTTTTTTAACGAATCCTGGTTATATTATGTTACTCAATATCTGCCTGATCTGCCACTTAAATGGCAGAACTGCTGACTATCGAATATCATTTTTCGATAGCGTCAATGCGATACGTGTGAAAATGTCATGATATTTCGACTATTAGTTTACCCTACGTTTTGGTCGCATTATACGCCTTTTGCCGGTTGCTGTACCCTCCGCTGGCAGCTGATTTGACTCGGGAGTGTAGAGCTGGACTTATTTTTCATTTATTGTCGTATACAGTGTGAAAAAAAATGTTGTTTACACGCTCTGGGCCATCAACACGTTGTTATCGAAAGTACGCAAACGAGAAACTTATTCCGTATAGAACTTTTTCAAGGACACAGGTTCATGTAAAATATCCTAGTGCATATACTATCCTTTTACATCGTTAAGATGCCATTTATCACATGCAAATTCAGTTTTCGGTCTTCAAATATGAATTTTGTGCACCTTTTTAATGTTTTCTGGAACTATTGCCGAATTCCGGCGACCAGAGTGTTTCGCATTATCATTGTCACGGCGACTGTGCTTAAAATTAGCAAATCACTTATAAATTTATTTATTCGAAGGGCAAGAGTTGCCGTAACATCTTTCAAGCTATGAAAGAAACTTTTCCTCAATACACGAATTTCAGAACTTGCAGAATTATTCGGAAAATGACAAAACTAACTTTTAAACTGATGGTTGAAATGTCATGAAATTTTGCCACCTATCGTTCGGAGGTTGATACTACCCAAAAATCGTGTGGTTCTGTCCATTGTGATGCCATATATGAGTTAAACCGGCGACATATTGAGCGATGTGTTAATTAATCGCCTCAACCTATATACCGTTTCAAGCTTGCATTCATTTCCTTTCCATTAAAAATACGAAAGTTATTGATTGTGTAAATGTATGCGAGTCGATGTATGCCGATAAAATGTATAAATATTTATGCCACAATAGGATTTCAAAACTTGAGCTTCTTCGTCTTTCTATTTTTTTTTTTTTTTTTTTTTTTTTGTTAATATGAAAATAAACGAGGGGCAGGTTCAATAAACAGAATACACAGAAATATATAGGAAGGTGTATTTGCATTAATATCTGTAAATTTATTAAACGGACTCTCTTTGAGTTTTTCATAGGTGGGCATTTAACGTACGTCGACGACTGCAAGCCTTTTCTTTTTCTTTTTCTTTTTCTTTTTTTCTTATTTTCCTTTTAATTTAATTTTATCTTAAGTTGGATTATTAACAAAAAGATTATTCATTACAAATTTATTTTATTTTCAAAATTATCTTTAGGTGAGAATGATATCTACGTTGTACGTATTTATGTTTATTTAATTTTCTTACTTACTTGATTATAAATTTTTATTTTTAAACTAATTTTTAACCAGCTTTCTTAGTGACGCTTGGGAAGGCCGTATTTACACATCATCTCAGACAAATCAATTTGCTTTCGTTATCATTAATGTATGAACAATAACTGCGTGGAAAATGTAGCCGCTGCTGTGTTTGCCGCCCCCAATCCACTTTGCAGAAACAATAGCAGCCGCAACAATAACGTCGGCCATTAACATTATTTGATGTTAGCTGATATGAGTGATGGCATCCCATTCCATGTCGATGATTTAAACAGTGGCAGTGCAGGTTGTTACGATTCAGATCGGTATTGATGATTGTGGTGGCGGTCGTTTCGGCGGTAGTGGTTGCAGTAATAACATGAGCTACGGTAGTGCTGATAATATAGGTGGTAGATGGTTGCTTTTGCTTTGATGTACCGTTGGCGTTGTTCGTTGCGGTCGAGCTTGTTGTTGTATTTAGTGCAGCGTCTAATGCACCCGTTGCATGTTGATTATAACAAAATATTAAACATATCAGCAGCATAATAGTTAACCAATTGTAGTGACAACCGGAACTTCCCGTTTGCATTGCCTCCGGATGTTCACCTGAAATAATGGCCCGAACTAATTTCAACAGTTTTGTGATTGTTCTTAATTGTAAAAAGGAACGATTACATATTCATTTAAATGCGAAGGCATACGAATATATAAAATTTTCTAAATTCCAAAATTTCATAAAATTTACCCTTCATTTTACTGATTAAACCTACAAATTATTGATAAGTGTGCATATTGTACGTGTTTCCGAAATATGTGCTTTCGTATTCATATTGCATGAAAATATTCCCGTACAAATCTATACCTACATACAACATGAGATACAACTCCAGAGAGTGACGGGCGGGGGGGATGGGGTTCACGGCTGACGACTTGTGATCATCATATGTGTAACTTCGGGCATTTTTGTACGTCATAATGACGAACAATAAACAAGCCAATGTTGACCAAGAACGCACAATTCGGCAGGCCGTGCATTCAGCGTCTTTCAAATACGTGCCCACATTCGCAACGTGGGCCATTTACATCAAAGAACAAATGAGAGAAATGACAGAAATAGCTTGCCGCTGAATGCTGCAAAGGTCTCTGTTCCTCTAAATATGCCACATATAAGCCAAACGCCTTAATGTTGCCACAAACTCGAGGACACGCTTACAGAAAAAGTGATTGGCCAAAGCTAGGAAAGCAGAGCCAAAGTTCAATATTACTGTTATGATGACGGAGGGTGAATGAACATAAGAATGGTGAAGTCAGAGACAACTGTGATACCAGCGCATAATTGGTTGTCATACATGGACGGATTCAGAAGATAGTTTCATCAGATTTCCATATTTATTTTTACACCAACGCAGCAAAGACATCGACACTTAAAATGCTACATCTTGGATTTTATATATATCTGATTGCCATACAAGTGGGATAAGATGGATGGGATGTATCATGTACCCCAGTTGGTAATAGACGTAAATCTGTTTAGTAGCCTTAATGACACTTCTTAATTTCTCTTATTCAAAAAAATATTGGTAATCGCGTAGCGTTTCGTTACGTCTATTACCCGACGCATACCCTCTGCTCGCAAGTTTAACGATATCATAGTTGTGTTAATAGTTGCTCTATCCCCTTCGAAATATGGCGGGAAAACTCATATTGAAGGCGATATGATTAACGGATATGATCGTTGGATCGATTATCCGGTTTAATCTATCACTTACATCTGAGTGTCATTATCGATGATTTATTTTAGAATGTTTTGCTACTATTGTTGATCTGGAGTTGAGGATATAGTTTTCAAAAACAGTGAAGTGTCTTGCAATCCATGTCGCGTGAACAAATGCAGCTATATATGGCTATGGATTTTCTGCACATTCAGCCACGATAAAATTTTCATTGCTATTGTAACGTAGTGTTTTCTTACCTCTGACGTGCGAGTCAGCTTAGACGGAGGCTATCAGAAATTTTTTGTTACGGAGTGTGTGGCCCCTTCGCCAATTGAAATACCGTCTTCGTTTTACTTAACCTCAATTTTATTCGTGTAATAAAAAACGATTATTCTAATACTCGATAAGTCTCCGCAGTAGACTGTAGCGACTCTCTCTTAGAGTGAGGCCGCCTTGTCTCGGCCTGCTAAGATTTTTCTACAATTTCCTTAAACTGTGACCGACGGTGAACGCAGGGGAAAACTAGCGCAAGTATCAAAAAGAAGTAGAAGAAATATTCCCTGATCCTAATATCCTAGAGTATACCAAGCTCAAGAGCAAGGCTCGACGATCCCGCCTGAAGTTTGGCTAGAACCCCTTACCCCAGCAAGGGTAAAGATCGTCCGTCTCCTTATGTGGCTGATTTGCCGTTATTTATACTACGCCAGTCAGGGTTGCTGGCTGACGCATAATTTAGTAATAATTCGCGGACATATTGGCGGATGGTATTTTATCTAGAGTGGGTAAAATATTAGTACATCTGAATCAATTTTGATGTCTAATAATATTTGTATCTTCCTATTTTATAAGGATGAATATGTTTCTTCAATATTGATGGTTACTTTTTGCATTAATTAATTCATTTTAAAAACTATTCATCGCTCATTCACATAGAGATGGTTGCTTTCTCATTGATTCGGCAACCATCTCCACTAAAGATACCGTTTTGTCCCGTTGCATAAAGTAAACGCCTGCCCGGGTATTGAAACAAGTGTTTGTTATTATGAATACAAGCCATCTTCATCTAAACCGTGAAGATGGGGAAATGTTGATAAATAGTTTGAATACATGATTTAAGCATGTACTCATGTTTACAGTGAGTAACCTATGTTTATGTTTATGTTTATTTGTGTGTGAAATGTCATGCACAGTTACGGTGGATGGAGGAAGTTAGCAAGTTATGTGCAATGTATGTATATTTACATAACATACATTTAATAACTAGGGATAATATGTACAATAACATAATATGTTTTTTCATTTTATACGTAAGCATAATAACTATGTAGATGTATTTATAAATAACAATAATATAATAATTGAATTCTATGATAATAGTTGGAGATAAATCACATAATTTGTGGGCGGCAAAATGAGGAGTGCCCGATCTTGCACGTCATACTTTTATCGATTTTTGAAGCTCTCGTCAGTTGGTCTTTGCCCAATCAAACGTTACATTTGTTATCATTTCCGTTCCCAAATAATGCGTTGACATTAATTGTTATTCTGTCTCTCCTGCAAGCACAGTTTGCTTCGGTTTTTTCTTCTATTCATCTTGCATTCATTTTATTTTAATTTTATTTAATTAAAGAAGCAACGAAGCCAATGTTGTTGTCATGATATGCATTGAATATTTCACTTTTGTAACGTTGCGACCTCTCCGGTCCTAGTTTTCTTTTTTCACTTTTCCCAAAACGTTCGTGTATGTGTTATTGGAAATTATTTTGTTGCTTTTTCTACCCAACATTACTTTGATGTTTTTCGCCCTTAGAATGATTATTAAGGCATATTGTGCTTCTCGGCATTCTGTACCTCGTCAAAGCTACACTTCTTTATTTATATATATATGTCCCACACGACTTGTGGTGCGAAGGCAGAAGAACTTGAGGTCGAACAACTTTTTACTGTACTGATCGATTCAGAAACTGATTCTCAAGCTTAGCGTGTCCGTCCGTCAGAATGTTTTATTTTTTTTTTATTCAACCTAGAGGAGGCGATTTTCGAAATATTTTGATGAAATTTGGTATACTGACGTTTTTTGGCCCAAGGATCAGCCCGATTGAAAATGAATTGAATCGGGTAATTTTTTAGGATTACTTGTGATATAGCGATTAATTTTGAAAAGTCGTTACATAAATAGCTGTAGGTTTGTGTAGGGCACCAGATGACCCACTATAGTGCTTTTACTTGTGAATACATTTGTTTTGGACTTGAGGTTTACATTTTGGTGCAGCTGTTAATGCTTGAGAATTATTGGTCAAAAGTGCCCTAAATTTTACTAATTGCTGTTACAAAGCCTCACCTAGCTTTGCATTATCTTTTATAATTCATGGATACACTTTGTTTGAGAGACGACTGCATTTATTTCATTGAGCTTACACCTGAGATTGTTGAACGTTTGATCCGTTTATTGTTTTAATTGTGTTGAAGTATTCATCATAGTTTCAATTCTTTTAAGGATATATTTCAGGGTTTGTTTTACTTTCACTTCTCTTTTGTGATGGCGTGTATTGTTTTCTCCTTTAGGGTTTTTCTTTTTTTTCGTTTTCTTGTTGTGAAGAAGTTTAAATCAAACTGAAACGCAGACGAACAATGCATACTTTTAGGTGATACGATGCTTTAGTTTTCTGATTAAACAGAAGTTTAGAGCTTTAAGCTAAACTCGATAAAACTTTAAGCTGCGCAGTATATTTCTAGTAAACTTTCTTATTACTATTTTTTCTTATTTTAAATTTTAAGTAATAAAAACTAAAAGCACTCTAGCTCTCTGCACATAACAAATACTTTAAATGTAGATTTCCGTTTGCTTATTTAACATTTGCACGAATGAAGACCAGCGACGAGAACTTATCTCCGATCTTAGCGAGCTCACACGTCCATCAACCGAAGTGTATGTATGGATACATATTTGCAACTTACATATAAAATCGGTTATATCTTTTTAAATATTTTATTTGCACCTATTCCCCGCTATACTCGCTACACGTTCTACATGTTGAAAAAGAGAAAAACACCAAACTTAAAAGAAGAAAATTTTGAACTCATCCGCATTTATTTCTATTATATTAATTTTAATTCATTATTTCGGTTGCAAAAAAAAAAAAAAGAAAAAACTCTGTTTTATGTTTATTTTCACATCAACCAGCGAGAGGTTAAAGGTATATCCATACTGTCATAACGTTGGCAACACTAAAAAGGAATCTTCAAACACGTAAGAACCATTTTAAGTATCTATGCCTGTTCGTCTGTAAAAATGTTCCTGACAAAAATTCTCCCTATGAGGTATTCGCTACAAATTAGTCAAGAATATTAGAAGTTCTGCCACGTAAGCTGATGGTCGAAAATCAGTCTTCTGGTACACCATGGGCTGTAAGCATTTCTGTTTTCAAAATTGTCGAGTATAGAAATTCCATTATTTGTTGCTTTTTTCCGAGTGTTTTTAAAATCAAAGTAAAGGCGGGGTATAAAAGATTCTGCCACAACCGAACATAATTCTCTTACTTGTTTTTATTTCAAATAGAGATTTTGTTTATCGCTATTAAAAAGATTTTTTCTGTTATATTTTTGATTTCATAAATTAATTGAATCGCTCGCTATACATATATATATATATATCTTGATAACAGTTTAACATTGGTCTGTTGTTTTATAAAACGTTTTGCTCTTATTTTATTTTCAGTTAATTGATAGGGAAGGACGGCATGGCATGGCATATGATGTTTTCGGATTTTAATGTTTTTTTTCGTATTAAAAATTTCATTGTAGAACACATGTATTATGCTTACATATGTGTTTGTTTATTGATTTCAAATTATTTTATGCTTATTTCGAAGTTTTATAGTTTTAGTGATACTAATCTGGTCCAGATAATCCACATAATCATTGTAGACGTGATTAAATACTCCGTGAATATTCATGTCGTGGAAATGTACCGTTAGGGCAGTTTAGAAATGGAATGGAAGCAAGGAAGTTTCGATTGTAAGCTTTTGTTATAGATAAATAAACCAACCGGTTTTTCAATACATTTTTGTATTCACCAAAACGAATGAAATTCCTGTTCTTGATTTTGCTGCTTTAACAAACAAGCTGGTCACGCCGACGAGAAAGTTGAAAAATAAATATTGAGAGAAGCACATAAGCAGAGCTTTACGGCAGTGGAGGGATTTACTTTGCTCACTACCTTATTGCTATACTTAAGTATTTTTGAAGTAATTTGAAATAATAACATTTTTAAATAGAAAAACAAAAACACACAGTGAGATGAGATATGACTGTTCTTCCGATGTCTTTATAACGCGTGATCCTTCGTAGACCCCCGTGCAATCATGCACGTTTCCCTATCAATTCTCTCTACGACACTTGCTTATTCGCCATTTCCACAACTGCACCTTCTCGAGCAGATTAGCAGTAGTATGTCTTTATATATATATTATAATAAAAAAATTATCTTTCAGATCTAATTTTATACGTTTGAAAGAGACAGAAGATGATGTTTGTTTATGCCTATGTGTGAGTGTGCAACGAACTATTAAGATAGATTACTCCATTATCGATAATGATGTGAAGCCATCCACGACCTACATGCCTTTAGAACATGCTGACAACATGGACATCAGAATACATATCAATATAATGACTGGTACCCTCGTCAACGCCGCAAAACACGTCAACGTACTTATTTACTAGACAACTGAAGAGCTGTGGGGAAACCTCAAAATCTCTTGGGCAATTATGATAATTTTTATATCATGCAACACTTGTAGTACAGGGCTTACTAAATTTGTTTAGATGTGCGTAACACTCACGAGGATTTAAGATAAGCCAATCTTTTATGATCGTTTCACAACTCAGTTTTTTGTCTGTCCGTCTGATGTCTCTCCTTGAATTTTTGCGCTCAACCTAGGTTTGGTACAATGGCGAACTTACGCCCAATGATGAATCTTATTGAAAATGAATTGGATCGGATTACTCTTACCACCTCTTACCACCTTTTCCCATAACGTCTTATTTTTAAAAAATTGTTGTATGGGAACAATTTGCAATCAAAATTTTCTCCGCAAAAATTAATTCTCCGTTTGGGTCTTTTCTTCGAATCCTACGCCATGGCTCTCATGAAATGTAAGCTTTTGTATCGGTAAAAACATGGCTCACCATTAAATACCCTATGTCACCCTACAATTGTTCATACATCTACTTTTCGAAATAAGGGGTTATAGGGGAGGTAGTGGAAAACGTGGTCCGATCCCAATCGTTTTTCAATAGCGTTCGTCATCTGGAAAAAGCACGTCGGTGCAAAAAATGTCATCAAAATGAACTCAAGAAAACAAGACAGACAGACAAACGGGCGGACAAGAATCACTTTCTGAATCGCCGGGTAACATAAAAGGTGGGTCTATCTCAGGTCCCTCTGAGTGTTGCATATGTTCGCGCAATATTAATATGCCCTTGCCCAAGTAGTGTAGGGTATCATACATGAAGAATAATAAGATTTTTGACAAGAAAATCCATTTTTTTGGGCAAATTGGAACAATGTCAGTTTATGTTTTGCGCTACATAGAGGAATCCCCATGAAAAGCATGCCTTTACGCGGATGTATGGTATAATTCTTGGCATTTTATGATGAAATTAAATGAAGCATTGTAGGCGAACTGCTGCAGGCCTTGTATCACTTTAATGTTGTGACTTGTTTTTGATGTAATTAACACTTACACGGAAGATGCTTATGCCATATGAGCTGAATATCAAATCCAATCAAATTCAATAGAAATCGATCCAAGTAATAAAATTATTATTCAAATAATTATATCTGAATATAATACAAATGAAAATAAAAAAAAAAGGAAAGAATAAAATTTTTTAAAAACATTGTGAAGACTTATCCAACTAAATTCTTTTTTTTTTTTTTTTTTTTTTGCTTAAGAGTTTTATGTACATTAGATTTAATTGTGGGAAGGGGCGAGAGAGAGAGAGAAAGAGAAAGAATCGAATTGAAATGTAAGAACGAAAACAAACGTTCGCATTAAAACAATTCAACGCCGACTGCTCCAGTCTAGATTGCATTTTATGAATAAAATGGATTTAAAGCTTTCGGCAAATTTCAAAGTTATTGAATGATTTGCAGAGAGACAGAATGGAAACAGTTGTCGATAGATAGGTATGTTGTAGAGAAGTTTTTAGAAACCACAAATATAAACTTTAATTAATTTGTGGTAAAAGAAGGGAAGCCACAATTGCAAACTATTTCGTAAAGTCTGCAAAAGTGCTTCAAGCAATATAGTAAACCGGTGGAAAACAACACACACACGCACATTCAGATACCTTTCTATAGTTATGCAAAAGTCAAACGAATACACACCATATGCGGTAGATATGAGGCCACCATAAAAAGTTTTAAAGTGCGTACAATGCGCACTAAATATGCCTGAGATTTACTTAGTTTGAATTCTTCAACGCTAATGCTTTAATCTGCAAGGATCAACCATCTTATTAATTAGTGAATATTTATGTTTGGAAGATTTTAAAAAGACTCGCCGTCGCTCCAAATTTATTTAAACACGCTTTAAAAAGAAAATATGTAAATGCCTAACCGAGCCCATAGCGTTTCCCAAATAAATCCCGTAAATATACTACGACATGTGCAATTTAAATATTCCTCTAGAAACGTGCCAAACGCAATAAGGTTGATGTTTGGTGCTCCCTTTATAAGTGTTTGCGTTAACTTAGCTGCCAAACAATCAACCAACAAAATTCCTTTACAAACCAACCAACCGAGAAGACTTTCAACTTACTTCCGGTAATTGTTCACACTCTAGAGCAGAAACCCTGCTGTAGAGAGTTCATATATGAATACGTATGCATTGAAGAGGTAACTGCACACATGCATATGCAAGAACATGTATTTTAACACACACACACACACACACACACAAACACATTACTGTTTTGTGAATTAATGTATGGCTATATATATTATATTACATAATATTTATGTATAATATATATGTACATTATATAATATATACGTATATATAATAACGAACGGCAAGCCAGCTTATTAAGTTAAAATATTACGTTCTCCTTAGACTTACTAATCATGTCTAATATGCTAATATTTTTATACTCTACGCCATATGTGGTAAACCCTTATTAAGTTTGTGTAAATCTATGCACTATTCCGAATGACTTAGAATAAACCCATCTTTCGCTAGACCAATCAGTCTTTCTGCTTATCTGTACGGCTGTCTGTCGGTAAGACGCTATGAATCAATTTAACGAAGTCTATCCATTCGTCTGATTGGTCATCGGTCTGTTTGCCCAATTGTCTAATTACCCGTCCGCTTGTCTTTCCGTCTGTCCATATATTATGCACTTAATCTAAACGACTCAATTTGCGAGATATTTTGATAATATATTGTATGCAGATCTGCTTTGACCAAAAGGTGGATGTTATTGAAAATGGACGGGATCGGATCGTTTTTATGCTCGATCTCTATATGACGCACTCAAATTTTCTCGAAAAAGCAACTAAGTAATAACCTTTCGGTTCCTACGAAAAGTGGGCCTTTATAAGGGAAAAATTTCCATGTATTAATAACTTATGGGAAGAAGTAGTTAACAATAGAAATTTGATTGTGTCTGCAAAATGAATTGGATTTAATTTGGTTCATGAATGTCTATTTTTCGGGACGTTATCATGCATAAGGATTCTGATGAAAAGTAAGCCCTAGTTTTCACTACTACTACTTTATAATAGAAATAGGGTGAGAAATAGAAAAATCTACCATAAGAAAATTTAGTTGGGTAAATTTGAAATACGTCCGTCCACGTCACCCTCTCTTAAGATAAAGCTTCTAGGATGAGCATAGGTTTTTTTCACATGCAAACAAGATACAATTTTTGATATGGTGAAGAGGTAGGTATAGGGTATTTGATCGTTGGCCTGGTCTGATTATAATACTTTTTGCTTGTTTTCAGATTGCATTTTTAAAATTTCATGCACATAAATACTTTATGGGAAAGAAATATAAGTCCTTTCACGACTTTATAAAACCTCAGTAAATAACTAAATAGCTGTCGCGGTCCTATCAAACTAACACCGGATGTTCACTGTGTCAAATAGTTTTTGCTTATTTATACTTTTCCGTTATTTTCAGGAATTTTGTCCAGGCACGCAAACCATGTGATTTTGTTAACGTGTGTGTGCGTTGTCGCAAACATGACATAAAGCATTAAAACCGTAAACGAAAGTTTGTTTATTTGCCTTCAACTCCATCGTGGATATTTTGGATTGTTGTTAGTTTAAGATTTCGCATGTGATTGATTGAATGGGTAAAAAACAAAACTGTAGCTTTCCTTAAGATACTGTTTAAAACGTCTGTAAAAAGTAAAAAAAAAAAAAAAATAAAATAAAATTTCTTTCAGCTTAAAAAATGGCTTTTAGAAGTTCTTTTCTCTTGCTGCGTTATCGGTTTTTTTCTTGCTTACCATAAAATTCATTTAAAATGCCATATAACTCAAAGTCGTACAAAATCGTATAATTACGTGCACGCTCTTCATTAGTATTTAATTATTTTTAATGCCAGTAGAGAGTGGAATTTAAATGAACTTATATTTGCATACTTTTTTCTGCACAATTGCTATAATTCGATAATTCTTTAGACAACATATATAACGATTTATGATTTCTTATAATCAAGTGTTTCCATCAAAAAAAATAAACAAATAAATAAATAAACAAATAAATATCCATCATTCATATGTCCATATGTCAACATGTCCAAATCGATCTGCCAAGTAGTTTAGCTCAAGCAGTTTATTAAAACGAACATGTGTTCCTGTTTTTCTCTTTGAATTGTATAAAATTTGTTACACCGTTCAGTCGCTCGAACACACATATATCATTAAAGGACAAGCAATTTTTCGCTATGAGTTGAAGATGCTAGCGGACAGCGCTTACTCGTCTCGAATATTCCGTAAATTAATAGCAGTGACATGAACAACGATCATCCCAGAAATGATTCAAAATTTGCTTTTGGAGAATTAAAAATCATTACTTTATCGAGAAACTTAATTCGATTATATGCATGAGATTGTAATTACGATATTAGGGAATTATGAGATAACTGTTGACTAACGGTAAGGATAAATCAAGTTTGCGAGAATGCGTTCAATATATGGAAAGGCTGGAGATAGACTCTTCTTGTATTCTATCAATTAGAATCATTTTCTGAATAGATTTAAGTATGTCTGTCCATCTATCTATGTAATTTTGTGTTCAATTTATAGGTCGCGATATTAGCGATCTTTTGATAAAATCTGGTAGATTGATATGGTTATGCCAAATAAATCAGATTGAAAAAATTTTCATATACGTGCATAAGATCCTCTTTCGAAAGACGGGGCGTCTTTCGAAAAAGCTTTTGACTTTTTGTTTAATAATGTATTCATGTATGAAATGCGTGAAAAATTTTGTTAAGATGGGACAACATTTTTGAACTTCTCCTATATAAAGATTCTTCCAAACAACAATCTTCTAGTTGTATCTTGTTGTGGCAAAAGGATTCACAATTTGTTGGTTTATGATGAATATTGATAAACAATAGTGCATCCACATATAAATTTATTTACTTATGAATCACATTCGTCAATGTTTCATACCCATCTTAATATACACAGATTTTCGTTGGTTATCTACGCGAGTAGCCGAGTGGGTAAGAGTCCCGACTACGAAATCGCTGGGTTCAAATTGCAAGTACGGTAGAGTTTACTTTGGTCGTAACTATAGTGAGTGTTCCGTGAGAGTTCAATTGGGTGGATGTCCATTAGACTATAGTCCCATCTCTTGCTCTTTCTTAACCTCTTTCTGCCCATCACCATGATAGGTGGATAGGGAAGTCTCTCTCTCTTCACGGTTACGATGCTGGTCTTATTAAAAAGAAAGAAAAAAACAAAAAAAATCGTGTGAACTACGTCGGTTCACGTGTTTGTCTTCTTCCATATACAAGGGTTGTAATGAAAAGCAAGCTTTTGCATTGCAACAAGATGTAAATTTTTATATTTTACCCTGCAATTCGGTAAAGCATTGTATCAGGAAAAATGGTCGACTTTGACGACAAAGTTTTCATTTTTTTTTTTTGTTTTATAAGTGATATTAGATTAAATGCCATCTCTCTGCCACAGGAATACAAAAAAAAAAGGTACATTTTGCTTTGTAAGCTTCTGTCTTTACGGCAAGAGGCAACACTCACGCAGCTAGTGACATGAAGACGAAAATTTAAATTTGCTACTAATCAGTTTGTAAGAGTTGCAAATATTAGGCGTCACGGCGCGTCCTTAACGTGAACATTTACGGAGCGAAAAGAAGCAAATCATTTACGTGCACCTGATTTGGATAATGCATTTTCACCATATTTTTTCGCAAGCACACAAGCGTTATCATCTTAGTGGCAGCAAAGTTATAAAATATAACGCATTTTATTTTTTTAACTTTACCTAATTTTCACAACGCAGCTATGCTTGCGACTGAATTAATAAATGTTAAAACATTCAATTATTTACGGGTTGTTGGTTTTGAAAGGTGCTATCGCACGCCATGTAGGGGAGAAATGCGCAACGTTTAAGAAGCATAAAACATACATCGCATTAAAGCTGAAGGGTTCACTTACTTCTCTGAGGTGATGCGAAGAGCGCCTATAGACATGATGATGAACATTGAACCGAATGTCACTTTATTTATGCTCATTGTGCTTGTTATTACTTCTTATTTATGTTAATACGCAAATGAATTAAATAAATTAATTTAATTTTTTTTTTTTTTTGTAATTTAACAAAGCTTAGATTTGCTTTTAAACACTTACGCGCTATTCGCTTTGTACGTGTTATATACCTTAGCTTCGTTAATTTGAACTTTCAATTGAGTCAAGCGACTTATTCTTGTGACTTATTATAGTTGACACTGAACTATTTTACAAAGGTGTGGTTTATCCGAAAAAATGCTGATTATCGCTTCTCTTTTTTATAAGCTGCGTTGCATACCTTACCTTACTAACAATCTGATTGAGTGTTAAATTGCATATACTTGCGTTGTTGATAGTTACATTTCTTTTTTTTTTTAATTTAGACGTTTTGTTCGTGTGCATTGAATACAATAAAGAATTATAGATACGGAGATGAAAGATTTTATCCGACCGCAAAATATGCATTCAGTTTAGATAGGTAAAGATATTTTAATACATTTTTTACTAGTATGACACGCGTTTGTGTGTAGCGGTAACTCAAATTACTCTGTGTATATGTAACTCCTAGTTACCTGGGAACGGTACGGATGGTTTTATCTTACTTTCAGTAATAATAATAGTAATAATAATAATAATAATAATAGTAATAATAATAATAATAATAATAATGAAGTCGACTATTTTCAAGTGCTTTGCTCTAAAAAGCAAAGAAGGAAAAGAAGAATTTTCTAAGCAAAACTATTTTAAACACTGGCTGAATTGTCTGCGTAGCCTTGTTTTTTACCAAAGACTAAACAGTTCGTTATATTAGATTTGTCCTTTTGTTTGCGCAATATCAAGAGATGTCCATAAGAAACCAGGTAATAGCGTTTAAGACGAATTACACACATTCGCACCATCCGTCCCTTAGTTTATTTGTCGTTTGGGTTTTTATGGCACTAAATATCGCAAAAAGTTGCTAGGGAATAATATAATAATTTTATGATAGTTTTACAAGGATTGGAAATGCATTTTTAAGCAACTTTGCCATTTTGTGCAACTTTAAGTATGTCCGTCAAGTCGTTGTCCTTTGTTTGAATTTCAAAAATCTTATGAGCTGAGATATGATCATTTGGCACTTGGCATTCCCCAACCACTGCAAACATTAGTTTCCAACAAATTAGTGAGCAACAAATTTTACTTTTATCTTTAATAGACGACCGAATGAAGAAAGGCAAATGTGGCTTGAATTTAGATCGGAGCCATCGAAAAGCCGCGATTAGGTTTAAGATAATGGGTATCAACGATTCGTTTAAAGCTGACTATAACTTTTGTTGTTTAGTGGCGATGTGGTTGTTATTGTTCTTGTTGTTGTTGTTGTTGTTCTTCATGTTGTACTAACGTACGATATCAAAAGCGAATTCAGAGTTTTCATATCTCTAGTTATTCTATCTTAAGCAAATGACCTAAGATATCAAAGCACTTAGTTTTCTGTTAGTGTGTCTACTTGTGTTAGTAAACTGTGACGATGAGTTAAAGATGATAAACGAGTAAAGCAATATCCAACAATTGCTGTTCAAAGGAGTGCTAGTAGAATTAAGATTAAATAAAACCTTGACAAAATAGAACGTTGATGATGACGACGATGTTGGCGATGATAGTAATAATCACAATAATAATAATAATAATAATAATAATAATAATAATAATAATAATAATAATAGGAGAGTGAAAAATTATATCTAGAGGTGGGTGAAAAACGTGAATGAGAAGAAAAGGGATTCGTAAGAGAAATTGCTTACATCCGCTATTCGAAGTGAATTAAAAAAAAAAAATATATGATGGAACGACAGAGACAAACAGGAAAAAAGATGACATACGAATTTTGCAAACACACGTCGAGCGCACATACAAACATTTGGGTATTTTGAAGCATGCAAAATAATTTTATGGATAAGTTTTGCGATTTGTTTCGTAGCGCCGTGACTAAGTAACTGATATAAGTATCAAATAAGTTTTCATGTAGTTCCGGAAATAATATTATTATGAACACACATGTACACATTAAATTTTTAACATCAACTAAATGGGGTTAAAGGCTTAAGAGATACTCCACCTACCGTATGTGAATAAACAAATATTTCGCACACACACATTTTGCATTAACATGTCGCATTTTTTTCTATTGAAAACTTTCATACTCACACACTCGTACACTGCTAAGTTTAATGCATTATCCGCTGATTATGTTGATTTGTATGCGTGTGTGCTTATAAGCCTTTTTCTTTCCTACACTATTTCAATCTTAGGACTTCGTCTCAACTTTTATTGTTATTTATTTAGTTGCGAACAGTGTTACGTGTAAGTTTAAGGCTTTTATAAAAGCATTTTATAAAAATCCCAATTTTTTTCATTTTTTATGCGTAAAAGCATTACATTAAATCTAAATGAAGAAAATTGTGTGAAATTGTGTGTTTTTCTCTAATACCTCTCAAGTGTTTGTATATGTGCTTTAAATAAGAAAAACAAATCGACAACGTATCTGCGTGTCTTGCGGGATTATTTATTGTTTATTCATTCAGTTTAGAAACTCGCGCACGAACGCATCATAAATATGCCGTTTCTCTATGGTCCTTCTACCTTTAAGTGGGGAAAATTAACAACAACACCATTACACAAATGCATATATATACTATATATATATATATAAACTAATACATAAGCAGCTGTTGACAACACTTTATTGTCGCGAAAAATTACTGATAGATGTTACAGTAGATATAAATTATTGCCGACTAATGCACACTTATAGTCAACGATGCTTGGCCGCAGAATACACTAACCGATATACCAGAGCGCAAACATTCTCTAACAAGCACATATTTTCACATTTTTCCACTTATTATTTAGTGTTAAGTGGTATTTGCAGTGGACACTGCGGTTGCAAAATTTCACGCTTTCGTTCAGATAACTTTGCTTTCTGCTTTGTCTGCTTCGGTTGTCCTTTTTGATAATATCATTGCTTCTATTATTATAATCGTTATACTATATATAGATATTTGTACATTTATTATTACTATTCGCTTTTTTGTTTACACCCTACGTCACTCTGCGTGATAGGCGTATATCAAGTGCATGTGAATGAATGCAACACTCAGCACAATTTCCGATATATAGAACTTTTATTATCTCAACTGATTTAGAATCGTTATACTCTATACTACGCTTGTGGTAAAACTAGAGAATAAACTTGTGTGAATATATTCAACACACAGAAGAAATTGAGATTGATAAACCTTTCATTCTTCATATTAATCGATTCCGAATCTAATATCTGATGTTTGATGTCCGTCAGAATTGCAACTTTTCGCTTACATTTCATTCAAGAGCGAACGCCATTGAATATGGAATGAAATGAAACTTTTATCTCGGAGTAAATCTTGATCGTAAGTACTCTATAATAAAAATGCTCATAAAATAGTGCCATGCACGTTCGATGTAAGTGTTCTCATAAAAAATGGACCTTCGTAAGACGATAAGGTGCAAGGGTAGATTAAGTTTACGCGAATGTATGCAACGCCCACAAGAGCTTGAGGTGGATCCTCCCTTTATTATACCGACCGATTTGGAATCACTTTCACAATCAATCTAAGTTTGGTTTGCCCATCAATCTGTCTGTCTGTCTTGTTTGATTGTGTTCAACTTACGGACTTTTAATTCAATTTTCAAGATATTTTTATGAAATTTGGTACACCAGTGGATTAATTAGCTCGGATCGGATTAATTTTCGATGGTTTATTTTGAAAAAAAAAAAAAGTTATATGAAGAACTGTAAGGTGGTATTCAATAATGATTGAAGACTTATGAACAAATAGTGCTAGCCGAAGTATTTTAGGTTATGTAGTAGCGATATTTTTTTCTTTTTTTTTTTGTTGCTTATGCCGTTTTTTGGCTTTAGAAGCTCTCTCTCTAAAACGAACGATCAACCTGATCATTCCCCCATCAACACACAATCTTTCAATTCGGCTTTTTTAATTCAATTGATTGTTGCAGTTTTTTCTATATAGTGAACGTAGGTCAAGCCCATTTTTTAACGACATATATTTGAGGTAGAGTTCAGCTTTCTATCATTAATTTTGCGATTACGACGGTTTACAAAATGTAGCCGTAAAATTGACTGCTTTCAGTCGATATAGATTGATATACGAGCCTACAAAATGTCTGCAAATCTAGGCTTAGGTTTAGACAAATAACTGACGGAGCATAGCATAAGGAAAAATTTATCTTTTTACATTGTTTTCTCAAAAGTATCAATGGAGAAGAACACGATGTAAAGACAAATATGGGAAGTGAGATCATATAACGAAATTCAAACGATATATTCGAGTTATTCAGTACTGAGTAAAATAGTAAAAAAATCGAAATTCACAGTGAAACGTATTGTTACGAATTTCCCTGCTCCTCAATACGGTTCGTATCACTAGACCGTGGATGTTGAAAAGAAAAGGCGCTTCAAAGTTTTGTAGTGTTCCTAAATGTAGGATTATTTACAATTTATTCTTTATTGTGTTTTTAACGATACTTTCTGCTGCTCAACACAACTATTATTATTCTTTAGATGAATGTTCTCGTACGACTCGATGTACGTTTCCGACTAAACTGCCTTCCGCAAATAGTCCACTTATATACATTTTTACCAATATGTTACGATCACCTAACTTCATGGCTTCATTTTTAATCCGTTAACCTGCTTTCTGCTAATCGTTTTCCTTGGCCTGCAGCTGTATGGCGCGCCGCGCATTTGCACCTGAGTTTTTCCCTGACTGTTTTCCTGTTAATCTCTTTCGTCGGCCGGCAGCTGCATGAGGCGCCGCGTATATGCACTAGAGAATTTATTACTTACGAAAATCGACTAGTAAGCATTAACTGGATTTGGGATTTTCGTAACAGTATTAAACTTGGGGAGTCTCGCAAAAAATTACGGGCTAAAGCGGCCATTAAATATTCTACACCGCATTGTCTAATACAATTCTTATTTTTGTTATTATTATACCCTGTTTTTATATGAACTTGGTATTATGGAACGGCGTATTACAAACTGGACCTCTTTGCAAATAAAGACTTGGCACGTATTCAAAATTGAGCATAGTTAATAGTTATATCAAATTACTATTATGGATCAATTTTCATCGTAGACCTTTTTACCCTGAAAATCAAAAATTTTTGTGCAAATGCTTATATAGGGTAGAAGCCAAAACTAGGCACGGGCTGTTCAGATTTGGTACATTGAATTTTGTTTATTTTAAGCTACTAATTTACTAAAATTTAGACTTTTTTCGAAAGTCTATATATAGGCTAGGATGGTCCGAATTTGTTGCTAATAAATTTTTTTCTCATAAATTACTATTATGATCGGGTTTACATGATGAAGCATTTAATATTAGAACTTTTTGTCATATGAACTTCAGTTTTTTTTTATATGAGAGGGGGTTCAGAAAATTGCCCCAGTCGGTCCAAAGTTTTCATAGCCATATTTACCAAAACGACTTTTCGAATAGAGCGTTATATAGAGAGTGGTAGAAAAAGTGGACCGATCCGAAGTATTTCCAATAGTGTTCGTTTTTGGGTCAAAACATCTAAAACAGCATGACCAAAAATATACATATGGACAGACAGATTTAGAAAGGACAGGATCATTTTCTGCATTGATCGGTATAATAAAAGCTGGGTCTATCTTAAGCCCTTATGCGTGTTACATACGTCCGCACGAACTTAATATAGCCCTGTGCTACAAGTGATGTAGGATATAACAAAAGCCAAAGCATCCGTAGCAAACAAAGGAGAAAGAAAGCGAAATAGTAATAGAAAAACGCCGCGTATGAAACGAAATAGTAAAGACAACCGGAATGAAAAGTTGCTTATTCCATTTTAATGTAATTTATTTGTCATTTAACGCTTGGAATGCAATGTAAACTCTAGAAACTTAAAGTGAAAAAGCTTTTGACGAAAGCACTCAAATCCCTTGCAACGCTCGAAGTAAAGGTAAGAGATCAGCAAAGCTCCTCTTTTTACATTGAATTTTTTCTTAAAGTTTTTTTTCAACCCTCACTTGAACTTTCCACTGCTCGTTGCCCAGCCACAATCATGAGCTCACCCTTTCGCTAAGAACTTTCTCTAGAAATGGCTCTATTTCATCAATTGGAGACTTTTCAGCGATCGCAGTGATCTCTTGTTAACTATACTGATATTATTAGTAGTACAAGATCAATACTAGGCCTAGTTTTGCAAACGCTAGGAAGTTAAACAAATGCAAGAACCTAAATATATGCTTGAATGTCAGCTAAGATGGGAGTGGAAAACCAGATGGACTTGGATACAGGCAAACAGTTTCTCGTTTGATTAAATCGTTAAAGTAAAAGAAACCAATAAGACGCATTATATATAGATAGGCAAATATACACGAATATGCGTATATACAGACGATGGTAGAGCGAGACAGAGAATGATATATAGATAAGCACATACACATACATACCGATTTTAAATGTTTACATAATGTGTAATAATATGCTTTTCCGTATGCATAACATGCATACGCATGTGCATCGTGGACAAACATTAAAAGCAAACAATAAACAGACATCATTTTCCAAAAATGTTTGAACATAAATTAACCCAAATTATTATGAAGCAGAAAATAAATCAATACATCCTACATTTACGTATGGCAATTTACAAACACATTTAATATTATGAAATAGTAACCAAGGTATGATTTATTATAAAATCTATGCACATGCAATTACACAAACTTGCATATCTACTTGAAACATAAAACCAAGAGAGAAATTGTGATACACCTTGGATCGAATTCATCGGTTTTTTTTGTTCTTTTAGTTAAGGACAAAAGTTTTTAATAAATTACGATTAAATTGTTTCCATTATTTAAGAAAAACGCTTTTGAAATATTTCGCATTTATGCAAATACGCTTACATGCACCTATATATATCTATATATATGTATATATATAAATATATATGTATAGATATGTAGGATCATCCATTTTGTAATCCCGAAAGTAAATGTAAATAAAACACACTTCTGATTGAGACTTGAATTGAATATTTTTTCAACGCATTGGTTGGTTGCCATTATTTTTGCAATGCAATACATAAATATTTGTGCAGAACCTACAGATATTGTTTATTGCTTATTACGAAAATAAAGAACCCGCAGTCACGGCTCGTGCATGTGGAATGAAGGTCATATTTGGTTAAATGTTTTCGTTAAAATGGGGATTATTGACTCTTTGCTGTGAAGAAAATAGCTTTGATAATCTTTCTAATGGGCTTTTACTTCTATAAATATAACTTTTGGGTGTACCTTGTGGTTTGAAAGTGTCGATGATCTTTCCAAAGGACTTTAACTTCTACAAAAATAACTTTTGGGTGTGGCTTGTGCATGGAAAGTGTCGATGATCTTTCTAAAGGACTTTTACGTCTACAAAAGTAACCTTTGGGTGTGGCTTGTGGTTTGAAAGTGTCGATATTGTTTCTAAAGGACTTTTACGTCTACAAAAATAACCTTTGAGTGGGTTATTACGCATTGAAAGTCTCGATGATGTTTCTAAAAGACTTTTACATCCACAAAAATAAACTTTGGGTGTGGCTTGCGGTTTGAAAGTACCAAATATCTTTCTAAAGGACTTTTGCGTCTACAAAAATAACCTTTGGGTGTGGCTTGTGGTTTGAAAGTGTCATTTTTGATTATGAGAATCGCATTGCAGTTAACCTTACAGATATACGATTAATTGATTTTTTGTTGGCAAAAAAAATTTGATTATTTCGACCTGAACGATGCGTGGATTCGTTAAATTCAACTTACTGGGAGGAAAGTTCAGCGACCAAGTCATCTCGCAAGATGCCTATATAAGCTTGCCACAAAAATCATGCGATATAACTTTATTGGACTTTTTACTTTGGGCTTATACTGAAGCATTGGCTTACTCCAATAAGACAGAAACCCCCCCCCCCCTTATCTGTCAAGATTATTGATGCTATTGATGAAATAAGAGCAGATTTATGTGGAAAAGTGAAAGATTGAATTTTTACAGACGTCCAGAGCCAGTCATAAAAATAGCATGAAAATTTATGATGATATCTTTCGGCTAAAAAAAAAAGAAAAACATATATTTGATGATCCTTGGGAATCTCTGAACTCGATATATATATGTATATAATCTATAGAATCTCTAAAGTTTCTTTCTGGGGTTTGCCTACGCGCGCATTGCATACATATTCCCATCCTTCGGTGGTATGTATAAAAAACGTTGTAGCATTCATTATTTCAGACAAAAGTTGTTGCGTTTTGAAAAATGCGCCATAATTCTGAAAAAATTCGTTGTATTTTGAAAAATCACGGTGACTAAAACGATAAGGCTGCGCAGGCTTGTGAATAAACTCATGGTCCGTAGGGCGAAGTTTGCTTATCAAATTCAGCAGCTGGCGAACGGTTTATTCGTTTTAACGCTAAAAATTTCAAAGTTAAAGTCACGCTGTTCTCTGCTCGTCTGATTGTTGATAAACTCCATGAAATTCTTGGATCTGCAATTAAATCGTGACCAAAAAATAGTTCTGAGCTGAACTCTATGAAGAAAGCTGAATATACAAAGCGAGCTCGATATTTGGATATTGCATAAATAAAGTGCCCAACAGTTGATTGGTTTCAATTTTCGTACGCGAATCGCTGCTGAAATGAAAGCAAATCAAAATATTTATAGAGAGATTGACAGCGGGGCGAGGCAAAGTGGGTCAAATGTATGAATGAAACTGTGACAACAGTGGCGAATACGAAATGAGATGTTAAACGGCAGATATATTCGCGGAAAAGTGAAGAAAGTAAAGCATCGACGCATCCATCATGCGGCCCAAAGTCATCCTGTCTGACAAGCATTTGGCTCGTTTTCTGCAGAATTGTCTTAAACTTTCCGTTTTCATAGCAGTTCCGTGACAAACACTTGATTCACAAAGGCTCGGAAAGACGGACGGACATGGCTAAATGAAGTGAAAATTTCGCGTCTCAAATCTCAAGGGCGGTAGAGTTTTTAATAAAGTCGTTAGCCTCCGCTGCTAATGCTTTAAAACTTAGCATCACGATATCAGCCATTATTTGCCCGGTTAAACTAAACTAATACAACAATAATAATAATTAAGATATAAATAAATAATTAAGTTCAGCTTTGATCTTAAATAATCACAAGCAGTAAGCATTTTAATTTTCAAAATTCTTTTTTTTAATCTTGTTTTTTTAACAATTTTCTTGTTGTTGTATTTTAAATACACGTTCGTCGTAGCCTGCGTATCAATCTTACGCTCTTGTCATTACGCATAAGACAATTATGCAGCTTCAAGAACAGCTGTCCCAGCGCCGAAATAAATTTATTGAAGAAAAAGAATTCACAAAAACATTAAAAGATTCGTACATAATTTCGTTCTTTGTATTTGATTATATAAATAAAGCTCGCTTTCTGCTCTTCATAATTTTATTCCTTTCTTAATTCTCTTTTATCATTCTTTTTTAGTGCTTTATTTGCACATTTTCAATTTCCGTTTTTAATAATTTATTATGAATAATTTATAGTCTTATATGATAAACACAGGCGCACACACACGTACATGTATTCGATTTATTGGATATAGTCTGGGTAGTGACGTGATGCTCATGTACGAGTCTGACTTCTCGTTTACACACATACACATACACACACACATATATATATATATATATATATATATATATATATAAATATATATATCCACCACTTATCTTTATATACATATATCTTTTTACTTCACTTGTACTTTAATGTGGTGTTTATTTATTTGTAAGGATTTCTATATATGGATATGGAATTTATTTTTTTTACTTCTATTCTCTTTGCATTTAACTTTCACTGAGCTGGATATTGAATTAACATTTGCAGCTATTTAAAACGACCTATAATCAATCCTTCCTACATATAACTACACACGCCGGATAAGAATCTAAATAAGCATTTCCCAATAGTAGTTGACTGTATAAATAATATGTGCAGGTGTGTAACATAATATTTGTTGATAATTTTTGTTCAATAAATTATTTATTTAAGCAAATATGTTACATTTTCTTGTTTACATACGTATCTCAATTCCTCTTCTTCGATGTCTTTATGTCTTGAATATACGTTCATTCACGAAGTGCACAATTAAATGCTAAGATAAAGATGGTTGATGTACTTAAAATATTCAACGTTTAACAAATAAACAATTTGTGTTTAGGTTTCTGTTAGGTTTCTACTTACAAGCTCCTATGTGTACCATAGTAAGTTCATTTATTCATGAATATGTTAAATGCTTTTAATAACAACAAATCGAACACAATTACCCTGAAAAGCATTTGTATTAAATTCTTAAAAAAAAAAATGATTCACAAACTTACCCAACATTCTTGGTAAATAAAAATTTTTTGACTGACAGAAAAGCCCCATAACGGGAATGGGTTTCACATATTTACCTATCGAAAGGGTGTTCGTATATTATAAGAAAGTTGAGGCATTTTCTAAAGATTTCTGAATGATAATAGAAAGAGACGATATCGGTTCCATTTGAAATGTAATCATTCACACTTGATTTCGTTCCGTCCGAACAGAAACAATATGAAGAGAGGAACGTTAAATTTCCTAAAATGTGTACCGTTGTATTTAAAAATTAAAACTAAGGAAAATTGTTCTTTCAAAATTCATCTCTTCTTATACGCCACACCACTTGTGGTACAATAGATGCGAATGTATGCAAAAATCAGAAGGACTTGAGACCGATCCGCCTTTTATTGTACCCTTCAATTCAGAATCTACCAGATCTTAATGATGTTTATACCAAATTAACATACAATAAGCAAGAACACAGCATAGTGCGACACGGGCCACTAATAAACACCCAACACTGCTTCATTTAATACAGTTAGTTATTTATATAACGACTTTTCAAAATAAGGCGTTATACGAGAGGTGGTTAAAGAGGTGGTCAAAGAAATATCACAAAAATTGCGAGCGATAGGTTGAACGTAAGAAGGACGGAAAGGAAGGAAGAAAAGTTTTAATCCATTCATAAAGTGATTCTGTATCTCAAGCTATTCCGGGCGTTGTATACGCCTGCATAAACTTAATCTACCCTAGTGTAAGGTATTGTAATAACCCCTACATACTGAAATGAAATTTATCTCGACGGAAAGTGATGATAAGATATTTTTTGTTGCAATGCGAATACGAACATGCATAAATGTAAATATAATACAACAACAAATATGTGAGAAAAAAAAAAATTATTTCACGATGAATTCAAATCATCGAACTTAAATGTTTCAGTCGACCGGCACATCATGAAAATAGGATAAGAAAAACTTTGTAAACTAATATCAAAGAGAAAAGAAAGTTAACCGCTCATCAGCATAAAAGAAATAAACGATGTACGTAAACGATTTTACCAATGGTAAGTTATTTATTAGTAATAAGTGGTGCGAGGAGAATGAAAGCATGAAACTCCGAGTTCATGTCCGAATGTAGATCCACTATAGATAACAAAATTTATTACATTCCTCACAATACAATATTGAGTTATATGGGATAAACTTCACGGCCCTCGTAAAATCCGAATGTCATCAAAGAATCTGCAAAACGTCTATAGTTTTGACGAAGGTAAGAATTAAGCTCGCATTAAGCCACTTCTGAGTTTCACTGAATGAATGCAAACCGATGTATTTAGAAACTTTAAAACAAAAATTTCATCGCAATGATAGTTGCATTTTGATAGTTAAAAAATGGCATGAGGTATAAAATGTCACTTTTTACAACTACACAACAGTAGGCAAAAATTGCGCTCCACAGCCTATATAAGATGTATTTACTTGATGGTATGCAGAAATATATTCGGTGGCCCGTGAAGAGAGTAATGTAGAAACCGTTTCTTACCGAGCACTTAGTACGCCTCTATTGATATTATATATTATATAATATACGATATATATATATATTTATAAAGTTTTCGGGTTTAAGACGAGTATAATCGTTTTACATATCGCTTTAGAGTTGACTAACTGTCATTCATTCATTTCGTAATGTAAAGCATCGAAGTATTGCAGTAATAAATGAAAAAGCTTGTAACGCGAATGGTTTCAATCAATCGGATCAATACTGTTGTCGAATATCAGATCTTTCTTTTGATGCACAATTCTTTGTTTGCCTTTACTGGCTTTCTTTTTCTTGTGTTTTGAGATTTTAATTTTCAATATTTTCGCAGTTTCACTAAAAACTTTTTAATACAATTTAGTTTCTATGGAAGTTTTTCAAGCAAGAGTTACTTGCCTTGTCTTTGGTTAAAATATTTCGGTTTTTCGTAGAGTTTTTAGTTACTAAAACTAATTCGCACATACATGCTGATGCTACATTAAAGTATGTCCTTTAAGAAGTTTTCTTACAACTTTATAAAATTATTTTAATTATTTGAACAAGTTTCTGGTTGCTTTTGATTTTATTTCGGTTTATTATTCCCCCCCCCCTCTCTTCAGTCCTTTTTGCTTCCAAATTTCGTTTTCTTTTGCTCGCTTTTCTCTTTCTTTACTACGAAAGTAATTCCATTTACTTTTGGTCAATAAAACAATGCGAAAAACTAAAGCTATATGAATGAATGGGTAAAGTGAACGAGAGTGAGAGAGAGAGAGAGAGAGAGAGAGAGAGAGAGAGAGAGAGAGAAGGAAGTTAAGTTCAGTTCAGTAACAGTTCACATTTCTTGTCCTTTGCTTCACTTTAGTTTTTCTTAATTGTTAACAAAATAATTATTCTATGAATTGATAATTTTATAAGCAGTTATTGTTTAATAGGCTTCTAAAAAAAAAATAGAAAAGATTTTAAATAGACGTTAAAAACATGTATATTTTTATTTATTTTTTTTTTTCTTATTCTTTGTGTAATAAGTTGAATGGTTACTAACGATGAGTTAGTTCTCTTTCATGAAGTCTTTCTCGCAAGTTTCCTTTTTTCACTTAGCTGAACAGCATATTGTTGAAAACTTAGTTCTCGTAAACAACAACAACTTTCAAGTTTCAAGTTTCACAAAGCCTTAATGTCGAATTTCTATATAAGAAGTAGTTGAACGGAACGCTTGATGCTGGTAATGTTTTCTCCAGGAGCTTACGTAAGTAAAGTGTAAGCGGTGTCATCTTTCATCTTGGCTAAAAGCAATTAGCATTGGATGATGAATGATGAACGGATATGTGCTCTTGTGCTTTGAATCGATTCGGTCATATCTCAGGCCATGTAAGTCATATACGGAAATGAATTTAACAAAACAAAAAAAGAAATAAATAAATAAAAAATATGTAAATAAATAAGAGATGAAACAAATGAAAGAGTCCATACCAAATAACTTGGAAATGATTGTCCGAGTACAATATATTGTCTGCGTGCTCCAGTAAAGACAGAGAGAAGCATAAGTTGCCTATTTCTTAAATTATCAATAATTTTTTTGCTTTACTATTCAATATTCGTAAACAATCGCTTAATGATCCGAACGCAATGGAAATGCCAATGATTTCAATTCAAGTGATTCGGTAACACCAATGATATCATTCTCAATATGAACGCACTATTAGTTATTTCAAACATGTAGAACGATATCGAGCTGAAATTATATTATGCTTAGATACTGCAGTGTTTCTTGCACATTTGAAAGGATGTCGTGTTTTTTCAATGTTCACTTAAAGCGCATGGCAAGCATTTCATCAAATCAGTACATAGTCATAGATGAACATTTTTAAGGCATTAAGCGCATAGAATGACTTTTTCAAGTATCTTCGCGGGTGCGTTATTTTCGCGATCCTTTTGCTCTAGCACGTTATTATCGTTGTATATATCGTATAAATGGGAAGAAATTATCTGGGACGATGGAGATGCGGAATGATTTCATAGAAAATAATTTACTGTCGAATAAGATCGGCTAGCAAATACCTGACAGCACGTTGCTTAGTACAGTTCCTCGTCGACACTCATCGTAAAATATCCTAAATTATATCCTTTTACCATATAAGAGCTAACTCTCGATCAATATCTTTATATAAGGATGGGTTCAAAAAAAGTGCTATATACCACTTAATACTGTAAACTTATAGATTAAATCTTTCCTTTATACCAAGTGCCTGTTCGGAAAATGCCCTCAATTGTCCACTCAGTTTTGTCAAAATGGATAGTAAAAATTCGATATTTTTTTGTAAACTGTCACGACAACGATTCGACTCAATTCATTTTCATGCTTCCAAACCATCTAACCTGAGTTTCTTAAAGATTCTTGAAAGCTGTGATCTGTAGACTGACTATAAGAATACATGGACAGACGGTCAGATAGGCTCGATTGGTATTATAGATGCAAGCTCTAGATGAAATTCTTCTAGATGTTGCATGCATTCGCATCAACTTAATATAATCTTATCACAATTGATGCAAAGCATGATGACTTCAAAAACAAATCAATCCGATAGATTACACGTTAGAAGAGTACTTATTACAAATACCTTTTCCTTTCCCGAAATACTTAGGTGCAAAAGCGCTCCCAAGTGAACGTTAGCAATCGACGTTGTCAGTGAAGATGGCCACAATGAGAGGAAAAAATATTTTCACTTAACTTAGTTACGATGAATTTGAGAAATTACTTGTGCAATAAGACTGCATATCTCGTTTTAAATGCTTTTACTTATGAATAAACAATTCCTAAATGTATATGACTATCATTTAATTGATTTTCTTTTGTTTGTTTTTTCTTCTCTCTTTTTGAGAGCTTAGAGTTTACTTCAAATAGACATCTTCAAATAATTTTCTTAGGGTGTGGTGTACTTAGTTAAAGAAAAACCCAAAAAAAAAAAAGAAGATGTTTGCCATACCGAAACACAAAGATTTATTACGCATTACAACTAGTGTAACTGGACTAATCCTCCTGCAGAAATCCTTGTTAAAAATAAATAAAATATTCGGTCTCAATCTGATTTTCTATGCAATTTGCAAAATTCCGCCTGCAGCCTTAGTGACATTTAATGCTTTCTAGGTTAGCTTAGTAAGACTATGAAGCAATTTCTACTTATATATATATATATATATATATGTATGTATATATATTATCATTTTTCCTTTATTTCGAAATAAATTTATTCCTCCTCAAATTTAATTTTTGTTTCTCATTTTTATTTATTTCTTTCAAATTGCTTTCATATGCATGAAAGCGTCCATTATTATACGTACTCGTGGCAAAAAAATATTTAAACTCGCATTAAAAACAAAAAAGGAAAAAAAAAAAGAAAATGCCACTGAAAAGCATTAGTAAACAAATAAAAAGCAACTAAACAAACGTATATAACATAAGAAAATTGTATATTAATTCGAGTAACGTGGAAATTATGTTTTGTAGCGCACGTGTTGTATACATAACATAAATTTTCATGTAATTGCACATTACTCATACTCATACGCCATATATGCGCCGTTTTGTTCTCTTTTCTGTTTTCTTTTTTTTTTACGTTCCCATTCATGAGTCGAGGGAATGAATGAGAGCGAGAAGAAACACAGACAGCAACAGCAAGCAAACATGCAAGTAAGTAAAAAAGAAATGAAATAATAATGGAATAAAAAAAAAAAACTAAGAAAAAAAAGGGAAATAATTTGCTTTTTTCTTTCATTCAGGTGCAGTAAAACGTAATAAAAAATGTCAACTGGATTTGCAAGCCCCTAAGTTATAACTTATCGTTCGTTTGCCTGCATGTTTTTGTTTCTTTCCATTTGATTATTTAAAGTTTCGGTTGCACACGTTGATATTGCGGAATGTGCGTTTGTGCTTTGAGTTTAACATTTAATTTTAACAAAAGCATAATAAGAGATAAAGATGAAGAAATTGTATTTAGCTCGAAACGAAATTTAGATACCGTATTACGCCTTGTATCAATTGTCTTTAGTACACCTTTAGTAGATAAAAGCCGAATTACTTTCTATCGTCGCTTATAGGTTAATGCCATACTATTAACATACTTTAGTGAACTATAAGCAGCATAGCACGCTTTCACTTAAAACCGTAAGTTAATGCAATACAATTGATTTGTTATTGTTGCTCTCGCTGCTCTTGCTTAAATAAATGTTTTATTTCTGCTTTTTTAACATCTCGCAATTATCATCTTAAGGAAGCACAAACAAATTGAAGAGAAAGAGGACAATGAAGGAGATCATTATTACTCCTCGTCCTCGCGAGAAGACTTTTAAAAAAATGCTTTATAAAATGTTGCTACGAGTTGTTTTACGGACTAGTAGACACTGCCTCCATATAAATTACGTGCTGATGGAAAGCGGTAACTAAAGGGATGAACCAGTTGTTCTGGATGATAGTAAATAATTTCTTTTAACTGCGGAATACATAATATAAGAGTATTTTCAGAAGAACATACATTAAATGTTGATATCTCTCAGAAAATCAAAGGAAACCATGACAACAGCGTTATAGTGAACGAAAAAAACGTATGACGAAGAGCAACCAATGCGTATGTAAGGAGAATGCAAGAAAAATATACAAAAAAAACGAACAAAAATTAATTCAAGATAAATTTAAGGGATACATTTTCCAGTTAACCGATACATCATTAAAATAGAATAAGGAAAGCTTTTTAAAATAATATCAACAAGAAAAGAAAGTTAACTGGTCATCAGATTAAAAAAATTAATGATATAAGTAAAAGATTTTAGCGATGGTAAGTTACTTATCGATGCTTACTGATACGAAAAGAATGGCAATATGAACGTCCGAGTCAATGTGGATCAACTATGAAGAACAAAATTTGTTACATTCCCCATCCACTACCATATTAAGTTATATGAGATATATTTCATGGCCCTTGTAAAACCCAAAGAAGCTTTGTGGATTTAGCTCCGTCCGGAAGACATGATTCTCATCCAGTAGTAGAGAGTAGTAGAGAAATGGCGAACATCGGTTTGGAGCTTGTTACATATTTTCTTTCGAGAATTGTGAAAAATCTTAGTGAAAAATTGGCCTGATCCACATAAAGGATTTTGTAACAACAGCTGTTGTTTAGAATCAATTACACCATGAAGCCAATAATTTTGAAGCTTGGGAAGTGGTACTGTCCAAGACGTCGCCTGCGTGGCTGACGTGGACTTCAGGCCGAAAAAATTTCAAGTCAATATTATTGGCTGAGCCATGCATTCATTTGAATAGTCGAACCCGCGAAGTGACGTCTGCCAATTTTCCGGCACTTGCTAATGAGACGGTTTGGTTATTCCTTTTCGGTTTCTGCGGCTTGCTTACGACAGCTATTCTGCTTAACAAGCGTAGATACATGGAAATGAGTTTTAAAACTTGGCATAATTGCGCTTAAGAGAACCCAGACCTGATTAATGAACTTCCAGGACCTAATAAGCGAATGTACTGCGAATGTGTTTGAAGGTCTCCTAGTTTTTTCATTTTCAAATTTCATTACAATTACAGTTCGTTGTTGACCTTTAAACAATGACGTAAAATATGAAGTGACACTCTTATTAGAGGTCTCGGCAGCCTTGGACTCTTGTTGTTGTGAAGTATTCACTTAAGATGGTAAATGCATCGCCAAACTCTCTCAATGCATCAGAACTTCGTTCTCATATGAATGTAATTTTTTATGCGTTTAGTTTCGTTAAGATCTTGTTTTAAGCAGTAAGGCATCCAAAAATCGGCTCCAAAGGTGATTGTGGCATTTATGCGCGCTTTGATATTTAAATTTAAATAAATTCAATTCAATTACTGTTAAATATTATTTATTGCATTCTATATTCTCTACGCTTTTTTTCCTTTCCAGTGGTTTAAATAGTTTTCATTTTATCTGTTTTTGTCATCTCAACAACATTCCATATTGCCATCAACACTTGCTTTTTCTGTGAAAGCATACATATATTGTTACAATTTTTTCGTTCTGTTTGCTTTTGTTTTGTTCTTTTTTTTTTCTCCTTCTCTTTTTCAAATTATGGTTTAATTTCTATTTATGCTTTTATATCAATGATGTTTTTGTGTTATTGTTTCTCTTTCTTTTTGGTTTCAAAAAATGCGCATTATTTTTCATATTTTATTAAAAAACAAAAACAAAAAAAAAAAAACAACAAAGAAAAGCAAAAAGTACCACTTTTTGTGTTTATCTAATTTGTTCAGGTCATAATTTACGGGGTTAAGGTATGAGTAAACTTGGCATTATTAGTAGCACTAGTGCGGATTGCACACAAAGTGTACGCACATAATTTCGTTTATAACATAAAATTAATGAAAATTTAATTATTTAATTTAGCAACTCGTTGCACTGCACGTTGCTCATCGAGATCTAAATTGCTTTCTGCTTGAATTCGAAATTTGCAAAATTATAATATCAAAAAAACGAATTTGAAGAGATATTTCAGCATCTGATAGACTAAATAACATAACAAAGACGTTTAGCAAAAGATTTTGCTGGACAACGCAACGGAATTAATTAAAAGTTTTTTGTATGCTGCATCATATGACGACACTTGTAAAAGTTTTTGTTCTTGTCTACGGGACAGTGACTGAGAGTTAAGCAGGTATCCCCATGAAGGATGATTAATAATGTGTAGGATTAGGAATGAACTTGTATTAATCAACCGTCACTCCCCATATATAAATTTAAAAAATCTTTCCACAAAGTGCGAGTGCCCCTGATGCTCGGGTTTGTGTGATTTTATGCATGTTCGCTTTCAAAGATTGTAAATATCTTAAAATCGTTATCAACGAAAACGTTTAAGAATTTGATAGTAGTTTTTAAATTCAGTCCTAATTCTTTGCAGCGAAACGAAACCAGAACGAAGGGGAAGTTGCGACCACTTCAAGCACTGTTGGGTGTGGGCTTTGGTAGAGCAAGTAATGCGGCTTGCGACTGGTAGGCTGCACGCTACAGAAAAACAATACTGACAGACGGACGGACAAATTTAGATTGATCGGGAAAGTGATTGTGAATCGATCGGCCCATCAAAATATGGGTCTTCCTTAAGTCCTTCTGCGTGTTATAGACATTCGCACAAACTTAATAGCACGTTTGCATCACGTTTGCTATGGTAATGGAAACAGGAATTCAAACCTTATTACGTAAACTTTTGATTATTGTTCTTAGAGCTAAAAAAATAGTTGAACTGTTATGGTCGAGCAAGTCCGGTTGTAAATATTCGAAGCCATTTCATTTAATATAGTTTTACCTATTGTGGTTGTAAATTGTCGAGATTACACTTTGATTACCATATAAAGGTTTACTTTTCAAGAAAGGGCAGAAAAATAAACTTATGTGATTGAAGCGTAGCACAATCTATATAAATAACAAATCATTATTTTCCAGCAATTTTCTTTATTTATTTACACCTACACATTATTACGATACATAGCAAAATAGACGATATTATAGGAGTAGGAGAGAGAGTGAGAAAAGAAAGTAAGAGATTTCAAGTAATTTAACCTACGCACTAAAGTGCTTACACCCAGAGCTGTAGTAAGAAAAGAAAGGGAAAGCAAATATAACGGCGACGCCAAGACTTGCTCGACAATATTTTCCTTACTTGCTTTTGTTTTTATTTGCATCTGGTTACGCATATGTGCGTATACCAAGCACATCTCGATGAAAGAGAAAAAAAAAAACACTGTACTTCAAGAGTGGTGAAAAGTGCTACTCTTCGCCATGATACCAGGGGGTGCTAGATTTATCAAAATATCCAAAATAGGCTTTAGTGCTTGCCGATCCCGATGTTTTTCTTAGGATCATTCTTTCGTAATTCGAAAACAGATTATAGTCGGAGAGAGTCAGTTCCTGCATCAGAGCGCATTTACTCTGATATGAGTAAGCTTGGTAGCTATGTAGAGAACAACTTTCTCTTGCCAAAATGTGCATGCAAAATAATGAATAATATCATGATAAACAAAACACTTTTCAGTTTTCGCGGATCTCATGGCGATCTCATTATTTGATCTCAATGTTTCTCTTTAGATCATCCTTTTGTAATACGAAAACAGATCTTAGCCGGCGAAAGTCAGTTCTTTTGCATTCATCGAGTGCACTTTCTCCGATGCTAGTAAGCCCGGTATCCATTTAGAGAGCGACTTTCTCAAGCACAGATGTTCATGCAAAGTTGTGAATAACCTGCCCTTTGCGTATCTTTAGGACGCCTGCTGTCTTTAGCTGCAACTTCACTTTTCAGTTATTGAGAACAATTTTCGGAATTTATTTATTTATAGTTACTAGTGCTAATTATCTCTTTTGAGTGTACATTGGGTTTTGCGTCGTCGTCATTAAGCATTCGAACCGCAATTTATTGCTTTTGAAGGAGGAGAGTTATCATAATCGAGGAGAGTTATAAAATCGAAAATTTCCTATCGTTTTGAAAATAATAAAAGCATCATCATCAAAACCAATGCCAAGCGTAAACAAATACCCGCAAACGAGTTGAGATTTTCAAAACCGTTGTCTGAGGATGAAAGCTTCCTAAAAATAACACAATTTTATTTTATAAGAAACGATATGTGTGTGCCATTTCCGGTAATTATTGATCAATTCGTTATATATGTTATTTTTTCAGTAAGAACATTATAGTCGGGTAAGGCCGACCATTAAATACCTCATACCATATTGTCTAACACAATTCTTATTTTTATTATAGAAAACAAAAATTATATCTTGTTTCTACAAGGATCAACACAGGATCAATTTTCGTGAAAATTCTTACACAGAGCACAATCCAAAAAAATAGGCCGAGATGGTCCAAATTTGGTGCAGTTAATTTTTCTATAAAATTGCTGTTAGGGGTCAATTTTCATCATCACATATTGAAACTTAGACGTTTCTGCTCTACAAAGAATCAATTTTCGTGACAATTCTTATTAGGGTAGGATCTCAAAAAATGGGCCGAGATGGTCCAAATTTGGTTGAGTTTATTTTTTATCTTAAATTACTATTATGATATAATTTGCATCATGAAGCATCGAAAATTGTCGTATGAACCTCAGTTTTCGCTATATGAGAGGGAGTTCGAAAATTGCCCCAGCCAATCCAAAATTTTGATACCAATTCAAAGTGCCGAAATGCACACAATGAACACATAAATATGGGCGGAAATCAGACGGACAGACGGACAGGTCATTACAATTCTGAATTGATCCGTATAATAAAAGCTGGGTCTATCTTAAGCTCTTGTGCGCATTACATACATCCGCTCTAACTTAATATACCCTGTATTACAAGTGGTGTAGGACATAATAATAAGAAATATGTTGATGCTTAGTTGGAAAATTAGTTTAATCGAATCAAAGGTTCGCTTGGAATTAACAAAAAACCATACAAACTTAAATCCCAGTATGTGAATATATTTTAAGTCTGTCAACTCGAACAAAATTATACATGATATACGATATAGGATATATACAATGGGGAGAGAGCAAATGAATTTTTGCTCTATTTCGGCATCAAAAGTCGTAGATAAACTAGTTGCAATAGTTAGGAGATATGCTCTGTTTCGTTATGTTTACACTGAAAACGATAAACTGAATGGAGTGCGCTGCAAACGCTGCCCGATTTGTTATATATACAATATATATATATATTTTGTGATTGTAGTTGCGGCTTTCAAGTTTTTCTTTATGCTTTTCGAATCCGCGATTTGCTTTAGTTTCTTCTTCTTATAATATTCTTCGTAACTATGGATAATCTATCGGAGATGACTTTAGACACTTAAAGATACGTCAAGACTTTTTGATATAACTTGGCCAACGTTCTTTAGAAATGACACATTTAACGAGCGGAAAAAGATAAAATTGTGTGAATGAGATCACAAAAAATTTTCGTAATGAACGATAAGAAAACCCATAGAACCTGAAAATGTGAAATGGTAGAGGACTGATATATTTCTATGAGGTTAATTAGACAGATAAATAGTTGCCGATGCACAATCGAGTCTTGCAAGTGTTATTAAGGAAGATGTATAGCCATACGACGATCCTTTTTTTGCTGTAATTTATGTGCAAGCACTCGATTGTCTCCGTCACATATGATTAACGAAGAGAGAGAGAGAGAGAGAGTGAATCATATAATGCTTATAGCATCGCGAAATGCAGATCGTAGAATTGCTTGAAAAATTCAGTTTCGCATATTTCTCTCTTACATTAATGTTGAATGCTTGGGCCGACAAATAGCTTTCGGCGATTATATGCAGCTCATCAAGGAAATATTACTGGGGGTTTTACTCAACTGAAGTTCGCTGCAGCGCGGTCATCAGTTACACTAACACAAAACTAACTGCAGATCCTTACGGTAACATGGTGGGTAATAACTTGCAAAAATCAGAAACACATCGCCAATTGAGTGAGACAACAAAATCTGATTTCACGAGACTGATCGATCGACTGAATAGGCGAAGAGGAAATTATCGTTCGTCGATTGCTTCGCACAGCGTTTCTTCAATGGGAAAGGAAATTTGCTCCGCCAATGCGGATAGAATCCTTTTCCCTAGTGATTATTCACTCATACCTAATAATGTGTGAAAAATTTCTCAACCTTGATCGTTGCCTGTGCATAACTTCAGCCTTATAAAATTTTTCGAGTGCTATAACTTTCACTGGAATCTGTTTACCATTACTTGCCAGCAAGTATAATGTCAAAAGTTGTATAAATGCGAAATTATGATATTGCCAGGGAAACAAAGGAAACAAATAAGAAAAAGTTAGACAACAATGAAAATATGTAATTAAAGTTTACTCTTTATATGAAAGAGAATAAGTTGTTCTTTGCACTACACAACACAACAACATGAGATTACTTTTTTACACGAAACGAAAAGCCATATATATATATATATACATACATATATTTAAATACGCGTGCGTATGTATTAATTACTGTTAATTATGTTTATGTGCATGGAATTAATGTCAGAGATGAGAAGAAGTTCGTTAGCTTGTAATAAAAAAATAATTTTAAAATTTTATCATCGATTTATTGTGTTTGTATATATATATATGTATATATATCATATTATCATGTGGCGTTACGTCGGTCGCAAAGTTTTTTACGTTTGATTGCAATTTATTTAAGACACATTCTTAATTCTAATTACTGTATGGTATGGCTTGTCGTTAGTTAAAAGGAAAAAGGCAAAAATTAATTGTCTGAAGGCTGAGGCAGAAGTTAAAGCTGTAGCAACTTTTATGCGCAGTGCTATCGTTTTACTACGCTCGATAGAGCACTTGCTTGCTGTAACATATTTTTATTTAGATTTTATAAAATTCATGCGCTAAAGCATGTATTAATGGCGGCTGTAGTGAAAATTCCGTTTTCTATCTTCTGGCGTTGCGAGGCTACACTCAAACAAATTGAAAGTTTTTAGTAACTTTAGAGTTGAAGCGAAATGCGGCAATGTGTTGTTAGTGTAATTGAGTGGAAAATGTCCTTCGGTTTCAATTTGTAAACGCTTAAGCCCAGACTGCTTTTATAAAAGGCAAAATTAATAATTAAATAAAAAAGAGGGAAAAAGGTATGGACGCCCCCTTAAAATGAACCCCATCAGTGAAGTGCAAATTTAAATATTTTTTAGTTAACTTCAACTTTTTACATAAGGTATGAAATAGTATCGTAAGCACACGTACTGTGCGACATGGGGATGATATATGCTCATATCACTTAACTTGAAGGATTTCTCTTAGACAAGATTGTATCCATTTAACAGTAAAGTTTTTATTAATTTTAAATTTTTTTCTTCTGTTTTTTTTGTATTAAATTTGCCTATGAAAAAATAATTATTAATCTATTCTTTTATATTTATGAGGTTTTTGTAAGCTCTTCACATATAGCAGAAGCATTTACACTCATAGACGAATGTCCCTAATCTTCGATATGGGACCAACGAAAGATAACCCAAACAATTTCGGAAAATTTCGTTTATTCGGCAATAGATTTAGTAAGCAAACGTAGCTTAAATCGAACGTTTCCACCCTTTATGTTAGATCGCCTCTTTCTGGAAAAACTACATTTTTGCCGCACTCTTAACAGATATGATAATGCGAAACATAAGCAAGGTACATGCATCAAACGCAAAGTAACAAAAAACTTAGTTCAATGATTTGGAAAAAGGTCTCAAATCATAAAAATGAGTGACATTTCTGACTTCTCAAGCATCATATGTCCAGAAAAAGGAAGTGGACTGTAGAATGACCGAATGTGGCATCAGGCATTTGACCAGTGCTACATAGATACGATTTCCCCGGATTTGCTTCCTCCGGAAAAGTACAACTAGCATATAAAGACTGAAGAGGTTACACGAACAGTGGACATCGCCGGAGTAATTGGTAATAGGTGATGGCTCTCACTTTCGACAGCTGCACAGTCAACGACAAAGAATGGTTTAAGGTTTGCTATCTAGAACCAGGTGACGGGTTTTTCTCTTTCAAAGCCTAAGAGGTGTATCGGAAGTGGTCTTTCTTTTCTATTGAGCAGAGAGCATTGTTCTTCTCATTTTGGTTCTCTTTATGAAACTCACCCAAGTTTTGATGGTGAACGATAGTTAAGAGGGCTAAAACCTTGGAAGCATTATTCCCTTGAGAAAGGATAGCGTTCGGATGAGTTTCCGGCACGTGTGGTGTGGTCCGAAGGCAAGAGTGGCTCCGGCTGGGTGCAGTAAAAGATCACCGCAAGCTGTAAAGCACGCCGTAAGCTCTGTGATAGAACGATAATTTGTGAACTTAATGGGCATTCATGGGGGTCAGGCTGGCCAGAAGTAGCTCTTGCTACAAACATCCACTAACCATCTGATTATCGGGATGAACGCCTTCTTACCTGGCTGCTGGGTACGGCTCTTCGGAGAATATCATGGTGAATGTGGTTAATCTGAAGTTTCGTCGGGAACTAACCAAAGGGTTGTTTAGATAGGCTTCGGCGCATACCAATAAGCTAGAAAATGGCTCTTAGTTATTATCCATTTTGGTACCCCAAGACTAGTAGGAAATATCACTTCAATGGGGATTGCCATAATCCCTGGAGTGGTCGGTTATCGCTTGTAAAGGTAACTCGCATGCCATCGGGTGCCGTGGGATTAGGTCTTCAAGCTAGCAACCCATGTAAAGTCAATACGTGTTTCTCTTTTAACGCGAAACCCTAATCACTTCTGCTCCACTTTACCACTTTTTATAAAAGACTTTCCACAAATGGTAAATATTCGTACAGCAGCGGGGTAAAATTTGTGGTATTTTTTAGGACGAAATTTGGCGGATAAGTAAGAATCATGTTGAACTCTCTTCCACTTCGTCCTTTTTTCCAAAGTAATGAAGCTTTCGTATATAGGATTCGTTGATTGTTATTAAATTCTTAGGCTTAGATGGTGACGGCAAAGATAGGATAGAGTATTCCAATGGGGCTAGGGGGACGTTAAGAAGAAATGGTAACTAGAGCTTTTAATAATAAATTCGTTACGTTTCTCTAAATAAATCTTCAATTATTAAGATGATGACATCACAGTTTAGAGACCATCATGTGCTTTCTCTTCAATAATATCTCACATAGCAAGCAAACAGGCAGTCAAGCGAAGTGCATGTTGATTTCATTGGTACATATTCACTCACATTCACATTCGCACGTACATGATCATTGTGGTAAACATTTGTTTCGACTAACGAAACAATTTGTCACGTAATAAGAATACATAAAACACATTGAGAATTGCGGCCATGTATGTGTATGGATGTGCGAATGAATGTAGAAACGAAAAAAAAAAACAAAAGTACAGAAACACATGAATACACACAAATGCAAGTGCAAACAAGCATACAGTGAGTTATCCACAGACAATAGACGTATAAAGTAGAAAAAAAAAATGAATGAGTGACTATATGTATAAAAAAAAGTCGAAAAGTAAGTTGAAAAATTGCTGAAAATATTTCGTACAAAATAAGAAAAAGTGAAAATTTCTAGCTATAAAAACACATGAGTATTTCTGGTATAAGGAAGATAGGTAGGTAGGTGTCTATTCATTCTGGGGATGCAACTATAATATTAACAATAATGCCAAAAAAAAAGAAAGAAAAAAAGGAAGGGAACAACAACAACAACAACAACAATAACAACAACAACAATAAAATCATGTTAGAAACGACAACTACAAAAACAATAACAAAAATGAGAAAATGTTTTTCATTAACATGTACGTTATTCTGACTCATGCAATTTTTCTGTGATCTTTCGTATATATTAACCAGGAACAAAAGTTTAAAAGAACAGAAGAAAAAAAGGAAAAAAGGAAAAAAAAAGAAAAGAAAAGAAGAACGTAAACGTAAAATGTCGAGAACTGAGCCAGAGCACAGTATCACGGCAAAACAATGACAATTTATGAGAAGCATTCAAGAGAACAAACAATTTTTTACTTTCCTTTCCTTTTACTTTTTTTCTAAATTGAAAAACTTAAGCAATTTGCATGCAAAGGCTATGTTTATCCATTCACAATAGCTGCTATAAATCTAACGCTAACGAAAATTAACTAAGAGAGATGTGCTCGCCTCTAATCGACAATTTTGTATATCCAAGCCATTTCGCTTCATTTCGAATGTTTTTCGCCTTAATGCAAGTTTTTGAACGGATCGATTGAAACGATTTTCATTGCTATTGACGTCGGGTGCGATACATATTTTAGTTAAACATCCGAGCGATGTCTTTTTTGCGCAGGATGCTATTCATGCCCATATGTCGGGCAAAGACTTGCCCGATTGTCTCAAACGAATAGATGCTTAGAAGGTGACATTTTTAGCTTACATTTTTGGTGAAAAGAGTTTTCTAATTCTTTGCTCACGTAATGTTGATTTGAAAATGAGTGAAATATCTGAAGAAATATGCTATGTAATGATTTTTTACTAAAAAAATTACTAAAACATGCCGGAAAATTTGTGAGGTTTACGGTGGAAGCCTCGCAGTCGCTAAAAGAGACCATGGCGTTTTGCAACTGGTGGAGCATGATCGGCAGACAAGTTTTCAGGAAATAGCGGAGGCAATAAAACCATAAATCACTTGACAGTTTGGAATCATTTGAACAGAGCAGGCTACGAAAGGAAGCTCGAAACTATGGAGACTTTTCAATATAACCCTTTACGAAAGGCAAGTTGTGCTACGCTCAAAAAAATATGCAAACCCATCATATTAGGTACAGGGGGCAGGCAGCCAGGAGATTAGATTTAAAATCAAAATTTCTTTAAATCCGTCTTTCCCGAAACCATTCCTTTCGAGCTAACCGCGCCATTGGCTCTTGCAGCTTTCGTTGGATTGCCTTGGAATTTTCATTGCATCTTCAAAATAAAACTTTGCAGCGACCATGAGGCAAAATTTTGATGATCCGTTGGCTGATGTTTGCAGCGCTGAAAAAAAAAACATGTCAATTCGGCCCAACTTTTTTTTCAAATCAACAAATGGTCAGATAGTCACTGAATAGTCATATTTTCAGAAAATTTTTGAATCTGTTTTGCATGAGGAAAATAAAGATCAACGGCTATGCTCCTAAAGAAGCAAAGGTTCGTCTTGTGAGAGCTAGCAAGGTTGCCATTTTCTTCATTAAAAGATCCCTTTCACTTTCACTGAAAACGAGGTAATACTGACACTTGAACTGTTATTTCCATCCATCAACAGCCATTAAATCATATATGTTTTGGTTCCTTTTCACTTTATAATATTACATAAAAGACATTCTATTTGTGAAACTCTTTTTATGACATTGTTTTTATACATATATGTCTTCTTGTACGACATTTACATATAAACAGGCGTAGATAGCAAGTCCTTGTTGAGGATTTCTGTTGACAATCACCATCAAAGAGTTTGCCATTTGACATTTTCTCATATCGTTTGCGCAGTAAAATTAATCTAGATTCGAATCAATCTCGTAGTCTCCATCGAACTGTTTCTGGGCGAAGGCGGGTCAAAGTATACGAATCTCTGGAAGGTCAGAAACGCATCGAAATTTCCTGATTTTCGCGGAAATTGTTTTAAATTTTAAGAACTTCTCAGTTATCGACCAAGAAGGGTTTAAGGTTTACTAACTATAATCTGACGGCGGGCTTTTCTTTTGGAAGCCTATACAAAAGGAATATTGGAAGGTTTCCTCCTTTCTTTTCTGAAGAGACCACATTTTGCTTCCTCCACAAACTTCTCCGCTATGGAGGTTATTAAGCTTGTTCCACTTCTAATGGGCCGGTGAAGTAGTAGGAGACTGAGCTACAGGTGGGTCTACGCCTAACACACATTAGTGAGACATTTTTCCTCAAGCAAAAATAGAGTGCTCGCTGGCATGCGGAGACGTCTGAGAAATTTAAAGATAACTGTGGCTTCGGCTGTGTATAGTCCGGCATCACCTAAAGCTAGTTAGACTGACGGAAGTTCAAAAACAGTGATTGAATCATCCTAAGAGAGGACGCTAAACATGGAGCTGTTAGATAGGCCTCGACGTTTAGCAGTGTTGCGAATTCATATCCTCACTCCTTATACTGCCCAATATTCAGGAATATTAAGATTTTCTTCAAAGGGGTACGCCGGTTATCGCCTATCCAATTAACCCATTGTGCAATCGGGCTTCGTGACCCTGACTTACTTAAGTTAAAGGGAATTGTATTCTGTCGCTTGTTGAAATTCCCGCGAAAATGCCCGGAATTGAAATTCAAAATCAAAAAATTTAAAATATCTTTTGCAAACATTCACATTCACACATACGGCAACTGACTATTTAGACAGCATGGTTGTGGGTTTTTGTTCTTTTTTTTTTTGCAGGTTGCTTCTGCCATAAATCTGTCCCGTTTACTTTGCTTGACAGACAACACGTTATTTGGGTGAGTGCTTTTACGTCTTTATCATTATAACCCTATTATTAAATATTTATACAAAAATTTCCTAGTGTTGTTATATTAAAAAAAAAAAAAAAAAAACAAAAAAAAAAAAGAAAAAAAGGACCTTTCTACACACATAGTTGTAAGTAAAACATGTACACGTTTGCGTACTAGGGACGTGTATTTCGATGTTATGGAAATGTGTTTTAAACGAAGTAAATTTTTTCTAACAAAAGATTTCGTACGAGTTATTTACTTTTAATATCAATAAATATTTAAAGAATTTTAACAAAGATTTCTATCTAAAAAGCAAATATTTTCATAAGAGGGAATTTTTCAAGTTTTCATCGTATTATAAGAGCTGACACACTAACTAGATGTGATCACACTAGTTATATACCGTTTGAAAGTTAAAAAAATTTGAATTAAAGAGAGAGTGAGATAGTGTGCAGGCGTAACGCAATGAATGCTTGACGAGACCGAGTGATGAATAATTGCATCTATCACGGGATTCTGAATTGATTCAAGGATGTCCCTTAATTCGTTCGTCCTTGAGGATTGAAATCGCTAGAATAGGTATATTAAATTTGTGTGAATGTATGCAACGCGCAGAGAGATTCGAGTTGGACCCACCTTTTATTATGCTAAGCTGTTTGCCTGGTTTTCTTGTCTTGTTATTTGGTACACCAACATTTCTGGGTTCAAGCAGAAGCGCTGTTGAAAATAGTTCGGATAGGATCACCTTTTCAGCCAGCTACCGTATAACGTCTCATTTTGCGAAGTCATTATATAAATACCTATAGGCTGGTATAGGATATTCAATGATGAGCTGCGGCTCACTATAGTGCTTTACTTGCTTTTTTCTTAAAAGACTTTACTTGCTTTCTTTTCTGCAATGCCATTAAATATTACTACATTTTGACTGATTGAATGCTTATTGCAATCTTATCTTTCGAAGCCGAGTTATAGTCTCGTCAGGCAGAGGACGCATGCTAGCAACTCAGAAATTGATCGATTGATAACGAAGCAAAACTGTGCTATTTTTCAAAATTCAAGTTTACTTTACTTTACATCGGGCATGAATACTCGTTTATCTCGTTTTTTTAACTGACATTGTGCGGCAGTAAGCTGTCTTAATGGTGTAAGGAAAAGAGAGAATAGAAATTATTTCTGTACCCTTGTGCCTTTGTGTTGGGTGGCATAATAACATTTTTACCCAAAATCCCTTCGCCCAACCAATTACTTAAGTTTTTTAATTTTAACTCCAATATTCAAGCTAAGTTTCCTTCACAACATCCGTTATGTTCTTGTTGTTGTTGCAATTATTATTATTTGAGATGTAGTTCATACTGGGGAATAATCCCAAAGGTGTGGAGAGTAAAACTTTGTAATACCTTCACCAATAGTTAAATTGTGCCAAACTACTCCACTGCTACGACCGCTACTACAAATATTACCAGCTATACGGAGATCAACTAAATATATTTCATACGAATGTTATGTAAGTTTGCGAGGTGGTCAGCCATGTAAATGTTAACCAAACAACTGGTCTTAGGTTTGCTTGATTGTAGATTTTCTATATATGCATGTGCATTTGTATGTATATGTATATATATATATATATCTATAGGTATATCTTTATGTATTTGATTGTACGAATGTGGATATTTTTATAGGCACAAGTGGTGTGTGTGTGTGTATTTTGATAATTCAACTAAAATTACTTTTGGTCCTTTTTACGTTCATTTGTGTCGTATTTTTCAGTTCCGGTTTGACGGACTTCCATATCCGCTTAGATTCAAAAGAGCCTTTATTTCATATCAACAACTAAATTATAAAATATTTTCTGCATTTTTCTTCGTTTTCTTTTCCTTTTTGCTTTTTAATTTCTCTTAATAAAAAAAAAAAAAAACACATAATTTAGTTAATAATTTACATTGAAGGAAAGAATTTACATCATAAACACACACACACACACACAAACACACACACACACACGTTAGTTATAATAGCTTATAAATAACATTTAACAGTTCTGCTTATACATGTCTTGCTAAATATTATTATATTGGTCTTCTTCTTTCTTTTGGGTTCCCTCCTAATCATAATTTTAGATTTAATAATTTCTCTTACGTTAAATCACACCTTCTCTGCCATAGTGCAGTGGTGTAATTGTGATGAAAAGCATAAAAAAAAGAAGAAGCAACTATTCCTTCTTGTTACGAGTACATAGTGGTTTCTTTTAGGCATCGATGAGTGAAGATCCTATGAAAGACACTTGGATGGCAATTTTTCTGCTTCCTTTTCCTTTTAATTCTCAACTTAATAGACTTGTAATAATTAACTTTGAGTATTAGCCTTCCAAGCGAAGGTTATTAAAAATGTTTAAGGGACCACACAATCCATGCGAACAGTATTGTAGAGTGTATTCAAAATTCCTCGTAACCACTTCACCTACTTTCCAGTTATTTCATTATGTAATCTATGGTTGCAGTCAACTCACTCCCTTGTGCATTTTTGCATTTTGTTTTTTGTGTTTTCCTTGCCATTTTATTTGTAGCTTTTTGGCTTTGGTTTTGCTTTACTTAAGTCCTCTGCTTTGTTGTCATTTCAACAAATGGATATATATCTTGCAAGAGCTTGTGGTTGCTTTGGTTCCTCTCCAAGACGTGGCGGGGGAAACGCAAAACTATACTCTCTTGCAAAATATATATTATACGTGCTTTTTTTTTTTTTTTTTTTTTTTTTTTTGTGATATTCATTGTCACTCAAGTCCAAAGCCAAGGATATATCTCTCAAAATATTTTCTATTTTTAACATTGTTCGAGCATAAATTGGATTTCGGTAAAGTTCTTAACATATACTTAAAACTTGCAATAAATCTAAACAAATGAACAAACATACGTAATATGCGGTATTTGCTCATACTTGGTACATTTGTAGGTTCAAAGTGGTTTAGCAACATTTTACTTAAGATGTTTACTTAATTTTGATAATTAGAATAAACCAACTCTTTCTGAACGATTAAAAGCAACTTAAACGTGGTAAACAAAATTTAAAAAGAAAACAAAAAAGAAAAGAACTTGACTTGACTGGTAGTTGCGAAACTACCGTTACTTTAATAAGAAGAATTAAAATATTTCAAGTTTTCAATAACCTACAACCTGTTATTATACAGAGTACATCCAAAACAGTAGGTCCTGTATGCTGCCTATAACACGATATAATACGAATTTCGTATTATTTATAAGTAATTTATGCGTAACGGTATTGAATCCTTTATTCTGCACCGTAGTATATATATATAGAAAATTGGATTAATATAAAAGCAGAATAAGAGTTTTTTTTTTTTTCTTATTCACGATAAAACGCACACATATGTTGTGTACATATTGTATCTAATGTGAATTAATTTTCATGAAGGGGAAGGGGTTTTGAAGGCGAATGTTTCATACTCGCTACATTTGTTTCTGTAAGTGGGATAGGCAATGAACCAATCGAAATTATTTTTGATCCGATTTCACTCTAAAGGACCTTGTAACTGTTGGCAGGAAATTTTAACTTGAAATTTGTAGCAGACTGTTTTGATGGTGTTGTCGTTGATCATATTTTTACAGATATACGGCAATGGTGGGAAAGATATGTTCAACGTAATGATTCCATCTAGATTTCACTTTCAATGCGCTTATCAATTTTGGTTAATTGAATTGAAAACCAAAAAAGTTACATATTATGCTACTTGCTATAAGTGTATGTTAAGCTTGTGCCGATATAAGTCAAATCCAGAGAATTACGACATAAGCTCCCTTCTATGATGTTAGTTTTGTGCATCCACTTGAGCATATCTGTTTACCTGTCTATTTATTTCCTCTGTGTCCAGGTTACAAAAGTACACTGCCGTGTTTCGGACTGAAAGTGAACCCTTAATAAATGATCGGAACATTGTTGCAATGATTCCGTATACAAAGCCATATTTTAAAGAAGTCGTTTTTCGAAGCAAATTTTTTATTTTGCGTACTGATCGGCACAAGTCGGCCTGATCAATAAGCTCCGGGTTTTGAAATGGACTGCTTATATACGATGACATTTGTACGGTACAACTTGCAGGTCTTTACAAGCTCTGGTTCGCTATATACCAAAACGTGAAGAGATGGACTTCAGGGGACACACAATGTCTGTTATCCCATTTTAAGCTGAGAAAAAATCGAGCTCAAATTACAGAAATGTTTGGATTTCCTTGTGGTGAAAATGCAGTCGGCTATGAAACGTAAACAGAATGATCTACGAGATTTTGTGTAAAAAATTTTTAGTTTTGGGAAGGATGAGCACAATCGCATACATCCGTCCGCTTTCGGGAAATTCAAACCAGGAATTGATCTTCAACTTGGGCTGGGAGCTCCTCTTGACTTTCGTCCTTTTGATTACTACTGGCTTATAGCGATGTACTCATATTTAGCAGATCAGCAATTCACAAAAATTGAAGACGAACGACAATAAATCGACGACGCTTGATAAGCCTATAACGAGTAACAAGGCTTGATTTTTAAGATGAAAGATTATTTGTCCAATTATTAGTTAATGATTTGACCGAAAAATTTACTGTGTGAAATACGGCTTATTTAAATTAAGTTTTTGGACATTTTCCCATTCAAATGCTTCGATCATGGGAAAGGTTTTATGTGACAATAAAGTATGATTTTTAACATCTCATCTTTAAGCAAAAAAAGCTGTAAGTTGTTTGAGAAAATAATTCATTTTACTAAATTTTGCGCTACTTCGATTCATATGCCGGTCCTATCTTTGCAGGTATTAAAGTGAAACGTAAAACTGATCATGGAAAAAAGATATAAGTTTAGGCGAGTTTGTGACGAGAATATCTGAAGAACTTTATTAACCGAAGCGTTGCAGGGTATTTAATAGCTAGCCATGCCTAACTACGCGACATAATGCGTACACAATTTTATATATGAATTATAGTTTTATTTACATAAATTATTTATAGTTTCGCTCACAATCCATTTCCACCAAAATTGCGGCGAAAGTGTTTTTGGGAATAATAGAATAAATTAGAATAAATAAATATTAAATACTCATAACTATAATATTTTTATTCGATTAAGCCAGTATCGAATGAAAAAAAGTCTATAACTTACATACGAGAAAATCCGTCGGAGTGGCCGAGTAGGCAAAGAGTCTCGACTAGCAACTCAATGGCCGTGCGTTCGAATCTCAAATGCGGTAGAGTTTTAAATAAAGCCTATGGCCTTAGATGCTAGTGCTTTAAGACTTTGATCTTGGGGTTCATTCTCCGGCTAAATGAATAATAATAATAATAATAATACATACATACATACGAGAAAACTTGAATCAAGATGAACGGAAAATCAAAATATCCAAATATAACTTCGATAACACTTTTCACGACTTTATTGTTGTATATTGCATTCACTGTAAAAACCAAGCTAATTGTCCCAGCCCTCATTACCATGATGTTATAAATTTGTTTCTAGGCATCAGGTAAACCCGCTGTAATAATTTGCGTTGACTCGAAACGATTATCATAAGGCGGTCATTGCTTGTATATCACTAATGGGTATTTCTCTTTCTCTCTCTCTCTCTCTCTCTCTCTATCTATTTCAAAATTTGGAATTATTAACTTCGTGCGAATATGTGCGACACCCCGAACTGGTGCTGTTCAGAATTATCTCCTCAAATGAGATAATGCTAACCGTCCCTCTGGCCCTATACCCATCTAATTATTTATCGATCCATGCACATGTCTGTTCCTCTGTTTTTGTCCTCTCTATTTCTCGGTGTATGTACCCGTGACGTCGGTGAGTGAGTACGTCAATCAGGCCGTTCGTTAGTTTATCCGTTTGCCCGTATATGAATAAGTTCCCCAGTTCGCCCGTTTGTCGGTATGTCAGTCCGTATGTCCGTCCATCACTCCATTAATCTCTCCGTTTGTCTCTCTCACTATTGCTTATGTTAACTACATAAAGCTCTAACCAACTAACAGCAGTGAAAAGGAAGAATTTGAGACCGAATTTCTTTTTTAAGAGGTCACGTACGCAATCGAACAAATTTGGCTAAAACGGATTGAATTTATTTATGGGGATGAAAATATTTGTAAATTTGTTTGTTTTTAATATGCCTGATAAGATATGCATAATTATTGATACAATTAGTGGAAAATTTCAATTAAAATGTATTTATATGGAGATTCTTGTTTTTGTTTTTTTTTTTGAAAAAATGTAAAATTTAAAACGGATACATCTAAAGTTATTGAAACCTTTAACTTTAACAAGTATATAATGCGTAAAAAGTCTAGACATTAAATCTAGAAATCTTTTCATTTAAAAATTTTTTTATTTAATAATAAATCCAAAGCTTAACTTTCGTATTCGTATTCGACGTTGATTCAAATCGCTGCAGGCAAATACTTCAGCCCATATACAGTGATACAATTTAGTGACGGTAATTAGTAAATTAATGGGAAATTAAGAGATGGATGGAAGATTTGAAGACTAAAAGAAACAGAAGGAAGACGAAGAGAGAGAGAGCGAGAGAGAAAAAAGACTAGAGATTTACAGCGATTCACAATACAAGATAATGCTCGCAAAAACGTTCGTAGTAAAATTTTTGAAATTGGTAGCTAAACGCACATACACACGTCAGTTACTTTATTGATAAATACCATACCAGTTGTAAAAATAGGTCCCTATGGTCGCTTTTTTTTCTTTTTATTCCAAGAAAATAGTAAAAAAATATATGAAACAATGTATTGTTCATTGTTAGCGGCATTTTTTCTCCTCTTTCCTGGAAGAATATGAATGCCCAGGCGAAAAGAAATTTTTCCTTTTAAGGCTGCACGTTTCTTGCGTATCGTCATGCGAATGAATGCGTTGCTCTAACTAACAAATGTCATGAATGCATCCTAATTAATCAGAAGAACGAATTTCTGGTCACGAGGCAGAAGGCGCAGCATATTCCATTTTAATTGTTGGACGTGTGTTGAAATACGTCCCCGGGCGCACAGCATCCACCATATATAGTTATAAACATATTGTATAATTATTAATAAAATATTGTTTCCCTTGCCAAGATTTATGATTAAGCCAAAAAATATGCAATATAAAAAAAATATTTTTTACACATGAACAGACTCGGAATAAATATTTGTTTATGTAGGGGCCGTTGCGTTTGAATGTTTTTAGGAAACTATGCTCACATCATGTACATGCTGCATTCATGCGCTTATTGTCCTACAAGAATCTTATATGAAAGAACCGAAAAAGAACAAAAAAAAAAGAAAAAAAAAAAAAACAACAATATATATATGAAATGCAATAAAAGACTTTTTTATTCTACTTATCCAATGTGTATGCACGTGTGTAAACAGGATTAAGGAAGCCATTACGATGTAAGTGTAGTTTTATCATAGGATGTCAGACAAAGTGTATTTACTCGGTTCGACCAATAAAAATTAATTTTCATGATTATGGTAAACGAGTGACACCTTAGTTCCGTATGATAAGAATAAATGATATAAATGTTCGCAGTTTATGAACTACTTTTATAAGAAAATGCATTTATAAAATGCAATATACGATGATCTTCAACAACACTCTGTTTACACTGAGATGGCTTCATAATTTTTGGCTAAAATTACGTAAAGCATCATGATTTTGTCATATAAAAACATGAAACGCGAGTCAACTGAAAATTGTAATTTTAGGGAAATTATTGTTAAAAAATTAATTTGGCCAGAGAAATAAATTTGAAGATTAAAATTCAAAGTTTTAAGCACTCATCATTTAAGGCTACCGATTTTATTGAAAGCTCTGCAGCACTTTGAGATTTGAACCCACGATCATTGATTTGTTAGTCAGGACCAATACTTGGCCGCTCAGGCCAATAGTAGGGGAATTGCATCGATATGCGATTTATGGAAATGGAATGGAAAATGCCACAGTCTGTCTCTCTATCTCTCTTTCTCTCCCCCTCGCTTTGTTTATAATGAATTAGTGGTCGCTAATGCAACTTTCTTTGTTCGCTTAGAAAAAAGGACAAAGAAAAAGATAGCAGCATAAAAGCGCAACATTTGGAACGTATATAATCTTGGCTAATGAAATATTGTGAGTGGACAGAAGTATAATTTGCTTTTTCTTTGAATAGTTAATAATTTTTTTTTTCATTTTTTTTATTATACCCGTCACCTCTTGCTGTACAATAGCGCACATTAAGTATGTGCGGATGCTTGCAACATTCAGAAGGACCTGAGTTAAATTCATTTTTTATTTTACAAATCATTTTCGGTAACAATCTAAGCTGTCTGTCCGTTTTGCTCTCTTGTGTTTGTCCTACAGGCTGGAAGCTTTGACATACGTTGATGAAACTTGGTGCATCGACTTGTTTTGCCCCAAGGACGAATGGTATTGAAAATGTTTCGAATTGAACAGGTTGTTTGATCACTTCCCTTACCACGTCTTCTCCGTAAAGACCTTATTTTGAAAACTCGTTATCTGTTTAAGGATAAAAATTAGTCGTTAGTGACGGCCCATGTAAACGCTACGAATTTCATGTGAAATGATTTGATGAACTTAATGAAATCACACTTAATGAATTTACGTATAATTCGCAATTTGTGTAATGAATTGTTCGAAAAAGGAATAGAATTTTTCATATAAAATGAGCGAATTGAAAAATAATTAATTAGATATTAAATGCGGACAAAATGACAATCGAAAAAGCGAAATCAATTGCCGCGGAATTGCGGAATGAAGCTTAATCAGCCTTTTATATGCAGATATGTTGTTACGCGCATTAACGTGTCTGTTACTTTTATTTATTATTTTTTTATTCTATTACAAAAGGTATTCATTTACTATGCATCAGTTTCGCTGTTAATTTCAACAATTAAACAATTCATCAGTTTTATTTTCAATTTTGTTCAAACGTCGATTAAACAATTGTTCTCAATCAATCCATTATCGCAAAGAGTAACAAGCTTATAACACAATTTATATCGCGCGATATCGTATCATGCCGACGAATGTATTATGATGAGAAAACTTGTTTACTGCAGTCACAGTATGTGTAACCGACATTATCCGACATCGGATGATGAAATTTAGTTTATATTTATACTTTAATCGGCATCCAAAGTGTAGTCATTAATGTTCCCTACTAAACTTAGATACAAGCATTAGAAGAAACAAATCTGCACGAAGTTGCTTTGCAAGTTATGTGTAACTGATAGTATTGTGAGAGGATGTGTAACGTGACCTGTAATGTTGCGGCCAGCATCACACGGTCCTCATTAAAATGTTAAACGTTCTTCCGCACTATTAAACGTACATTCAGACAAGAATGTCTCCGTCTCTAGACATTTTCTTGACTATTGGCTTTCCTGCCTTAAATACTTAGGCTGTCCAAACGTATTGTGCATATTGGATTTTGTGCAGTTCATTACCCATGTATTGTTTTATATGAAAATATTTATTACATCTGTACGCTGCTCGTACTTTCTATTTTTCTTTATATTACATACAAAACTTGCATCTTGTGCTTCATTTTCCTTGAATTTCTTATTGTCCTTAGGCGAAAATGTAATTTCCGTGTGATAATATAAAACTAATCCGAGAGGATGTGTTGGTTGGCAACTATTCAAGTTCTACGTAAACGTAAACACATATGTCTAGTATATGCACAGAATCCGGTTGCTTGTGCATTGAGATATAAAGGAGAATTATAAAAAAAGAAAAAAAAAATGATGTTTTCTTCGACTAGACATAGCCATGTACATGAGCAAAAAGAAAAAAAAAAACAACTTCTTCTTAATATTAGTCTTTATCGTGTGCATGTGTGTGAATTATCCAATTTACTTACCATATACACATGCATAATATTGCCCCAAACCGCTTGTCTTTCTCTGTCCGCTTCTCCTCCTCTTTCTCTGTACCGCTCTTACTTTACCTCTCTCTCTCTCTCTCTCTCTCTCTGTCTCTCTTTTTCTATCCATTTCCTTACGACCGTCGGTCTGCACATAATTTACAATGACATTAAATGGAGAATACAAACTGCTCTCTGCAATCTCTGTGTTAGTCATATGTTCTCATTTTGTTTTTGTTATTAAGGAGAGAACTGCATAGCTTGCCTTTTCTAGAACTTTTCTATCTTAATGGGTTTTCATTTGATGTAAAAATAAATCTATTTGTTTTCTTTTTCTTTTTTTGTTTTCGATAATAAATTTATTATGTTTTCATATCCATATGTCACTAATGGTTCGTAGTAATGTAACAAAAGAACGAATGTGAAGACAATAAGCACCTGAGGTAGATTTGCTTGTCTTGTTACTGATCAATTTAAAACCACCTTCGAAAGGGTAATAGATAAGATAATGTCTTTACCTAACTAACCGGTGGATATATAAGCATTATTGTGCCCATGACTCAAGACTGGCTGTAGGCTATGTTTTCAATTCCTTTTCCTTAATTAGATCCGCTCACAATGCGCAGAATAGTTGCCATTAATGCCTTATGTCAATGACAGTAGATTTCAAAATATGGCTTAGGTTATGGACTCAGACGCATATATATCCTTAAGATCACATAGCTTTTTAGTTTTTTGGTCGATGATTTGAAATTTTGGGAATATAATATCAGATGCAGCGGAAATCATTTCGTGTATGCGTAAACGCGTTTTTTGAGCGAAGCGTATCATGGCTAGACGTAACGAGATTTAAAGAAATAATTTTGAGTCGTCTGGCCAGCTTAATCCATGTTTCTCCTCAAGAACATTGAGAATTAGAATTGTTGAAAGCTGGACGGACGGACTCAATTAATTTTAAAAACTCTACTATCTTTATCTCTCTATTTCTTCTCGCCGAAATAGCATTTCACTTCTCGCTTAATTTAGTTATATGTCGATATTTAATTTTTGCATCCCTACAGACGTATTATTACGCAAAAAAAAACTCACTCTCACGTCTCACTTCTAACTTTTTATGTGCGCATCTGAAATCTCATGATTGCTTCAGTGCGGCTGGCACGCATTCGTTTCGTAGAGCGGGAAGAAATTTGTTGAAAATTGATACGCTTTGTACCTATATGTGTATGCTTTAGGAACTGCCTTGGAACGACAAATAGTGCCTTAAACAATAGACTTGTACAGTTTCACAGCAGCCTAGAGCACAACAGAAGCAAACTTTCTAAGTAAGCTGTTGTCCGGAACGGAAGGATTGGTTTGTGAAACGATTTATATCTCAGCAACCAACTGATTCGAAATATAATCGTCCTTCCCTGGCCTAATGCTAGGTGATATGGTGGTATTAAGAAGCACTTAAACACTAATTGAGTTTAAGAGACAATGAAATGACGCTGTTCGTAATGTTTCTAAACAATTTGCTTATTATTGTCTACGTATTTTGTCTATTTACATATATGTTTTCTTTTTATATCCATCACCGAAGGATGAAGGGAAGGTTTGTCAAAAGGTTTGCAACGCCCAGAAAGAAGCATCAGAGTTCCCACAAAGTACATATATTCTTGATCAGCATCAAATTCAAGCATCAAATCGATTTAAGGATGTCCGTCCGTCCGTCTGTGTAATGTCTGTTCTAAATATTCTCCTGGCCGCAAAAATGAAGCTATCGTCTTCAAATTTGGTACAAACAACGGAAGTTTTTGCACGCAGGTTGGTTTTCAAATGGACAACTCTTACACGACTACTATCAAAAGTTCATGTCAGTTGGATCGTTCATCTGCGAGTTATGATAGTGGTTTTAACGGCGCTACATATTTTAATTTCAAAAGTATGGAACGATCCGACTTTCGTATGTTACGCCACCATCGGACACCAGATACCAACGAATAGCAGAAAACGTAAAAAGAAGATACTGTGCGGTAGAGTTTACTTGGACCGTAGCTATAGTGAGTGCTCAGTCGGTACACATTCACTAACCGAGTGAGCTCACATCCAACAGGCTTCGGCTACAGCCGATGTATTTTTTTCTTTTTTTCTCTTTCCTCGCGCCTCGCGGTCACGTACAAAAAACAAAAGTCTTCTCCTCATTATATCACGGAAAGGCCGTTTTCGGCCGGTAATGCTTACCGTATTCACTTATTGTGGAAGAAAATGTTAACGCATTACTGAAAGTAAAATTGCATGAGCTGGAGCTCAAATTGCAGTCTTACCCACTGTATTGCTCAGATCTAGGCCCGAGTTACTGCCATAGGTTTGCAAATCCGAAAACAGTAACAAGGTAAAAAGCTTGAGACCATGGGATGGGATATTTACGAAAACTGAAAGATATTTTAAGAACTTGGACAGATCAGTGTATAGCAAAGTTATCTGTATGTTATTGAAACGTTGGACTGATTATTTCGTTCTAGGAAGAGATTGCGTGTTTGGATATAAAATGGAAGTTTGCAAAAATAAAAGTTGTTCCTAAAGCTTTGGGGGACTATAAAGTTCCGAGACTTATTGATCATTGTGTGATGCACTAAAGTATTTCTCTAGTTTGCACTTTCGCTGCAACCTTCTTGCCTCTTAATGCTCATTAATGCACGTCATTGTATTATGTATAATTAAAAGTTTCTGATTTAAAAGACAATTAGTTTTTATCAACATTCAAAAAACTCTGTCAAGCGCTATTCGCTACTCGTTTGTAAGAAAAAAAAGAAATATATATATATATATATATATATATATATATACATATATATATATGTGTGTATGTGTGTATGAGTGTATGAGTTTGTGTGCCTATAGATATTTGTTGTGCTCTGTATGCATACGTGTAAGCATGCTAAGCCTGACCTATATTCCGTATTATGCAAATTGCTGTTTCCAAATGTTAGTCGAAGTTTAAAGAGTACGAAAATTTTGTTTAACAAAAAAAAAAATCTTAATTAGATTTTAAGATAAACAATAGCAAGAACAGCAACAAGAGTTAACGAAGAAAAACCACTTTCACGCAGTTGTTAATATTGGTTTTTTTTGTTTCTTCCTTTTTTCGTTGAATTTTTTAATTAAAACAATTTTACACTTGCTCGAAAAACGGCAGAAGCACACAAGTTGCACAAGGAACAGCAAAAAGTATAGAGCATCAAACCTTTGGAAACTAAACGAACGATTGGTAATTAAGTGAAGAAGATTTTAAAATTTTTTTTTGAAATTTTTCGTTGATGATATAAACATCGTTTTACAACAGACACTGATAACGGTTTGATGAAAAAGTTGATGCTTATGCAAACGGAGCAAACGGATCGAAGTGTCCTTTTTTGTTCATTCACATACCATCAATGTATTGCTTTTCGAAAGCAATTCGCTACGAAAATTTAAGACGAGTCAGTGGTGTGACAACTTAAGTGATAACATTCGAATGACACAACAAAGGTTAGAAAATCAATATATGAATTGTAGCCGATTAATTCGTTGCTTGTAAAAGTGAAAAAGCTTTTTTTTACAAAGATTTTCGCAAGAACAATGAACAGGATGCTGGTTCAATTAAAAAATGTTATTATTTTGTTGTCCCTTTGTCACAGTTTCCAGCTTGTATTTATTCCTATTCATGGGGCTACCGTATAGCCAAGTAATAAAGCCGCGCGATTATTAAGTTGACGCGATTGGTGTGTGATCATAGGTCCACCGCGTGTTGGATGAGTAAATATTCAATACTTCCCATCCTCCTACTTCTCCACCCTCAACAGGTTACATCTATAGATGGCATACCCTGAGTGAATAATTATGCAAAACATAAAAAAAGAAACCAAACCATCACGATGTTTATATGCTTTTCTGATCTGGATCGATCATAAAAATCTGGGAATTATTTCTAAAAAAATCATTAATATTTTTTAATTTTTTTTCTCGTCCTCAAGTTGAAAAACAACCTCATTCTGCGCAAGCATTTGCCAAGGGCTCCCAAAACAACTTAAAGCGCTGTAATCGAGAAGCTTGGATAATAAACGCCTTTCATTATATCAACTTCTAAAATTCTTCACTTGTGTGAAAAATATATTATCTCAACCCATAAAAATTTTCTATATTCGAAATATGTTAAAATTTAATTATTTTTTTTAATGACTTCTTTCAAATAGGGTCGCGTAAAGGGAATGACCGTAGAAATAGTACAATCCAAACTATTGTTAATATCGCTCATACGGATCTCAGTGTAGGTAATGTTCGTCGCGAAATAATGGGTGATATAAAATGTGTCTTCTCATGAGCTTCTTTTTATAGCCTGCTCTTTTCAAATGATTCCAAACTATCATGTGGTTGATGTGTAGCGCCTCCGCTATTACCTGACAGTTTGCGTCAGTTCATCAGTTGCAAAACTTAATCAACTTTTTCAGTGACTGTGAGGTGTATCTTTGATATTGAAATTTCAGGAACGGAACGGAGGAAACCACTCCATGGTCCCTCGTTCACTCACAGCATTGTCACCTTACACTTCACAAATTTTTCGGCATATTTTACCTTTTTTATTGTAAAAAGTCATCGCATAACGTGCTTCTTCGGATATTTCGCTCATTTTCAAATCAATATAACTTTTTACCCGAGCAAAGAATTAGAAAACTATCTTCACAAATAAAATCTCACCTTTAAGCACATGTTCGTTTGAGACAACCAAGTGAGTATTGCTCGATACGTAACCATCAACATCATCTAATGGCAAAAAACTACGGAGGTCTTTTATAACATCCATTACAAACGGACAGATGAACAGACATGCTTAAATCGATTTAGAAAATGGTTCCAAATCACTTAGCATAATAACGAGTGCTTTGTATATATTCGCGTACACTTAACATATTCGTATACATACTTTCGGTGTAGGGTATATAAATAATATTCAATACGGTTTTTACTTTAATGCGTTCAATTAATCATAACATAATCAGAAATATGGCATATGCAACCTTCATAGATCTTGGCTTCAGCTTGCAATTATATGAAGCATTTTCGAATATAACAAAAATGAAGAATTTTAGACAAATCGTGTTTGTCTTTATTAAGTTTAGACAAGTAAATTTAGTTATATGGCTTGCGGGATTCGCATTGGCCAAGCATAGACATATATATATACACTAACGGGACTCATATGCGTGTTTCCATGCGTTACAAACATTTCTATATTTATAGAGCTTGTGGGGAGAAAATTACACCGATGGATTTATATATACGTATGCATTTATGCGTATACGTGACTTTGTAGATTTGTTACAATTTTTCTAGCTTAGCTATCTTTGCTTTGTTTTTTTTTTTTTTGTCTTTTGTTGTTTTTTTTCCTTTTTTGTTTGTGCTTTCTGCTGTCATTGCATTGTCATTGTATTGCTGTTACCATTGCTGTTGTCATTGTTATTGTTGCATTTTCATGCCTGATTTCAAAAACATCGTCCAGCTACGGGTGACTGCATTCTTTTGTTAAACAGAAAACTTATGTGACCGTGATACAGAGCCGGCCTGAGGTTACGAAATTGTTGGCAAAAAAAAAAAGCAAAACAAAAAACCAACAAGAACATTATAGTCGGGCAAGGCCAGCCATTAAATACCCTACACCTCATTGTCTAACACAATTCTTATTTTTATTATAGAACACAAAAATTATATCTTCTCCCTATGTAAAGGCATATTGTATTTAAGAGGAAGCGAGGCCAAAACGCAACCTAACGTACTACAACGTTATTTCTTACATAGGGCAGAGTCCAAAGATAGACGTAGATGGTCCAAATTTTGTAGAGTTCATTTTTGTATGATATTACTATTACTGCTGAAACGTAGACTTTTCTGCTCTACAAGGGATCAATTTTCATGAAAAGCCTTATTAGCATAGGATCCAACAAAATAGGTCGATATGGTCCAAATTTGGTACAGTTAATTTTTTTTGTTAATTTTGCTACTATCATATAAATTTTATCATGAAGCGTTGAAAATTAAATCTTTCTGTCGCATAAACTCCAGTTTTCGTACATGAGTGGGCGTTCAAAAATTTCGCCAGCTGATCCTTAGTTTTGATACCAATTTAAAATACCGAAATATTACTACTTAGCCGTTTTTGCCGAGAAATTTTGAAAATTGCAATATTTTTTTATATAACCACTTTTCAGAAAAGGACGTTATATGCGGAGTGACGGAAAAATTGGACCAATCCGAAACATTTTCAATAGCGTTCGTCTTTGAGTCAAAACACGTCACCAAAGTATCTCAAAAATTGCGACCTATAGTTTGGACACGAATTTACGTGTACAAACATTAGACGGACAGAGGGACAGATAGCCCTAGACCAATTCACATTATGATTCGGAATCGATCAGTACAAAAAAATGTAGGTCTACCTTAAGCGCTTAAGCGTGTTACATACGTCCGCACTAACTTAATATACCCTGTATCACAAGTGCTGTGGGGTATAAAAACAAAAAATAATAGCAACAGCAGCGATAGCAGAATTACAAGAACATTATCAACCAATAACAAGAACGCATTTCATCGAGGCACAAATTATGTATTTTTGTAGTTGCAATGAATAATTCATTTTCATTTTCATTTTCATTTTTTTGTTTTTTTTCGTTTTTGTAAACTTCACAGTTTACAACAGTACTCAACTCATTAACAACAGTCTAACCTTGCTCATCTTCTTTTCTTTCAAGATAAACAGCCTTTGTCGTTACATTATGCAATTAATTTTCATTTCTAATCGATTGATCGAATTGATCGACCGATTTTAGGGACTACGTAGCCAACTAAGTTTGTTCTCAATACCTGGAGCGTAACGTTCGTCTTTTCCACTAACATTCGTTTTACTATTTGCGTCTACCTTCGCGTCTAATAGGCAGTAAAGCATTCCGTTCAACTTGGTTTTTATCCACATTATGTGCAATTATGCACTTATCGAGGCGATTAGAACGACAGCAAATTGGCGTTGGCGCATACGTCAAATGCTGTGACCGAAGGTAGACTTTGATAAAAAAATTTGAATAATTTTCCATTGTTGGTCAAACATTCGCTACGTTATGTGTCGATAAACATGAGTTGCCTGAAAAGTCTCAGACCTGAACACAACATGACGTCGCTTGCCCATAAAAATTGGGGAATATATTCGCGCATTCGTTGATAAGTACGCAGTAAAATTTCGCCCATTCTGAGCGTGCAAATAACTTTTGGCAAAAGTTTGACTGAGTCGATGTGAGTGTGTCTCTGAAAATGGGAAATATTAGTTATCGCGGTGTCGCCGTGCGTTTGATTTTGAAAAGCAATATGCTCATAAAAATAAAAGACTTGCTAGGCGCTACATATGGGGACTTCACGCTCTTCACGTGAAATTTTGCATGACTACATTAAAACGGGGCCGTATCAACGCGAGTGACAATAAACATTCGGGAGGATGAAAAACTGAAACCGCTAAGAAAAATATTGCTTAAGTTCATAAAATTGGCTTGAACGAATGTCGAATTGAATACAGGGAGGAAGCAGAGGCCAAGCAACGTATTTATCATATATTAAAGCAAGTTTTAGGCATAAGGCAGCTGGCTGACTGCACATTGAGTCCCGCACACAGCCTGAACACCGACTTATAACTCATCAAAGCTTGATTTACTGCATGATCAATTCAGCTCTAATGCCCAGTGGCAGCTATTTCTTGCTGTATTTCAAAAGGTAGTTCCAGAGAAAGCGATTTTGATCAAATAATGAGGTTATTAGAAAAACTAAACTGCAGTTTATTAATCCTGACAACTCGTTTTATGAAAAAGACATCGATATGTTAGAAGACCTGCGGGCCAGTTGTATCGTTCTGTAGGAATCAAAGCCGCAGGTCCTACACATAGTTATAAATTATTCCTATGAATGTTAGTAGGATAACTACATTTTACTTTCCACTCATTTTCTTTTATAACTTACTTTCGAACTATCTATTTTAGCGAGTGTCGTAAGTAAAGTGATAAAAAGAAATTGAATTGTAACGTGACGAGATAGTAGGATTTCTATTCAGGTGTGACATATAAATATCAAAGATAAAGACCTAAAATAGCAACTGAGGCATATCCTGGCAGCACAAGTGAAAAATAATTTTTAAATTACTAAAAATCACAATCGTCACAATTCTTGAAGGAGATTACTTTAATAAATAAAACCGTAAACTATTTGTGTTTCTTACTTAAGTCGGGAACTTTTCAGCTAATCCTCAAAATGACTGTTGGACAGTGTGTATATATTTGATAGGGCGCTTAAGTTGATTTCAATTTGACGAGCTGCCTTTTTCATTTTGCCGATCTTCAGAGCCCTAAAACGAAAAAATACAACTGCCATAGCAAAGGTGGGATTAATAATTCGTTTTAGTGCTATTGGAGGACAATCTGTGTCTGGAAGATTTTCAAACATTCGCAGCAATAAAAAGAAAAGCAAGAACTCTAGAGAAATAATTTGATTTTCATTTTTTTTACACTCGCCTTCCAATTATCGTAGTTAGAGGGGTTGCAAATTTGTGCGCATTAACTGTGTGTATAACATGTATGTATATAAATAGTTATACTGCCTTATTTAGCTCCTTAATAAGATGCCTTGCTCAACAAATATTAACAACGTCAATAACAAAGTACATGCCATAAAATTTAATGTTATATAATGAAAAGAAAAGTAGGTATGCGTTGGACATTTTTTGTACAGTTTATCAATATTTATGATAATATTTTTCACTTTGTTTAGTAACATCAATCAATTGAAAAGTTGTGTTCTTCACTACAGTATACTCTAAAATGGATATCATATGTACATTGTGCATACAAAACTGTCATAAGCAAACCTAAATACAATGACAAAGGATTTTCTCTGACTTGAAGTTTACGGAAAATGGCCAGTTTTTATATAACATAGCACTGTGGAAGACTGCTTTCTTACACAAGAATTGCTTGATTTTGCCCAACAACTAAGCGTTAACAAATCGTAAGGACCAGAAGCGGTGTGTTCGATGTATTGCTAATGGTGACGACAACGGAAATTATAAAATTTTTTTAAAGAATTTACAACAATTGCTTACGCGAAACTGGTTTTCCAAAAATTTGGAATCAGTAAAAACTAGTTTCCTTGTCAAAGCCGAACAAAGCTGCAGGTAAGTCTGGCTCATGTTATATAATACATATATGGTAAATACTCTTAGCAGATTGTTAGAAACGATCATATCTGGAACAAATAAGTGGTTTCTCGCACAATCATGTTGAATTTAGAAAGAATCGAGCCGCGATAGATGGGATTTTAGAATTGACGCAATGAAAAAATTGAACTAAAAGAATATAGTGCAGATATAACATTAAACGCCAATATTTCAGACTTTAAGTGTGTGCATTGAATGCATATAATGCAACAATCAAGAATCTCTAACGTATCTTAAATGTCCTGTAAAACTCTATTCATCAAGGAGAGCGCTACAATGAAAATTGAATGTTAATGATAGACTCCGCAGGGTAATATCTTTGGTCCGTTTGATTTTTCGAAATACTCTTTATGACGATGCTTTGAGGTTGTCGATGCCCCAAAGTGTTGATTTAACATATAGGGAGCCCAAGTCAAAACGAGAAAACGTCGCTCAATAAAGTTATACTCTCCATAAAGGTCAGCAGGCTGAGGTGTACAACTTGCCATGCATTCTGCACTACATCGACTGACATGACATATATTATATCATGCCTGATAAATACGCTCGTAGCTGTAAAATGAAAAAAAAAAAAATTTTAAATGAAAGCTAACTTAAGCAGAAAAAGCCTTATGGGCAGCCTTAGTATACGCGAAAGCGCCAAACTCTTTGCAAAAGTGATGGACATACGTATTTCGAAGCATGAAATAAATAAACACTGGCTAGGGCTGTATTGGCCACGACTTTCATGACTTTTATTCATCATGCCTGAGTACAGAGCAAACAGCTGAGTATAAAGCATTCGGTTGCACACGGTACACGGTTAACAATCTTATATACCGGATGTTGAGGAATGAATATGTGTGGAAATGTGTCAGAGATGCCTATGCGAAGATCAGGGCCGATCTGACAAAAGTAAAACGCAATGGTCATAGGACGTCGACCCCATGACAAACGATTTCACTGCCGATACCGTATTTAACGGAAATTCCACGAGCAATCAAATATCTGAACGGTAGAGAAATTGTGATGCAGGTCCCACATTGACTTAACGCTCGTTAAAAAACCTAAGCAAATCACATAGTGTATGTAAAATTGATTGCTTTAATAAGGTGGTCATACTCAGGCTGGTGCCACGGTCTTCCTCAAATGCTTAAAGCTTGCATTCAAGTAATTAAGTGAGCAATTTCGATCTATAAATATATGAATTTTGGTTACCAGTACCGTAAACGTATACGAAGTAATGAGGAGCAAAGAAAATTTATTGATGAATAAAGAAGTCATTCTTTTTGTTCTTGTTGTGTCTACAATTTTACTCAAATGATATACGTTCTGTCTGTAGGGTCTTTGAACAATTACTTGGTTTTTTTTGCATCAAAGTTTGCTATGAGCATATATTGTCGAGCGTCACTTTGTCAGCGGTAAACTTTGTTCCTTTGTTCTTGTAAACTGGATTTGAACATAATTTCGTTCACGTTACGATTTTTCATTGATTTGATTTTCTATTATTTTTTTTTTGAAGACAATATCATAAGTTTTCTTTGCTTAACTTCATCTGAAATTACGGTAATGTCCGAAATCCCAGAAAGTCAACTCGATATAAGCTTTAATTATAACCAATTGCATTATGCTTGATATGTTGTATGATTAAATACAGCGTAGCATTGCCTTTAATCATGCGAAAATAGTAAAACAAGATGTTAAAAGCAATTCGAATAGATTCCGTTTTCGTCCAGGAAGAGTTGCAACGTGTAGATTGCATTTTTTCGTTTCTCCTTTAAAAATGCCGCTGAATATTAAATATTTTTTAAAATTTATTTAATCATATTTATTGGAAAACAAGTAAGAGGGCGCACCATGAAATACCCCACATCGTATTGTCTAACACTATGCTCATTTTTGTACCAAATTACTATTATGGATCAATTTTCATTACCACGTATTAAAACTTAGCTCTACAAAGGATTAATTTTCGTGAAAATTCTTATTAGGGTAGGATCCAAAAGATAGGCCGAGATGGTCCGAATTTGGAACAGTTAATTTTTTTACATTAAATTACTATTATGATATAATTTTCATCATCAAGCATTGAAAATCAAAAATTACCCCAACCGGTTCAAAATTTTCATACCAATTTAGAATACGAAAATAGTAGTACTACTTAGCCACTTTGCCGAGAAATTTTGAAAATTACAATTTTTTTTTTATACCCCAACTTTTTAGAATATGGCGTTACGTGGGGAATGATCGAAAAAGTGGACCCATCCAAAACATTTTCAATAGCGTTCGTACTTGGGTGAAAGCTCGTTACTTTACCAAATTTCATCAAAATATCTTAAAAATATCGAACGTACACTCAATGAATCAATGGACAGACGTAAGACGGAGAGACGGATAGACAGGCTTAGACCAATTCATATTATGATTCTGAATCGATCAGTATGATAAAAGGTAGATCTATATTAAGTCCGTCTACGTGTTACATACATCCACACTAACTTAATATACCACAAATGGTGCAGGATGTAAGAAGCTTTTGTCATGATAAATATTATACTGGCAACGTTGTTATAATTTTTTATTTTTATCATATTTTTTGAATTTCTTGACACTCATACGTCACGTATGCAACACTTTATTATATATGTTCTCATAGCGTTTATACTTTAATATGCATTTACTACACGATATATTAAGATGCGATATGATAAGAGTATGCCATGTTTGTGTGCGTGTGTATAAAAGAAGTATGATAAGACGGCTGAAAAGAACCAATGTTATTATTAAAAAAAACTTTAACACACACGTTATTGCCATGTATTTCGCGTGCCGCTCAAACACTGTTTAATGTTTTATTAAACATCAAGCGGAGATGGTTTGAAGAAAAAAAAAGACCATTATTATTGGGCCGTCGGCAATTATATGGTGTTAATATATATATATATATATATGTATATATATATAATATTTTGGTTTGATGTGATTGTTTTTTATAGGACGAAGTACTTACCGTTTAGCACATGAACACGTACACTGGCAACGTCTGCGTTGGATGGCGCACATGAATATTTACCCGAGTCGGCCAAATCAGCATTTTGTATGAGCAGAAATGATGTTGTGACATCTCCTTTTTCTGTAATTACCGATACACCGCCCCGTGAGGAATCATAATTAATGACCTGCAAATACATACGTAAATGTGTGCACACATGTAATAGCGATGGCAACAACATTGTAACATTTTATGTTTGTGAAAATGTGCTACACACACGTACAGTTTACACAGTCGAACTGGGCACAAAATCACTCGTGTGTGTACACATAACACATTAACAAAAAAGAAAAAAAAAAAAAAAAGAATAGAAGCAAATTTTCACTAAAACCAAAAAAAAAAAAAACCCACATGATTCACAAACAAACAGTAGATTATATGTTATGCCGTTAAATAGAAACACAACGGGGATTGAATAAAAGATATCATTTGATTTACTATTGAAATTGATTTAATTGCGCATAACATAAAAAAAGAGATAATTAAAAAATATTTTACATTTAATTCTTAATTTGTTTTTTATTTGTACATTTGTTTTTAATACTTTTTTTTTCACAGTGTTGCACTTTTGTTTTGTTCATTGTTAAAATGAAAAAAGTTTTTCAATTATCCTTTTTTTCCCTGAAACTTCATTGACATATTTGGGGGTAGCGTTTGTTCTCTTCAATGTTTTTTTTTTTTTTTTAAATTCTTTTAAAATATTGATCTATTGATCAATTTCATAGAAATTCATTAAATTGAATCGTACAAATGACAGATACAGCGTGCTACGAACGAAATTTGAACGCCCATTCCTATTGAATAGATGGGATTATTTATGGCTCGTGTTCGACAATCCACGTCATTATACGTTTAGTGCAACGTATGGCATTCGCTTAATGTTTTCAAATAGAAAAAAAACCTACTACCTTATGTGCATTGCATAGCGTTTTTTATAAAGCTTCAATTAAGGTTTCACATTTAGAATCACCCTACACTACTCATATCCCTAATTTTAGTAGCGATACTCATAAGAATATCAGTTTTTGTTACGGGACGCACTGGTAGTACGACACCAACTAATCGCCGTAAGGTTCATATGCCTCGAAATTAATCGTGCATTGCTTTAGGATGAATATCAGCATCAATTCCTTATTTTCGTCTTTTGTTCCTACTTTCATGCGCCTGTAAGGATAACGAATTTTGTTATGCCGATTTTTGCTTTCTAGAATGGTCTTCCGAAACATTAGAAAAAGCTTATCCAGCTCATCGAATTATTTGAAGTAAAGTCTTAGGAAATGCTTCGAATAAGTTTGCATATCACAGGAGACAAATTTCACCTGAAGCTCCGTATACTCAGGCGTCAGAATTTATATTTGCTTACATACCACATTACACTCTTTAAGCAAAAGTGAATTCGACCATTGACAGTGTCTGTCTTAATTAAAACTACATGTTCTCCCTCTTGTCATTTGCATAATTTCTTAGTTTGACAATCACTTCTAAATTCCAGGCATTGCTTTAATTATTATGAGTCTAAATTTAAGTACTTTGTTCGGGGCCAACTTACCTTTAGAACCATTCTTACTAGCGTAATTTCCACTCTTTCAGATATTTTTTTTCTTTTCTAAGTCTTTTGCAAAAGCTGAATGACGCCCTGTAAGAGAAACAAACTCGAAAGCAGGCGGAACTTTACACTCACTTAACTGATAACAAGGAAAATATTGTAAAATTACATGAGGGTGTCTAACGATATCTACCGCGTATCATAAAATAAAACACGCATTTTTCAAATAACTGACTCACAACAAGATGCATTAGTCAAATTCTGTTTACGAAAAATCATTATATAAATCCTTGCACACTCAAAGAAAACTTATGCTTTCTCGCAAAAGCATAAGACGATCGAGATGAAAGGGTAAACGTTGATCTGTTGAACAACAACAATTCAGCGGCTCAATTCTACGAGATGTCTACAATATTGTATTATATAAGGGACATTTAATTTTTAATTCAATTTCTACTTTCCTTAGCATCACAACTTCAAGTTCCATTTACTCAAAGATAATTTCATTTCGTATGTTATCTAGGTATGAACGTCAGTGTTTGCATATGAATTTCATTTTTCAATGAATTATTCCCAGCCTTATGTGAAATTCATATATCGTATATAGTAAAAAGCAATCGTTTTGTACATCGAGGTGGATGGCACTTCTTTCCTAAGCTTAATATTTTCTATGGCTTGTGCCGCATAGCTACATATATATTTTACATCAGCGTTAACCAACGAGTGTCTTGGACTTGTTCTGGTTAAGGAGCAGCATCGCTGTAGATTTTTCAAAAACCAGTCTTTTAGAATGTGGTGACCAGAAATGTTTGTGTTTTCGTTTTTGAAGTTCTGATCCCTTCACCAAATGCTGTCTTTATCAAATGACTCCCTACTCCCTGCTAGGATTCATGTTAAGGCCAAGAGCGATTTGAAAGGGGTCAGGATATCTGGCAAAAATTGAAAGTTTGGAACTCTGTCATAGGATTTATTCTGACGATATAGTTATGAGACTGCATTAAAGTTTACTAGTATTGGTAATCTATTTTCGTACACGCGAAAAATATCCTATAATCTTCGAAAATTTCGAGCAATCTATTTCGCTAGAAGACGGGACTATATGCAGACGTTCCTCGTATAGCACGATTAATTCGTGCCGCGCCTTGTTATACGAAACTTTTTATTTATCTATTTAACCGAAGAGTTAATGTAATTAAGGTATAATGCAATATTGGATAGGAGTGGCTAATCTTTTCATTGTGTGTGCTGATAATGTTGAATCACCTACCTATATACATGCACATGTTCATATTTTTATCGATGTATTTGCTGCAGTTTATGACAATGAACAAATCATTTGCTTCTTCTTAGGTGTTTGAATAAGTGTTCGCATCTTTCTAAGAAAGAATGTAAATAGTATTCTAGAGTGCTGTGTTTCCTTAAGCTATACGAAGCTGTATAAGTTATCATAGTCAAGCGAGCATAAAATATTCTCTTAGAACTTTGAATAGGTGTAGCCCTAAGCCAAATAAAAAAAAAAACGCTATTTGCGGGAAACTTTCCCTTTCTACTTAACTCGAAGGATAGTGATGTTAAATGGAAAGTGTATGCTTTACAATATTGGAAGCCCAACTAGCCGTTGTGCAGAGTAAGCAAAACCATTAAGTTGCACAACAATAAAGTTGCACAATAAATAAAGGACATAACAACAACTGAAACAGTTGGGACGAAAAACGGCAGCAATACGCTGAACCCCACAATATCATCAGATTTTAATATCAAAAAAATTCGATCCTTTATTAAACAAAACTTGGTCAGAAAATCTTGGCAGCTCTAAACTAGAATGCCTCAGCTCCCCCGCTTTTATCAGCAGGCATTCAACAATTGTCTTATTTACGTTCAAACGGTGCTGCGAATCTGATGATGTAACCCAAATAACCTATGGCTTATTTTGTGAATAGTTTCGATGGGAACGGTTGTACATTTCGCACCCCATTCATGTTCATGATGAAAGAGATAATAGCTACTGTTGGACAATAGATTAAAGAAAGCAAGTCCATACTCCTTCAATTCTATTAAGAAAGCCATACACTAAATATATATACATGACTGTGGAACCCACTATATATATTTATGGCGTCTTTTCTTTTTCATTAATATACGTCCGTTTAGTAACGGATGAGAATGTACGCAATAAGTTTTTAAAATAACTTAGAAACATTTTCTTTCTCTTTTTTTTTTTGCTTTTTTTTTTTTTTTTTTTTGCTTAATGGTCCTTGGGCTTGATATGTATAATGTAAACCATTTTATCGCTTTTTAAATTTAGTGTTTATGACATTTTCTGCCAACCTCAAACATTTTTAGGGTTAACAATGTGTTTATACAGGAAAAATTTTGTATATCGACCGTCATATTGACAATGATTATAATAATAAGTATGAGTAGAATAATCGCATGCATGAGAAAGGATAATGATTCTATCATCCTTTTACTGAAAATTTTACAGTTCATTAATAAGTTTTTAGTTTTGGTTCTTAAATTTTTCCTAGACGTACGAATATTTAAAATAATATATGCCAGCGGCTTGAAATTTGAATATTGAAACGAACGTTGCAAAGCAGAGGATATAGAAGAAGAAAAGGGCAAATGGGCGGTATCAAATTCATATTAAATTGGCCACATTTTTACCAGCTTCACTTATTTACGCTGATACACGTACACACACATATACATATTTATATATATATATATATATATATATAAACACGCAAGCACTCACACAGATGCATTTAACAAAGATAACGACATTAAAATTTTCACACCACATCAATTAAAGTCCCATCATTATGGGAATACCGTTTAAATCGTTATATTAAACAGTCGCCACTGCCATTGCCATTGTAGGCGACCGCGTAATATTATCACAATCTATACGACGATATACATATATATATATATATATATTGTATTGCATAGTGTATGTATATATAGAACGTGCACATTACATATATATGTGGTTCAGTTTTTATAAAGTAGTTGTAAGCTGTAAGCTAATTGTTTGCATGGATAACACATGCACGCATATGCATGTATTTAATGTATGATAAATGCATATTTTGAAACATTTAAAACAGGAGGTATTTTCGTTGTACTCGCCCTCAAGCCGCTGCATAAAAATCAAAAAATCGTTCGCTAATTATGCGCTAACCTTTAATCGATCAAAATAATTTTTGACTCTAAGCTTCTGGAATAATTTTATAGTTTTTTGCCCTGGCTACCCTATAGCACTCTCACTCTTTCACTAAAAAATTAATACGGAGGGACTGGAGAGACTTTTTTTCTTCATGCAAAAATTAGTTTGCATTAAGCTTACGACGATTTTTGTTTTTTTTTGCTGTAATCTTTTCATTGCTTCTTTTCAAAAGAGAAATTGTTGTTACACTTTTACTCGAAAGTAAAGGGTAGTTTTACAAATTAAGCAAAAATAAACAAGCGTAACATATATGAAAACTAGAAAGTTTTCGGTCATAAGTTATGACCATACTTTTAAATTATTCTTATATCAATTATAAGAATAAAAAGTTTTTTCTGTTTTGTTTAATATTCCGGTCAGAAGAAAGAAAAACAATTGCAGTGAAAAACCTCTAAGGCCACTGAGTTTTTTTATACTCCTTTCCTTTGAAAGTTCATCGGCCAACACGGGTAGATTATCTATGCGACCAAGTCCAACTAAAGCAATATCCATATCATGCAGTTGATATAGAGGTCATAAGCTGCCGATGAAATAATTTTAACTTCTTCGCCAAAGGGCATATATTTCAACGTGCTTGCTTAACCTGATGGACAGAAAAGTGGGAACAGAAGAAACCTTATGATGGTTGTTATTATCCGTAAGACTGTTCTTCATGTATCCATGTCTTTTAATAAAAGATACAATTTTATATCAGCAAAAGAAACACGCAATCGTTTTAGAAAAGGAGTGATATATCTATTTTTTGTTTACAAGCTTTACGGTTAATAGCGAACCTCTATATACGCCAAATGCTTGCCTCGAGTTTTTTACAAGCGCTCTCGCTTATATGGGCTGTATTTCGGATATAATAAACCTTATCTTCGAGGTATCTATCAAGAAAAAAGTTAATTGCCGCTGAAACGTCGAGGAATACGCCACCGTAGCATCTATTTCAAATCGAAAAAGCCGAAAAGCTAGTGCAACCGCAGAACCAGCGATTTTTTTGGAAAAGTATGGGGCAATTACATCATCAGCTTCACATACATTAGTCAGAATAATTCGGTTTAGAAAATCATGATCTAATTCATGCATGTGTGTGACTTAAATTCTTGTGTCAACTATAACTAATAAGCATGGAGGTCAACATTTTCATGCAAAATGTGAGATAATGTGGCTTGTGATACGACCAGTTTCTTTGATCCTTTCGAAACGGACAAATCTCGGTTTTCAAACGTCCCGATTCCAATGGAAAACAATTGGACAGACGTACACCGTTAATTGAATAGCTAGCTACTCGTTCATCAAGAGTTATATGGCATGCAAATACTAAATAAATGAGAGAGTACTTATTTGTTATTGTATGGGTCCACTTGCGAACTGTCACAAAGGCAATTCTTTGTTTTTTTCATGTTTTCAATATGACCACTCACTCGAACGATGCCCCCCAATACGTGCAAGATGGTGAGGGATAGAAAAAAGCAGAGAAAGAGGTAAGAAATGGCCGCAGCCTTTTGGATGTGTGAGCAATCGGTAATTGTTATGCTCATTCAGTGTAACTACGACCAAGTGACATAACCGACATAAAATCAATGAGAATATGAAAAAGTCTTTGCCTGATTATGGGTCTTTCAGTATTAAATTCAACCCATTGAAAGTAACGAGTAGGCGAGCACAGACGGACAGATTTTTTGATACTTTTGGCTTGAAAAGTTGAGACAAATTTTTATTAGGCCCCAAAGGCCTTTGCAATTTGGGCATTGGTTTTTCATATGAAAACACGCACATAAATTATTACACGAGAACAAAGTCAGACAAGAAGAGGTGAAGATTTTATTTCAAAATTAAAAATTACGCTCTTATATAGTTTAATGTTAGAATGCTTAGCTCTCAAGCGGGAGACGCAGTTTCGCTTCCCACCTTGCTAGACCATACTTTCGCTAGAATGGAGTCCAATTAAAGCCACTTATCAACATCTGACAGTGAGAGGCCCAAAGAGTGAAGGCTGCGTAAGGCATAGTCAGTTTTTGGAATAGGCGGTAAGTATAGTCGCATGCCCGAATTAAAATTAGAAGGAAACAAAAAAATTTCAAATTTATTTTAAATAAATGACTTGAAAATTTGAAATTTCAAAAATGTTTGATTTTATTGAGAGCATAATTCTCTTATTTCAATAAAATTAATAAAAAACAAAAAAAAAGTCAAAGATTTTCGATTCTTTACCATATTGGAGAGGGCATAAGTAAGTAATTTCTACAATTGTAAAAAAACATGAACAAATCTTTAGGACAAGAGGAAAAGATTCTCAGGGATTACCCTGAAAAAAAAAAAGAAAGAAAACAATTAAAGGATTAAAAAAAACTTGAAAGGAAATATGTTACTTTACTAAATTTACTAATCGTTTAAAATGATTATTTATGTTTGCGTTAATTTTCTCTTTCCTCATTCTGAGACGATATGCAAAGTCAAACAAACATAGCTCTTTATGTGTCACCTATTTTCAGCCAGTTAAACAAGCGGAACAAGAAAAGATTTTATCTGTTTTCAGACTAACAAATTCAAAATTGTTATGTTTATGTCCGCATGTCAATGCGCTCATTTCTCTCTTATATGCATATAAAGACTTATAAAGCACTGACTCCAGTGTACTTAGTGACAAGTGTAACAACATACTTTTTTTTTTTTTTGTAAATTCTACATCTATCAAATTCATTGACAAACATTTCCATTTGAAACATAAGCAGACAGGAATATGAATGCAATGATGATGAGTTGGATACGCTAAAATTATAATAAAATATTTTAGTCACTACCTACAAGGCATATAAGAACTTAGACAAGAGTGTACATAACAAGTACATACATAGAGAAAATAAAAAGCATATGAAAAGATTGAATGAATGAATTTAATATAAAATCAAGAAGGCGGCACACGTATACACAACGCGACCCAACCCTATGCACATATATTGTGAGAAGCCTAAAGAAAGGCAATCAAAACAATCTCAATTACATTTCCTTATGTATTTTGGATTCGATGAGAAAGCCACATGCAGTGCTTTTATATTTTCCTTACAATACAACTAATTCTTGCCTTTAGATAATAAGACATAGATAGATAGGTAGGTAGGTAAACAGGAAAAAACATTAAATTTCGGTGTTTATTCATAAAACATTTTAAATATTCACGGCAAACGGTGGTTGGGGTAATGCTTCTACACAAATAGAGTTTTCTTTTTGCTTTTATTTTAAAAGGAATGAAAATCCGATGAAGCGGAAATGTATGAGTTAATAGCTTTGTTGGGCATGTTGGCCGAGCTTTTCTTAACATCGAGTTGACGCATTAACTCGGCATTTTTTCTACGTAATCATTCTCTTTCTCTTCTTCTTGAAATGGGTTTTCATAAATAATAACGAAATGTGTCTCCCACTGTGAACGAGTTCTGTGCGACAACAGACGCTTATTTTTTTGCCAGCCTTTTGACGTACACTTTGCTAAGAAATTGATTTCACTTACTTTGACAGATCTTCTAAGCAATGATAAGAAATTCTGACAGTTCGTTATTTTTGTATATTTCCTCCATTTCGTATGCGTCATTCACCTGGTAAATAGTCTTTTCAATTCGAAGTTTTCATTTAAAATTTAAATTACTCTTAGAATATTACCAATTGAACTCATGTCCTTCTTTATTCCTTTGTTTTTTTTTTTTTTTTCTTTCTTTTACTCTTGACTTTATTACCATTCTGTGTATGTAATAATTAGTTTAACAACTTTTTTAATATCAGGCAAATTTTCCAATTTTCATTTTATAAAACAGTTTAATTTACTAAAAGTATCTGCCCTTTGCCAACATTTGAAAACCACTAGCACTTGAGATATTCTTCTTCTTTTCTTTCAAAAGAAAATGGAATCAATCTGTGATCAAGATTGCCGAAGCACGAGATTAGTCGAATATAAAAGAAAAAATGCGGGCAGGCGTGAAAGACCAGTCTTAAGAGATATCCAGGTTAGCGTGACTATCATATTATAATAGCGTATTAGCGTCAACAGACAGCATATAAGCCGAAGACTCCACAGCATGTTTCTGTTTCTGCTCTGAATTAGTTTAAAACAAGATAGTATCAACAAGAACAGCAAAGACCCATTCATATGGTATATGAGTCGCAATCATTGTGTTCGATTATCGCGTGGGCAGGGTCGGACATAAGGATTTTTGATATTAAACTAAAATTTTGCTAATTGCGTATTTGGCACGAATTTTCTTGAATTAAGAAGAAGAGCTTGCTATGCTTGCATGCATATTACACGCTCACAAGATACCCATGCATTGTGTTACGTGTGCTTACCCATCGTTATTTATTCAAAAATTATTCAAATAGTTTAAAACAACTATTGTACGATTTTATTCTAAAGCAAATCTTAGTTTGCTCTCTTTCATCGCATTTGCATTCAGCATAAAGTAAACGTCTTGAACGTAAACGACCAGAATGAAACAAAAATGTCAACTTTGATTTCAGCCTGATTGAAAATGATGAAAATGAAGAAAGAGATATTTATGAAAATGCTTGACGCATATGACATATTATTTTCAATTTCGTTCTCCTTTCATATGCTTTTCAAGACATAAATAACTTCATTTTGCGTCATTTAAATAATTTCAATATGGTGCGAGTTCTGAAATTTAATTTATATTGCATCAAAAGAGAGAGAGTGCATGTGTGTGCGTGTATGCACATGCATAAATACTTGATTTCAAAATACATTTTTACCAAATCAAACAAGTAATACGCTTATATTCGCCTTAAGACGAATCTTTGTTACGCAACACCTGAAATCGATACATAAAAAATGCAAAAAAACTTCCTTAATTCTGAGTCTGTCTGTCAATCGGACTTGTAAAGCCATAAGAAATATTTTAATCATTCTTAAAGATAAATACTTTTTTCGTTTAATATTTTAGATGGGTTTTGCAAGCGGACAAAACTCGAACTTCAAACTTAATCTGTGGTCAACTAAGTGACTTATATCTTATTATCCGACAATAAAGAAACAGACAAACGGACAGACGACCCGGCAGATATGATTAACTCGATTCAGAATCTTACCTTGATGAAGAAAACTGATAGCTTGTAAAATTTCCGATGCGTATATCTGTATGTGTAACAAATTGAAAGACAAATCTAGCATACTTGCATACTTCGATGATGGATATAAAAGCGAAAACGACGAAATGTTTGCACTAAATTTTAATTACCTCCTCATGATGATACCAGAATATGTATGCCGGTGGTTCCGGGCTAAATTTGACTGTACAAGTTAGATTTATTGTACTGCTTTTGTCTACATGAAGGTCAGGTCCGCCAAGGATAGTGGCCGTTGGCACTGTTGACATACATACCCATCGTCGTTGTAAATGGCAATTATAGGTAGAGGCAACATGCAGACGCACGAGTACATACACGCCATAGAAAAGTCGCAGCACGATGCAGCACAGCATGCCATAACATAACGCAGTCAATGCAAACATAATAACAAAAAACGAAAAAGATATGAATATAAGAGAGAGTATATAAAATTTTGCAATAAAATATTTAAAAAAATTGTAAAAATTAAATACGGATTTAGTCGAACCTTTGCATGTTACAAGGGGATGCGTACGCTATCTGAGAACTCATTTGCATGTAACTGCAATTTCTGCACAATACAATCCTGCCTTGCCATCTTTTTTTTTTTTGCCTTTTCAAATGCAGATGTATGACGACAGCATTCACAAATAAAAAGACACGAACATCCCCTCGCTTTACAGGCAAAAAGTGCTCGCTTGTAAGCTCGAGTTGCCTAAATTGTGCCCACTTATCACATGAAAGCATCAATTGGCGATGTAGAAACTGTTCCGAAACGCAAGAGCCATTGGAAATTCGCGGACACCGCTGAGTAATATACAGTTTGTCCAATAAGTTTGAAAGACCGTTTAAGCCCATGGGGACCATTGTGACGGACTTCAATGCCTATAATTCTTTATAAAAACCTACCACTATAACTACTACGTTTTGCGTAGAGAGGGAAACGGTTCTTTAACAAACTGGACTTTTTGTGACGAGAGAGATTTGCCAGGCCAAGACCATGAGACCAACCTACAAAATAACGAGATTTTATATCGCTACAGAGGTTCTATGAATGACGAGATACTTGTGTAGTACTCGCTAGACCATTGTGTATCCTCTTTAGCAAATGCTATCCTGTCAGCATATTCCCAACTTTTCGAAAGTTGGCAAAAGTCCTACCAGTACCCAAGAAGAGTGTAGAATCTAATTCTGCAAATTGTTACCGAACCCGCTACAGTCAAAACAATGGAGACCGTCGTCAATTTTTTATCACCAGACGAAATATATAAAATCTAACAATCAAACCAGCCATAGGCAATATAGGTATCGCAAAAATCAGTCCGCTAAGGACCTAATATCCTCTCTCTCTGTAATTATACCCCATTTTGGCCAAAGGTTACGTCTTCAAGCTGATTGCGAGTTTCCTAATCAAACGTTCGATGAGAGTTGTAGTCGATGGGTTTACTTCAAGCAAGTTCTACGTAAGTGCAGGAGCACTACAATTTTCTGCCCTTTCTTTAGCCTGCGTTCTTATCCACATCAAGAACCTCCCGTGCCTGGGCGAAAACTCTGTTTGCTCACTTGCCGGCGACATTATCTGGTGACCCCTGTTCTCTTTTAGCAAGAAACCATGCAAAATTGGACCAAAGAATAAATGCTGGCTAATGAAAGACACACTTAAGAGAAATCTGACAAAAATATCTGATTGAGGTCGCTATGGTGCCTCTTAACGCACAAGAGAAGTGATGGTCAGTGTGGAAGAATCGACTACTCTTAAGCTGATGGGGACGAGATCACAAGACGCCAGAAGAAAATATATTTGAAATGGCGAAAGACGCAAACAAAGGCCTAGACTTGTGAAGCGATGCACAAAATACTTCACATGCAACCGATATCGACAGCATTTAAAACGCCCGTATCTTGCTAAAATTAGAGTACCCATCGAATGTGTGAGCGAGAGCAAACTTAAACCTAAACAAAGAGGTTTTGAGTCGAGTCTAGCCCCAGATTGAGTTCCTTATGGCCACTTGCAGTGATTATTGCAATGGGTCAGCGAAAGACGTTTGAAAGTTTCATCCAACTAAAATAAACATTTTCGTTTTAATATCGACTAGTCCTCAAATGCCGTACACACCCCATATATTTAGTGATCTTATATCGACTTCTGAATTGTAGTAACAAATCTTAGACAGATGCAGACGTCAGTTGACGATGCAACGTTTAACTGTGGTTTTGTATTTTTCAGCCATAGGATAAACATGAAGTGACAAACTTCTTACGGCATTTTTTAGTTTAACGTGGTTTGGTTTTAGGGGCAAGCGTAAGTGATATAAAAATAGCACATGCTACGCTCCACATATGAATAAGTTTATTATGAAAACAGATACCTTTTCCGTACGTACGTATGCGCGAGTATAAAGAAGTAAAATGAAGCACGTGTCTGAATGCACATTTGTTAACAAAGTAAATACCTCGAGAGATTAAACTACATAAATTCACATATATGAGGACAATTTATAAACACGTAAAGGATTTTCTTATGCAGTAGCCAGTAATATCTCAACAAATTGAACTTTCTAACATACATATGTATGGGTTAAATTTTTTTGCTCTCCAGAAAGAGTTTAATTTTGGGAATAAAAACGTAGATCGACGTGTCCATACACACATCGTTTTTATTTTATTTTTCATTGCTTTTCTCACCACCGAAATGTGTTACACAATAGTGGAATCAAGGACTAAGTAACTGACTAAAAAGTTAAAGTGAACGGATCTTTTTTTCTATTCGTTTATATGAACGATTTAAGCTAAACTGAACGAAATTCTATTATTTTTTACATACCCACAACATTGAGTCGCACAAAATAGCTCCGCACTGGCTGAGTAGATATTTGACACTCGTACATTCCAGCGTCACGTTTTTGAGCCCATTTAATTTGTAACGTCCAGTCATCAGAATCTGGATGATGTGTAGCTTGGAAGCGTTGATCGGAAGTGTACGTATAAGATCCAACAGTTAATATGTGTATATCACGATGACGTATCCACGAAACCTGTAAAATGTGTTGAATTGAAAGAAAAATAGAGTTAGTTTAAGTTGAACTTCGAGCAATCACAATTAATATTAAACACTCTGAGCACTTGTTCAACTAAGAGTAAGTGCTTCTGGTTCATAAACACTAACAGCTTGTTAACACCTTTTAAATTATGGCCTTTGAAAGACAGTTAGATTCTCGTCTAACTCAATTTAATGGAGACAAAATTTACATGAAAAGTTAACCGTGCACTCATAGAATTTTATCTGCGTAATGTTAGACTACCTTATGGTCAGCCTATAATTTTATCGCTGATAAAAAGTAAGCAATGCTCGCAATTGTGCTCGTCTTTACTACGATATATTTAGAAACTTTTTTTTTTCCTATGACCATACACTTTGGGTATTGAGAGAGGAAAGGAGAGAGCACTGTTTGAATACATTCGACATAAAAGTCGAGATATCTGGTATGATTTGTCCAACAATAGAGAATTTGCAATAGGAGAGAAATTAACCGCTTAGACGAATGACTAATAGTACGGCAACCTAACCTAACTAAAAACTAACCTAAATTGAATAAGTAAACTGCTACAATACCGTGCAAAAAAATGAAGCAAAACTGGTGAAGGCACAGAACATTGCTCCAAGTGCCGAGGTTAGTAATCGGTACACAAAGCATATTGAATTTAGTATTAATCTGCGATATCCGCGAGTACAGGAATATATAAATAAGATCATGAACAAAGCGTTTGCAATGGCGGCCATCTTGTGCGTAATTACTGCAAACAGGAAGGGGCCGAGGGAGAGCAGGCAGGAATATATATGCAGCGTTACCTATGCTCATATGATGAATGCTGCACCAATGTGAGAGCAGAAGGCATTGCCAACTACATATCGTTCGCGTTAGTTGAAAGCAGTTCAAAGGCTTTGGATCCTGAGTACGTGTATACTTGCGAAGTCAAGTGCCGCAGTCTTGGCAGACATGTGACCTATCAAACTGAAAGAGGAGATAAACTAAAGAGGAACAACTGAAGAGGATAACAACGATATCCCCAGGTTAAAAGCTTTCCCAGGCAGAATTTCCAAACGAATGATAACAACGATATGAAGATGGTTTGAAAAGACCGAAGGTCTACATCCCAATCTCAAAGGATGAATAGTAAGTGAGCAGGGGAGACGCAGATGTAAATCTTTTCTTAACTTTAGATTTATCCAAGCATGGAAATTTCAAAAATTATTTATGCCAATTCACGCAACGTGTAGACCACATATGTGCGAATGCTCAATTTCCCTCTGTCGTAATTGGGCCTCTTGAAGACAAGTGTTAAGTAATTTAGTGAAAATTATGTCGCTTAAATTACTAACAATCACGCTGAGAGTTAGAGAAAGTTGGGAGTAAAGAAATGCTCCAGTTTTTTCAATAACGTGCTCTGAATTAAAAGCAGACGGAGAACCGTGATCCGTCCATCCATCCCTCCAAATACGAAAGCTAACTCGGGGTGGTTACACCCAAAGAACATAGAAAAATATATTATACGTATATATATATATATATATATATAAATATTTATATGTATAATTGTGTTTTCTTTTTTTTTTTTTTGAGTGTATAAATATATACGTGTATACGGATATACATAAATCACCCAAAGCGAAATAAGCCAAGGAAATAAAATAACCGACTGTACTTATGAGTGCACTTGACATTATTCTATTTGGGTTTTAGCATTTGTTGTGTTGCGCTGCGTTACGTTGTTGTGCTCATAAACCCATACAAGTGTCAACGCGCTTTATTTATTTAAAAACAGTTTCCACCACTTGTTTCACCCTCATAAGCTATGACCACGGTTGTTGCCGCAATAATTCAGTAACTTTTAATTCAAGCATTAAAAAAAGTTTTTTTTTTTTTGTTTTTTTTTAATTTGGTTGTGGGGTGTCCTTTTTTTACATATTGAACTACAAAAGAAGGTTTCTATACGAACCATATTGAATTTACGAAATCTTAAAAGCACCTTTTGTTCGTCAAAAATGAGGTCATTTCTCTAAATTTATACAAAAAGGAAAGCGAGAAAGAGTAGATCTATTTATATGCGAGTTTTTACCTTTGCCCTAGCACAAGGTATATAACAAATTTTTCTTTTTTCGAATTTTTAAAAAACAAAATGAACTTGTAACGTCTCTCCCACGAAATATATTTTCCGTTTGCTTAGCCATTAAGATTACAAAAATTTTTTGAAAATCTTAATCAGAATGCAATGAGAATCAGGACATTTTTTGGAAAAATTAATTTAAAAAAAATAAAAGAAAAATCTGACGCGGATAGGACTTCTTTTTTTGGAAAGGAATGGCTTTTGTTATATAATAATACACGAATGAATACTTATTCTTCGCACATTGGTAGTGCGTCATATATTCTTAACGCAGTGTGCTTTTCAAATTTTTGAAAGAAGTATTTTTGCTAAGAAAACAAAATCAAAAAAAAAAAAAAAGATAATCGGTACCGCACTATTCGATACAATCCGAGAAAATTTCTTTTGATGTTTGTGTTGTTGTTTTTTACCTTCACATATGCGCGTATATATATGATTTCTACTTTTCTGTCGTGCGTTATTTTTTCCATTCCTTTTAATCGTATTTGGATAACATGCACTCAAATGTATTTGCGCAAATGTTAATTTTATTAGTACAACAACATACCCTCAAGGATATAAGTGTTTAAGTATGGATCCATGAATTTCTCAATGTCATAAAATAGTCGAGTTATAATAAAAAGAAATTATTTAAGTCACCATTTAAATAAGTAAAAATAATATTTATTTATCATAACAGAAATTTTAATTTAAGAGCAGAACGTCGATGCTAGATGATAGGCAAACACGAGAAAGCAATCTACATACTCATATATATAAGTATATATAGATGTATTTTAGTTATCACAAATAATTCTTTCGAAAATGTACAAAACGAAACGAGAAAAAATATCATTTTTTTTTTATTCGTTTTATAGGTTAAACATCATAACAGCATCGATTCGTAATTTCGTTTATCTTATTTACTCTACTTTCAGTGATCGACATAGAAATGAAAATATATTTTATGAGAAATATGAAATTTTTATGAATTTATTAAAGGATTATAAATTTAACACGCGCCACATTACAGAGTAAAGAAAGTGAAAACGTTTTATTCGCTCGTAGTAGCATGGATAATGTGCGGCCTGACCAAACTATTAGTACCGTACACCGGCACCATACAATTCTTCGCCTATTTTCACTATAAGGTACTAAAAAATCCTAATGTGTCCTCTTGTGATCATGTAATTGCCCACTTCTTATGAGGGTCCTTATATGGAAAGGGATTCGAAAAATCAAACCATGTGTTCCAATGTTAGCGCGGTGGCCTAGGCCAGGGCAATTTCCATCATAACTTTGTTACCTTACGAAGACTTATTATTTAAAGAAACGTTTGCATGAGAGGAGATAGAAGATATGGTTCCTTCCAAGCTAAATTTTTCGCATACGATTCTTGTCACAGACACTAAAAAAAAATATCGTAATGGAAGAAAAGCCCTTTATCAATAGAAAACTCCCGACCGACTTGCCAGTGTACCATATTTCATCTAAATATCTTGAAAACTTGCAATTTTTTTGACTTGAATGCAAATACACATGGGTACGCATCAGTCGAACAACAAATAAGACGGACAAGTCTGTTTAAACCGTTTTAGAAAATATCTCTGAACCGATGAATATAATAAATTGTGAGACCATTTCAAGTCCTTCCGATCCGCAAAAACTTGTAGTCTACCCTTGGTTAATAGTAATCATCCTACTTTTTAATACTAAAATTTGTTTCTTTGGTCTAAATAAATTATAACAATAATCATAATACTCCAAGTAGTAGTAGTAGTAGTAGTAGTAGTGGTAGTAGTAGTAGTAGTAGTAGTAGTAGTAGTAGTAGTAGTAGTAGTAGTAGTAGTAGGATATAAAAACAATTGTCTACAATTGCAATATATATTTTAACTTTTTATTTAACGTATAATTGTGCAATGGAACAGCAAGTGGCTAATGGCGATTTATATTGCCATTCAAACTTACTCACGCTCAAAATTACTACTTTTCCATACTTCCATTGCTAAGCGATTAAAATTTCATCCCGTAATTCTCGCCAAAAATAGAAATGTTACAGATATTAATGTTTTTAATATTTAATTTAAAATGTAAAAGGGTTTTTCTGTTCTTTTGTTAGATAGAAATTTAGATTTTTATTCTGCATAAATTTCGATTCTATTGTCATTAAAATACAAAAAATATTAATACAATAATGAAGCATAGTAGCAAAATATTAAACGAGAAAGTATTTCAACTCGATAATAGTTGAACTATGTTTAGATTATATAACATTATATTATATATTATATATTGGGATATGATACGTTCGGTAAGTTGTTGTAAGTTTCTTCACGGTTATAATACCCGCAAGGATTTTAGACAACCTCAACTTTTATTATATCAATCGATTCAGAAAATGATTGTAAGCTTGTCTGTCCATCTATCCATCTGATATCTGTTCATGTTATTTTGTGTTCAACCTACGGATCGCAATTTTTGACATTTTTTGATAAAGCTTAATCCAAGAACAAACGGTATTGAAAATGATCCACATCGGTCCATTTTTTCGATCATTCCCCACGTAATGAGTTTTCATAAAAAATTGCAATTTTCAAAATTTCTCGACAAAAGTCGCTAAATTGATGTAAAAAATTTGGTTCGACTGGGCACATACTTTAAACCCCTCCCGTTACCCTCTTCACATAACGGTTACTGCAAGAACTGAATCTTTATTTGATAAAGAGGTATAATTTTCAATAATTCGCTTTGGAAATACTAAGCACCTATATAACAAAAAAAACCTAATCGTTAATGTTTTATGGTCTATCCCAACATATATTGGGGTTATCATGGAAAGCAGCTCTTACAAGAATTGAAATTTTAATTTCTAGAAAAATAATCAAATTCCTAGAGAGTGTAGTCAAGGGAAATGTGCATAAATTTGTCGATAAAATAATAAACAAGACTAAAGTAAATATTGAAAAATTTATTAGACATTATTACGATTTCATTTAGAAAGTCTTCCCTAAGGAATAAAAAACAATTGTAGAAAAGACAATTTTACCGAGGCTATATACATAGTAATTAAAAATACTCACTCATGGATTGGGTTATTGCAAACAATATAATATGATAATACAAATATCTTAGTAGCGTTTGTACGAAGAAGATAATGTTAAAATAATTTCATTTATAGGAAATGTTGCGTGAAAATTTAAAAAGGGATATTATTTAATCCCTCCTGGTAGATTTAGTGTTAATGAGGAATTAATTATTTCACAGTTTAAGCGGATAACAGAGATAGAGTTTTTCCTTATATATATATATATATATTTATACATAAATATATATACATATGTGTAATTGAAAATAAATTAATAAAATGCTATACAGACAGATTGAATGAAAGACAAAGATAGAATACGTTACTTACATTGCTTACAGTTAAAGTAATGCGATTGTTAAAACAATTTCTGATAAGTGGCTTCTTCCTTACCGGCTTTTATACGAAGTATATATATGCAAATATATTGGCAATTATTATCTGTACGGCATCGTAATATCAGTAAATCATATAGTTTGAGAGAAAATTTATCTATTGGCCTTTCAAATACCATTTGATGACCTGATGAACGAATAATGTATTAATGAATTTTCATCTCATATGTATATATATATATATATATATCTAAATACATATATATACATATATACAAGAGTACTAGTAAGTATCTACGTAAATTTCAATTGCATAAAGCATATTGAAATTTTACATATATATATATATATATATGTTGGAATAAAATTCTTTGAATTAATATAAGTAAGAATATTATTATTAGTTTAGCCTGACGTTGTATTCCCACTGCGAGTAATTTCAGTAATTTCATCAAATTAGTTCACTTAAAATAACTCGCATTCAGAAACCATTAAATGATTAATTTTAATCTGTAAACATATGCTTTTCCATTATATATAAATTCATAGGAATGAAGAAAAATTTAAATAAAGTAAAAATAATTTAACCAGGAAAGGCTAAATTTTTCACCTGCCTTCGGAATAAAATACCAAAATACAATACGTCATGGCTATGTAAAATAAAAGCCAATAGCCTTCGCTTAACACGATGCTCTAAGGTGTCAGACCACTTGTCTTGATCAAATTTTATCGTAAAACAATAAAAATTAAATTTTATTTCCTTTTAAAGGCTTTCTTGTTTGCAAGTCAACCTATACATTATGTAATTAAGATGCTGCAAAAAGCAGTTCTCTCTTTTACATATTTTCCACATTCATTTGGAAAATATAACATTTTGCCACTCCTAGAATAGCCATTTTTAAAATGGGGCGTTTTATGGAGAGCGGTCATCAAAATATTGTTCCGCGTTCAATAGCTCTCGTCCTTAAGGAAGTTAACAATCGAACTTGTGATTGCCACTTGTGCAGATCGTTGGAACATGGTTTAGCTGGCACGCGGGTCCGCAAAGTTGAAGAGGTCCAAAAAGGGTCGGTGGATGAATCGCTGACAAATCAATATAAATTCTTTCAACATGATATCGCCATCTTACGATAAATATTCGAAAATGTTGTAGTAAAGAATGGGCACTATTTTGATTAATATGTATGTTGTGCCAATTTTCCACAATAAATGCCTCTTTCAAGTAAAAAAGTGATCAAAATTTTTGCAAACACCTGATATTATCTTACACCAAATGCAAGGTGTAAAGCTTGGATGGAATGAGATTATTTTACGGACACCCTTCCGTATAAATGTTCTTCGAAAAACTAAGCTATAATATGATTGCAAAGTCTAACTTTTACTTAGATTAGGAGGTAGTACAAAATATTGATTTACTACGCATATGTTCTAAGATAAGCTGGAATGCCCCAGGTCTTGTTCCACTCTCCATATAAGGATTGTCATTAAAGGTAAGTTTTTTTTATAGCAACCGCGTATAATTTTTAAATATTTTACGACGAGGAGGGATGAAGAATTGTGTGTTAAGCCCACTGGCCTTGGTTATATACCTGTCGAGCTTGCCCGACCATAACGTCTAGGACTCTTTGTTATACCTACTACTAAAAGATGGGAATACATTCATTTTACTTTTGTGAAACTTTTGTGAACATGAAAAGCAAACTCAAAAAGCCCCGTAAAGACCATATATTCTTGACCAGCAACGAATTTTAAATCGATTTAAAAATGTCTTCCTATTGGTGTAGTCATATGTCTCTCAGTCAGCCTGTGTGTAACACCTGTGGCAAGCTGTCGCAATAATAGATCTATCGACTTCAAATTTAGCAGACATATTGAAATTCATATTGAAAATATATCGAATCGATCAAGCACACTGTAATGTAACCTGAGTTAATTTTTCTCAAAAGCAAAAAACTTGGATTTTTTTCTTACACCCTAAAATAGATATAGCGATAGAAGTTATCTGCACATAAACTACAGATTCACAATCCTATAGTGTATGTATAAGAATGGAAAAAATCAGCCCCACTTACCTAATAATATAAGGTATCTAAATTTCGTTGATATATATATATATTTTTTTTTTGTAGTAGATGTAGAAGATTCGTCCTTAGCCGATATAAGTTTCTTACTTGTTTCAGTTTTAATGTCTTTATCGCATATGTATTAAAAGTTATATGAATCGTAGCTGTTATTAGCTAAGAAAAAATAAAAACTAAATCTACTTGAATATAATATTTAATAGCACTTTTTATAGAGACCTTTCGGTAAATACTGACTTGACGTATGAATTTTTAAGGGTTTCCCTATTTTAGAGTCTCCTTTCAATCACTGAAATTGAAATCTTGAGCGCGACCTTATACGAACGAATAATCACTCTCTTAGTAGAAGGATATTTATTCATGCGTATGTCAAGAGTATATGAAATGGTGTAAGATATAGAAAAGTTTCATGAATAAGAAATTAAATGTTATTTAAGTGCGCATTCCAATACTAATACGCATAAAATTGCAAGGCTGTTATGGCACTTATGTAATAATAATGAAAATAATAATAATTTGCTTTAAATTTAAAGCATTATCGTTTTTAATGATGCGGGAAATAGTTAAGCTCTTCCGACATATTGTATACAAAGACATTACTATTATGCACACTTGGCTATAAAAGTAAAATGTTGAGGTGTTTTTTTGCTCACCAAAAATGTAAATATTTAGAAAATGCATGTTCATCTAAAACACGAAAGTCATCCAAATTTTTGTATACTATTGTATTATGCATGCATAAGTTCACGGATTGTGCTTTACATCAAACCTAATTAGAATAAATGAGACCTCAGATCTCAGTATTTGTGAATTTAAGGGAAGGCCAATACAAAGCAAACCCATAAGTTAAACCGCAATATGTATTCTTGACAAAGTGAGAGGTATTTGTTTATATGTTACAAACGTAATAATAAAAGTGTAACCCTATCTTTGAGTGGTGAGTGCAAAAGTTATTGCAAAACAAATGAACTTATGTGAGATGTGTATCCTAGCAGTGCTCTGGTAAAATTTCGTAAGCTTCAAACTAATTAAGCCCCTCGGGTTTCTTCTTTTACAATATAATGATAATGTTAAAAATAAACATTTGCTTATGGTAACAAACAAAAAACAAACACATTCAAACACACATGTGTTACTTTGCCCATATATTAGAAAAAAACATAAGACAAGCCGTGGAAGTTGTTTGTTTCGCATAATGATTACACATGCTAATGCACATAGCCTTACTCTATCTATGTGTGTTGTATGTACAATACATATGTTAACATGTACAGTGATAGTTATGTATGTATGCATGTATAAGCGTGAATATAATTGTGCCATCAACTACGATAAATTGTGAATATCGTTAGTGTAAAGCATATAAGTATAAAAACTAATAGCACGGACACACACACTCACATATATATATATGCATATACATACACACACACACACATATATATATATATATATATATATATATGCAAATATCTACTTGCGAATATTCGTATGAACATACATATATTAATTTATGCCAGGATTTTAACTTCTGTATATATCTTGAAACCCCCGGGAAAGTATTTTCTTTTACTTCCGTTAACTCAATTGCAATGACATGTCGTCGTTATTGCAGCTGTATTTTGGGACAATTCCCAGCCAGTCTCTCTTTCTCTTTCCATTCCATTTTCTTACACCTCCCTTACCACACGGTTTCCCTTAAGCATTTTACAATGAACAACGTGGTTACGTTACGTGTTAAGGAATTTATTATCCATTCTCTCTTTCTCTTAACAGATTGCGGTGATAATGGTGCGCATACATAATACATACATCATCACAGGCGCGCGCGCATACACACACACACACACACACACACACACACAGATTTATATTCGAACTTATCTGCATATGCATTTTTGATAACATAATGTGTAAGAAATACTTTTTTAAAGGGAAAAAGTTAGAATGACTTTACAAAATTAATACAAATTGTAATTAAAACTCATGCCATTAAAAAAGTGAAAAACCGAGAACGCTTACAGACTTTAATTTCTAAAAAAAAATTCACTTGTATATCAATCAATATTAAATTTCACAGGTAAGCATATCTCGACAGGTAAGCATTTCTGTTCATCATTTTCAACATCACTTACCGTTTTATTGCCTAAGTTTCGAACGCGGCAACTAAGATATGCTGATTTACCCATAAGAGCGGTAACATTACGCGGTGTTGATGGATCAAAATACGGTTCCAGCCATTTGGGATGAGGATATGTAGCTAATGTACTTGTCGTAGTAGTAGATATATCATCCAATACTCTATAATCGTCAAGTGGTCCCTGCACACCACAGTTTGTTAAGTCTGCAGAATAAAAAGTGTAATGAAGTTATAGTAAAAGCGTTAGCAACCATAAAGTACGTGCAAATGTTTTAATTATTATCGAAAAGATTTTACGAAAATTAGTCACTTCCCCGTAAGAAATTCATAAGATTTTTATTACTACACATAGCTAGACTTCATATATGGTACTACATATTCATCAAGTGACCCTCCTTAAAAAAATATTACACAATACATCAGATATATCAGTAAATGTGAATTAATTTTGAATTTTTTTCCTTTTTTGTCAACCGCCGTTATGTGTAAAAACGTAGGCTACTAAAACGGAAAGATCGGCTATTTAGTAATATATCCTTCACCCCAGCCATTAACAGCGAACACTTTTAGTGAATTTATAAAAAATTGATCAAAATGCTAAGATAGATTCTCTCTTCTGGCGGTGGCCAAGATTAAAAAGTTAAGATTCGGATCCCTTAGTCTACCAGTTCTCATTCGCTGTATTTAGCTCCTTTACAAAATGTTTTTCCTTTTCCAACCTGAAAAAATGTCTCATGTCTGGCAAGAGATATTCCAACATTGAACATGTAGCGCCGGCGACAGATCGATAGTTTGAGCATTTCATTGGTTCTCACAACAGACAGAATATCAAAGCTTGATAAAAGTGTATAAAGAGCTGACACGAAACTGTACCTTGAGAAATGGACAATTTTTTGTTTGCAAGTCCAAGTCTCATCGATAGTTAGCAAATTAATCAATACACTGTTCCACTCGACGTCCAATCAGCGCAAAGTCAAATAAGCGTTGTCGGTATATTCCTTTCGTCCCTGCCCTTCAGGCAATAACGCGGGCAACCACTTTATCGCTTGTCAGTTTGACATAAGCGTTTACCAGCAACTTGCTGCACAATTATGCAAATAAGGTGAACACATTTATTCGAATGAACCGTTATTTAGCTTACTTTAATTGTGCTTGAAGCTTTGGATATCTTGAATTTGAGTACATCACATACTTAAGCAATGAGCATAGAGAACATTTCAGTGCCATTATATTTCTTTAAGAAATTTTAAACTTTCCTATGCAAACTAAGCCAAAACTCTGCTCATCTCTTACTCGAGACGTTCACTTATTGAAAAGAATAAACGAAATGAAATGACTGCAGAGAAGGATATTCTTTCTCTTCTTTTGTTAGAAAGCAATTCACTTATTCTAAGTGGGTGCTTCTACTATCTCCTTACAAAAAAAAAAGTTTTCTTCAACTTTTTTAACTTTTCTGAAAGTTTTATCTTTTCTACGTTTTTAAACTACATTTTTATTTGCAATCTGCTTTTTCAAGGATAATAAGCAAATATTGTAAATATTATAATATAACATATAAAGTGCAAGTAACAGAGATTAGTGTCCCACAATGGAAACAATATCCCATTACACTAACGGTTCCATATGATTTCTCCTAACATTAAATTAAATCAAAATTAGTTGCAATTTTCTTATTATATAACTTCCTTTACGCAGTAAACGTAATATGTAATTTTTCTAATCCTGCCATCCCATTGAAGTCACCACGAAGGTATATTATCTTATTGGGATAAATTTTTGCTTAATAGGTGCTTTGAACCTTCTAGACTACAAAGTGCGCAACAAATTTTTTTGAAATTTCGTGAATTTCCGTAAGCAAAACAGTCACTGATATTGCTGTGTGCAATTTTATATAACTAGTATTCTAAACATCATTAAAGTTTGGAAAATGTATATTGATAACCAATCATACAGTTTTCGCGTTGAAGTCGACGCTGACCATATCAAGAAAGCTGAGCGATATTTGACAGATGCGGCAAAGCGGCAAAGCGGCAAAAAAACCTTCGAGAAGGGAGAAAAAGTAGGAATATTTGGGCTTGGAAGGGCAGTTTTATGGCCCTAGCATCGCAGGCTAACAGAAAAAATCAATAAACAAATTTGTTGTGATAGAAAAACCATTGCTTAAGCTCGTTTATCTCGAAACATAGTTTTTGAAATCGGAATTTGAAATTTTTTCATTCGAATTTTTTATCTTGGTCTGTACCTTCAAAACAATATTTCCTCCTCCTCCTTTTATTTGATACCCATATCGTTAGTGTTATTAGGAAAAGATTAATCCACCACGTGGCATAGTCGTTTTAAAATTCACTCATTTTTAGGCAGATAATAGATCTGCATTTGAGGAACGTACCGAATAATTTCAAACTGTCTGCCTTGTTTACCTTATGATTGATGAGCAAAGAACCTCAAACAGGTGAAAAAATCAAATTTAATCACTTGTAACTCTGTATGGGCATGGCCGATTTTTTCCATTTTTGCCTGTAAGGAGTAGAATGTTTTGAAAAGTTTCGAATTTAATCGTTGCGTACACTGACACTTCGCGTTACTTTATCATTTTCACCAATAGATTTCGCTGATCAAACTTTATACATCCAAGCACCTGTAAATATAAGCAATATTTCTATATATTCAAAATTGCGGATTATTCGCTCTTTTAGCGACCAGGTAACAAGGAAAAAGGCTTAAAGAGTAGAGTACGGTAAGCATAGTTAACCACCTTGAAGAAGGCTTCCAATACAAAATTCGATTATTAAAAATGAGATAAATAGAATTTCAACGGGTTAAAGAGTAATAATTAAACAATCGAATTTTTTTTTTTTTTAAATATATATTTTTCTTATCGCAATCAACGAGAAAAGAGAAATTGAATTTTCAACAAAATTATTTTTGATTATCTTTCAAAATTTGAGAAAGTTGGAAGAACTTGAATTTCTTACGTATTAAAATTTTAACACTTCTCTGGCTGTTGCCTTTAGTCATACATAAGTGACTCAGGGAAAATATTAATGTTTAACTTTAAAAAAAAAAAATTTTTTTTTTAAACAAATTATTTATTCAAATAAAAATTTTTTTAAAACTCATATGCCTTTCATTAGATATTAAATAATATATCAAGAATTTGTTTTATTTTGGATAGAAACTTTTGACCTGTGGCACTATGGTCAAGGGTATGCCATAAACAACGAGAATTGTTTCTTCCGAGAGCTGCTGTGCCGGCATTTTATTTAAAAAAAATTAAAACGAAAAAACGATAAAAATATTTTTTTAACTTTTTAATAGATTTAATAGAATGGTTGCGTAAAGAACTTGTTGCAATAAGTTGATTACTATTCGACCGATAATTTCACTTATATAAAATGAATGCAGGCAAAACGAAAACGTGTAAATCCAATTAACATTGCTCTTAACATCTCAGTGGCTTCTTTTATATCAAATAAATAAGCGATTCAATAAATAATTAAATAAATAAGTAAGAAATCTATTTAAATATCGAAAACTTAATTTTTATTCATAAGATTATTCGTATCCATATTCCGAGATACTTGAATGATAGATAAGCTTAAGTTTATCAAATCGAAATATACGATGAATCTTATGTTGTCAAACCATAGGTACCTTGTGACTTCAAGGTTGCTTTTTATTAACAGTGTAAAAATATGCAAATCTTTGCCGCCGTGCACAGACATTTGCCACAGATTTACTATCGCAGTTAAGGTATCCTATAATACCGGCATTAATGCCTGATTGTTCCAACTGATTGTTCATCTCATGCCATGCCATGACATACTGATGTATTGTATGATTTGCTGCTGGTGTGACTTTAATCTGGAGATTCTGCTTTCTTTTTTCTTTTCATTGCTTGGCATTATCCTCCTCTCCTTTACAGTGATACAGTTTATCTAAGCGTAAAATATTAAGTTATCGTGTCCGATAAAAATAAAATACATAAGTAACGGAATGTATTCGTTCACTGTATATATAATAATTTTAATCATCAAACCTTTTGCGTAACGGGATAATATACAATCCTAGTATCGTGAAAAGGTTAGAGATTGTAAAGGATAAACTCGTATGTCATTGTAAAGCCAGCCAGTTCAGGGGAAAATCACTTTTTATCCAACAAAGACTCCACAGAAGATTACAATGAAGAAATACCCTATCTGGAAACCCTTATGGAGACAGGGGGATGATCGAACTTTCTCATCGGACAGGCTGATGTTATGCCCTCGGCTATTCGACGGACTCCTTCGGCCCACAATTATATATATAATAGGTATACAAATAAATTTGTATATAATGTTTTTGATAAAACTTAAGTTTATTTAATTGCTACAGAGCTTAATATTCGAAATATTGTATGTGCTATCATTGTCTATAGTCTTTTGTCCTTTATCGACAAGTTTAGGGATGCCCTCGAGGCGAAAACTTGCCGGTTTGAAGGCGAAATAGCCAACAATCCATTTTCGCACATCTTTAATTTGTGTGAACTGCTGATCTGCTAAACATGACTGCGTCGATCTGAATAAGTGGTAATCGGAATAGGGGAAATGTAGAGAATACAGCGGCTGCGGTATATATAACTTCTTACCCTAAGAAAAAAGTCATTTCCTGAGTTGCTTTTAGTGCCAGCGGACGGAATGTATGCGAATTTTCACCGTTTTCAAGATGTAACGCAAGCCGATTTCTAACTGTTTCAAATGAATTTCCGTAGTTTTAACTGTCTTTCGTTAGGTTAATCCTGTTAAACAAAAAAAGCAAAAAAATGGGCAGTGACTCAAAGCGAACTTCTAAACAAGTGAGATTATACCGTGAGATTTAAACATCAATATCTGAGTTATCTATGTCCGAAATTTTTGGGAAAATTGAACAAGTGAGATAGATTTGTACACCGCTTACGTATATCATTCATTTATTCATTTAATTGTTAGTTCAATTTATTTATTTATTATATTTATAACTTTTATTATTATGCTTAGATTTAAAATTTATTTATTTTATTATTATTATAAATAGTTTAGAGAGAGAAAGAGAGAGAAAGAGAGAGAAAGAAAGAGAAAGAGAGAAATAAATTCTAAGACTAAACTCTGAAAGCATTAGCATCTGAAGTTATCGGCTTTATTGAAAACTCCAGCTCAATTGAGATTTGAACCCGCGACCATAAAATATAAATGAATAAATCAATAACTAAATGAAGAGATAAATAAATGAATGTATATATATATATATATATGTGTGTGTGTGTGTTTGTGTGTGTACATAAATAAAAGTTGAAGTAAATAAATAAATAATTAATTAAATAAATGAATGAATAAATAATGAATTAAATAAACCTATCGATACGTGCGTATTAAGTATTGCGATATATTTTTCTGAAATCTAAAATTAAATTTTTTCAATTGGAATAATAATTTCTCGGTTATAATAGGTTTCCATAGAATAATAAAACTATAACAATTAATGCGATTCGTTTGCTGGCTGCCACAGACAGAACCGTAGACATTCTCATTCATATATATATATGTAAATATATATATGTATATATATATATATATATATATATTGAAAAATATTTAATCTTTATATTAAATTGCGATCTTTGACCAATGGACTCCTTTGATTTTTGCATTTTGATTTTATGGCTCCTTTATCGTAATCTCTGGTCTAGCGTGTAAGCCGTGCTACATTGCGCAATTGCTTTTAGGAATAATGTTAATGTTTAATATAACTTGAGGGCAATAATTCGTATTATCTGTGAACATAAAATACGTGGATTTTTGTGCGTTTTTTCAAAAACAACAACAACAGCAGCAACAAGAGCAACAATAATAATAATCTTTTTCTGTACACTTGACTGCAAACATGAATAAGATAGTTGGCTATATAAACGTAATCCTGTTATTTTAGCTGATAAATTTTTTGTTAATATATCTTTTTTGTTTTTGTTTGTGCCTTAAAGTCAATTTTATTTCGCGCACACATTCTAAACTATGCATTAATGTTTAAATGTACAAAATAGAAATTTTCTTTAATACACACACAAACACATAAATTGAAAGCGCTTAGTCATGGCGAAATGAAAATTCGCCGTCTCTCCTTTTTTATTTTGCACACACATCCATTAAAGTACATTTTATTTTTGTGTTCTAGATATTTTAATTTGCGCGAATTTATACTTTGACCCGTTTTCCGGTGAAACTTTTATTTTCGCTGCAACTGCATTCGCAAGAAATTCTTTAGGTTTTTATTATTTTTTTTTTTTTTTTAAATCCCTTCGGCCTTTGCCACTCTCTTGACATCTGTCCATTCGCTGCTATACATTCAGATCAGAACATTTCGTCTCCGTATCGCGTGTATGTGTGTGCGCATGTTTTTTTTTTTTGCTCTGCGAGCAGGAGGTAGAAAATCTTCAAAAGATACTGCTGGTTCCGTAATAGCAGCAAATACGATTTCCACGCACTTAAAACTACCCCCCCACACGCTTCTTCTACCACTCTCCCCCGCGGGACCACCGTTAGGTATAACTTCGCGGGGGCTGGTTGTCGTTAGCACGCTTCCGATGGTGGGACCTTAGTGGAATACACTATTGGCTTCCATCCCCTCTGCTCGCCATCCGTTGTCTCTCCGCTCGTCGTAACTCCATGAAAGTATTGTTAGCGAGCGCGTCTACGGCGTTCCAAGCTGCTGCACTACCGATCATTACGCTCGTTAACTCGTTAGGTGGCACTTGAGGCCGCCCGTTCTCAAACCTGGAGCAGTAGAACGAGCGTGCTCTGCGTCTTCTTCCATATCCGTGCATATCGGACAGTTAGGCGAGCTATGGTGCCCGAACCTGTGTAGGTATTTCCGAAAGCCATGGCCAGTCAGCAGCTGGGTGAAGTAATAGTTTACCTCGCCATGGCGTCCTTTAACCCATGATCTTATGCTAGGGATAAGAACGAACGTCCATCTTCCTTTGGTCGTTCTTTGCCACCTCGACTGCCACATCCTCAACGAGGCGATCCGCTCCTCGCTTCTTATAACGCGTGAGGAGACCTCGTTGCCGCGATGCCGTTCGTAGATGCGGCTCATCTCGTCGGCCAGAATGTCGACAGTCAGGAGCCAGCTAGCACTAGCGCTGCTTCCTCCGATACCGTACGGAATGCGCAAATCTGCCTTAGGGCGCTAAGACGATATACCGCCGCCAATTTTCGGAATGTCGTCTTAACCGTCAGTGCACCCGCCCATATTGGGTTCGCATACATAATGACTGAGGTCACCACCGTGGCTATCACCTTCCTCCTAGCTGTCTACATTTGGCATAAACCTTGCCAGTGCCGTCTGGATGCCTGCCGTTTTCTTCGCCACGTAGTCAATATAACTCTTGAAGTTGAGGCGGTGATCAATTATGACTCCCAGATGTTTGAGCGCGGGAACTGATTGCACTATGTGATCCCCGATTCTAACCTTGCACGTCTGTGGCTTCTTCCGGCTACTCACAAGCACAACTTCCGCTTTGTGTGCAGCCAGCTTTAGGCCCACCTTGTTTAGCCACCCTGTGATGCGCGTGAGTGCCTCGGTGGCTTTCGCTCCGATGTCTGCAATTTGCTTTGCGACCACCACAATCGCTACGTCGTCGGCGAATCCAATACTTGTTGTACTGGTGGGCAGCTGCAACTACAGGACGTCTTCATACATGATATTCCACAATAGTGGGCCAAGAAGCGACCCTTGTGGGACGCCTGCTGATATTTTGTACAATTCTGTGCCGTTGTCGCTTTCATACACCAACGTACTGTTCGACGGGTAGCTCGTTATGATATCTAATACATATCTTGGAACCTGCGCTCTCAAAAGAGCCTTATGGACAGCTCCCTAATTCGCTGTGTTAAAAGCGTTTTTAACGTCCAGTGTAATCAGGGCACAGCATTTCTTGGCGCCACCATCAATCCCCGGCTACGACGTCGGATGCCAGCCTCACTAGGTGTTTTGTGGCGTCTATTGTCGACCGCGCTCTCCTGAAGCCGTACTGGTTATTAGATAGGGCACTATTTTCTTCGGCTACTAGCAATAGGCGCTCGTATACTACTGATTCTAGCAGTTTGCCCATCGTATCCAGGAGACAGATAAGCCTGTATGACGGTCATCCAATGGCTTGCTACTTTTAGAGATCAGCACCATGTGTATGTGCTTGTGTGTCTGTGTGTGTCTGTGTATTTGTGTCCGCTTTCCTTTCTTGACGATCTAACCCATGCAGTTGCGTTTAATTACAACGTTCCTTGTGATATTCCCTCAGCAAAATAAAGAGCAATCGAAAGATTGACTATAAGAGAGCAGATAAGCTAAGAGAGCTGCATCACTTCGATCGTACGTTTTGCACACACCGAGTAACTAATAATTTAACAAATAAAGCAAAAGACGTCTTTGAAAAGCGTGGCCTGCTTTTAACTGAAGATCAACGATCAAAATAACTCGAGTTTGTTCGTCAATTAATTTGCACATTATAAGTAAAATGTTACGTGAATCAAATAGTGGTCTTATTATATTCATGTATTTTGTATAGCTTTATCCCTAAAGCATTCCTCGATCTTATAAATAGTTATAGATATATACAAGGCACACCTTATCTCTCGTAAACATTCAACTCTGCCAATATATTGTTTGCACATTATTCGTGTGACTATTATAAACTTGCTTGTCTTTTGATGCTTCTTCTTCATGATCACGACAAAGTACAAAATTAAGAATTAATCTTGGATCCTCAGAATTTGAAATCCAAACCATTTCAAAGCTGAATTTAAACCAAAAACAAAAATATAATGACAATAGGAGACGGACCTTCTATCTAATACATTAGCTTAATGTATACAAAGGAGTGCGTTGTTCCCCCTCGGCGTCTTTTGACAAACTAAAAAAGTAGAATAAGTTTTACTGATCAGCGATCGAGTTTAGATCAGTTATTTCATATATGTACCAAATTCAAAAGTTTTGAAAAAATTCTTTCTGTCCGTTTGGAAATTTGATCTATAGCCATGAAGCAAATTTGAAGAGTTTTACTCTGAGCGAAGTATTTGGGTCTGTTATAACATTTATTACTGCATGACATTCAGCCGCGATCGACTCTTTTATACCCATCGCTGTTATTCAAAAAAGGAAAGAAGTAAATTTCCATACTCTACAATATTGCGTGGACGTAGCTGATTTTTTCCAGCCTTAGGCGTGTGCTACATGACCACGCATAAAATCTAAATGCAAATTTCATTGTCATTATTATTGTATCTATTGTAGTTCGCAAGTAACAAGGAAAAACCCAAATTTTTTTTTTGTATATGTAAGCAGAGGTGATTTTAGGTTATGTTACACGGTGGTCATGTCCTTTGAACACCTTGGTCAAAAACTTTCAATATCTGGGCCGAATTTGAAATCAATTAATGCATATTTGTGTACAGGAAAATGCTTACGACAAACATTACATACATAGACAGACGGACATACTTAAATCTGATCAAGCATATAAATATTGTTAGGAAATTCTGTTCTTCCTACAATTCCTATCACAAGATCATGGTTTTATTTAGAATCAATTTCTCTAAGGGTAGGATTATTTACAACTTACTTAGTTTGACAGCATTCTTAACATAAACTTTCTTTTCGACTCAAATGTTCTTTTCCGGCTGACTGTGCCTTCCGCAAATATTCTGTTTATATACATTTTTACAAGTATATTACTATTACCCAAGTTCATGGCTTCATTTTTAATCCGTTAAACCGCTTTTCCGCTAATCTTTTTCATCGGCCGGCAGTTGCATGGCGCGCCCGGAATTCGCATTTGGTTTTTCCCTCTATCGAAAATTTATTTTCTGGGAAAATCAATTAGTTGGAATAAACTGGATTTGACTTGATGAGATCTCTGAGGCTTTCTTCTGGTTGTTGCAAACGTTATCACAAAATAATACATCTCTCAATGCTTCGGTAATGCGGATGTAAAAATACTAAAACCCTGCACTAATGTTAAGTAAGACACATATCAATGCTTTTTATCAAATACAAAACATTTAAATCGTAGCACGACATCAAACTGAAGCCTGGGAATATGCTTAAGAAAAAAAATGCAATAGAAATTGAATCCTTTGACTTGAAACGACATATGATTGTGGAAATCTTATGCATTGCAACAGTATACGAAAATACGTTCTTTTTCTTTTTTTTTTTTAAAAAACTTTATCGATAGAGTCGAGCCAAATGCAAACGAATACGTTTTAAGTGTTCACGTTAAGTAATTTAAAGAGCGATTGCCAACGAAATGCGCGAGATAATTCAAAAAAAAAAGAAAAAGAAAAGAAGGAAATTAAAACAAAAAAAAACATTTTATTCACAAATATATAACATTTTACTAAAGTGATTTTCTTGCGTTTACGTACGTATAGGATGAACAAAATAACATTTTATCATCTCTATAATCGTAATTATAATCTAATTTAATCCACAACCTCATTTAGTTGTGAAAGACAGGCAACCTTGTAACATAAATTTCAAAGATTATATGAATTTTTTCCTTTATATTCCATTTTCCACACAAATGTTGCACAGTTTTGTTTTCATTTTTTTATTTATTTTTTTTTTTTTTTTTCGGTATTTCTATCTATCTCTTTTTACGTTTCCTCCTAAGTATGCATAAATTTTCTAAAATAAAAAGCCAAGTTAAAATGGTCCAATCGGGTAAGACAGGCCAACAAATACCCTACATCACTACCCCTAATGCAATCCCTTATGGATCTTACCACATAAAATACCAGATTCTATACCTTTCGCGTATATAAAGCCTTGTCTTATATAGCGGCCACCTGCGTGTTTCATATGTTAAAATCGTATTCTGCTTGGACTTGGAAATTCCCTTCATATGAGGACATCGTGAAAGCAGAGGACAAGAGAGAAAGCAAGGTGCCGGTCACATATACATGATACAATCAGATCAGGCGTTCGTCGCCCAAACGCCTTCGGGCTAAGCACAAAGACAACGCATTGATACTAACATCAGACAAACAGACAGGCAGGCGTCCCTGGCGAACTCAAATCGGTTCAGGCGATAATTCGATTGGTAGTTATAACAAAAGTTCGGTGCGTCTCAGATTCATTTGAATGTTGCGTATAATTGTATCACAAGTAGCGTAGAGTACAAAAATATATACCAAGTTTTGTGCGCAAATGTGTGCCTTTAAGGGGCAGTAAATCATAAAAAATTTATTCATGCTATAGGATTAAGAACAAAATCACAACGCTAGCTGTTAATGTTCACGATGATGATGAATATTTTTTTTTGTCTGTACATGCGTTCTTATGAATTAGTGGATCTAATGCAATTTTAGGTAAAAGTGTTTATTAATCATTTATCACCATTGTTACTGGGACTGTGCAAAAATATATTTAAATCATTATGAACTTTAAACGATGGAACGAACGTTCATTATCTTTCAAGATGAAATCATATTTGTTTGTTCCCATTTAAAAAATCTTTTATTCCAAAAATTATTCTAAGAATTTGCGGAAATAATTAATAAACGCCAGTTCTTTCGCAAATGAAGTAAGCAAGACTTCCGTCATAAAGGAGACCATTATAAAGAAGAAGAATAAAATCAATGAACACAAGTAAACTAGTTTGCCTATAATGTAAATAAATCAGTTAATTGAACGGGATATAATTAGTAAGTAAATCGATTTGGGGAAAAATCATTTTTTATCTTTTATTTACTGTTATTCTGAAATGTGGCCCAAATAATATTGTGATTCGTTTAATTTATGGTAAACAGCATAAAGAAAGAAAGGAATGAATCTTCTCTCTCTCTCTCTCTCTCTCTCAAAATATTTCCTCCAATAAATGGTGTCTTTGCTCTGTTCGATCGTAAACTATCTAAACACCCATTAGTGCATATATCGATTTTAGATCGTAGCCTTTCAAATGTTCGTTAACGAAATGTACCGGGTGATTACATAGCATAAGCTACAGCGCTAAAAGTCCGGAAGGCGAAGAGAGGCAATAATAAAGCGAGTTAAAAATTGAATCGAATCAAAAAAGTTACCAAAGATGCCATACGTGTATCTTTTACCTACCCATTTAAAGTTAGTAAACCCCACTAAAATCTTTCTAAATCCTACATCAATTACCAATTAATCTGATCACAGTGATCGTTACCTTCGTCAATTCGCCGACTACAAAAATATTTCCGGGACTGGCCATGTGAAATATTTATCTCATTAATAATGCAAATTACAAAGATTCGTCTCTGGCCCATAAAATTCCAGTTAAATTAACCAAAAAAACAAAAATACACAGACAGACATCGAACAGATAGACAGACCGGCGTACAGAAATGTTTAAATTAATTCACAAAATGATTGGTCGGTATAGTCGGTCAAGTCTTTTTGGATGTTGTGTATATTCGTTCAAAAATGTAGTGTGCCCTTGCACTAAGCTATGCAAGACATTTATGTACACATATATATACATCGTTAGCTGAAGTCAGGTGGAATATTATAACCATAAATAATGACCGGCTCCAGTATATATTAAATAGCTATTTGTTTTATCCTGAGAAGGAGATTATGAAAAAAAAAGCTATCAGAATAAATTTTGTCAATCCGAGATAATAACTCTTACGCTGTAGAGTAAACCAAATGAAAACATCGTGGTCGGTCAAGATGGATCTTTAAATGCTCTACATCACTTCGCCTCATACGCCCCACACCCTCCGTCAGTTCATAAAATACCAAAAGTTGTACTTTGTTTCGAAATAAGTGCACACTTGCCTTCGTAGCCCTCATAGGGAAGCGGATCAAAAACATGCACTGACAGTCCATTTTTAGCGAAATTAATTTTTTTGTCATAGATATTATTATTCTTCACCTATCTTTCCCATAAGAAACTAAGTATTTATTGCTATACAAAGGTTTATGGCGCATGAGAACCTTTACATGCTTTGGGGTGGAAAATTTCGCACCACTCGTGGTACACAATATATAGTAAGTTAGTGCGGACGTATGTAAGACGCAGAAGAGCTTAACATAGACCCACCTTTTAGTATACCGATCGATTCGGAATCATAATCTGAATTGATTTAAGTCTGTCTGTCTGTCTTTTCAAATGTCCGTCTGATGTCTGTCCTTGTAAATTTGCGTTCAAGTTACAGGCCGCAATTTTTGAAATATTTTGATGAAATATTGTAATGATACAGTGACGTGTTTTGACCCAAGGACAAGCGCTATTAAAAATGGTTCGGATGTGTTCACTTTTTCGACCATTTGCAACTGCAAAAAATCGACCTTAGCGAAATTGAACCATGTAAGCACATTTTTTAGATACGAAAACATATAAGGATTCTCATGAAACATAAACCCAAAAAAGCCTTATTGTTATAGGAATTGTGGTAGTAATTATATGACAAAATGAAGTGGACCTAGTTAGAACCATATGGGTCTATTTCTTGACCCCACTCCATATAAGATGTTCCATGAGTAAGTCTTTCGGAAAAAGGATTAATTTTTTATCATGAAAATGAATTCATAGTAACGTTTTAGCCAACAAATCAACAGTAGTGAATTTAGATCACATAGGTCTGTTTTTTTTTTTGATACCACAGCATATATAAGTGCTATCGCGAAACGGAAACTCTTGTATGGAGAGAAAGTCTAGCCTTCAAATGTGCGGGCTTTCAAGACGATTATAGCTTTGCGATATATGAAAATAATGTGTACTTTTTAGAACGTTATTACCAAAACGAGCAAGCCAAAATAGTGTAGGGTATGTAATAGTCGGCGTTGCCCGAATATAATGTTTTAGCTTATTTTCAATGTCCAAGTCTTATTATGACTTTTTTTATTTTAAAATAAAAAAGAACATTTTCACATCAACTTATTACGCCAACCCTTGCTACTTAAACGACTTTTTCAAGAGAACGCTTTACATCGAATGCGATCGTTAAATAATCCGATCCAATAAATTCTCTATAGAGTTCATCCTTGAGGCAAAACACGTTAGGGTATCAAATTCCATCAAAATATGTTCAATATTATGGAAAGCAAAATTTGATGGACGGAATTCAAGATGATATGAATAAATCTTAAGTCCTTCTCCTTGTTATATATCCATCCTCATAAATTTGATATACCTTCTACCACAAGATTCGCACAGTATAAAAGCTTTTCATTGATGAAAATAAACGCGGGATATGAATTTTAATTAAAATATATTTATTAATTACAAAGAGAACCAATTCAAACAATTGTACGCAGTTTGACTTTTACTGTTGCCTCACATGAAAGCTATTATATGGTGTTGGCAGGAATATGCCAAATTCCTTTTAACCAAATCGAGCAAACGTACATTTTTTGCAACGTCAAAGCGAAATGATTATTCGAAAATGACAATCAGGCAAAAAATTAGTGCCAGTGAGATATTTTGCAAACTTGTTGTTAAAAAGAATAAATTACGTATTGTCTGTCGGCTATTCATTAGATTGCGTCATATTGTAATTATTTTAAGTATTTCAGTTAAAAATGTCTGGCATAATATTTATATATATATATACATGGTTTTGAAATACACTTTTCAATTTTCAAAAAGGCAATACAAGCTATGCTCAGTTGAGTGCCGTCAATCATCAGGAAAAATCCTCTATACTTTCATAGTAATAGACATTTTACCGAAATTATGGAATCAAAAAAAAAAAAAAAAATGACATAAATAAATTAACAAATAAACAAGTTAGAGTGATATCTGAAATAACAATAACTCTCATATAATATAGTTCAAGGAAAAAAAAATTTGTAGCTCTTTTAACAAAACTTAAATCAATATTCCTTATACTACATATGCATAGGTCCTTGAGAAATGCACTGAGACTAGTGATAAAAAACTCAATTCAACCTATGATTGAGCAATCGACGAGACGGCAGCGATTGAGTAAAATTGCAAAAACTTAATGCCAGAAGCTAGATGCGTACATTACAAAGAAAAATCAAAAAATCACTTTCTTTGAGCTGTCGCTTACAATCGAACTTGCTTTTCCTGCGAAATATCGAATTTAGTTTACTTTTTTAAAAAATTCACATCCGGGTTTTCTTTTTATATAAAAAGGGGTATATTTTTATTGAACATGATTCTGTGTGTGTGTGTGTGTGTGTGTGTATGTGTGTGTGAGTGAGTGCATGTAGTTCAGCAATTTTCAATCTTTCATTTTACTCGCTGGAAAAAAGATATTTTTCGCCATTTATAGCCCTCTATTTATTCTTTCTAATAGATATAATCGGACAATAGCACGTTTTAGCTTAAAAAGATTTTGATATATCACTCAATAAAATCGTAGAATCGCTATTGACAAATTCATTATAAGGATTGTATTCAATTTTTCAACACCATGGCAACGCCCAGAAGAAAGCTTCAGAGACCCCACAAAGTATCTACATTCTTGATCGGCATCAAATTCTAAATGGATTAAAACATGTCTATCTGTCCGTTTGTCCACTTGTGTAATGTCTGTTTTAAACATTCTCCTGGCCGCAAAAAAGCAACTATCGACTTCAAATTCAACAGACACATTAAAAGTTCTTGCAGGCAGATCTGTATTGAAAATGGGCGAAATCGGAAGAAGGACACGCCCACAGGACCATGTAAACTGAGAGCACCTCTGTTTTTCAAAGGAATAAAAAATTGGTTTTTTGCGCATTACTCATAACCTATAGCAGATAAATATACAAAAACTTGAAAGCATACTGTATGGGCTATGCTGTACGATTTGTGTACAAAAATGGAAAAAATTGGCCACGCCTTCCCAATATTATAGTGTATCATAATTTAATTACTTTTTCAATGCCCTTACAACGCGCAGAAACAACCTTCAACAATCCTATAAAGTGTATACATTCTTGGCCAGTTTCAAATTTGGAATGCACCTGAACACGTCCGCCTATTCGTCTGTCCATCTGCCTATTTACATAACCTTGTAGTATTTGTGGTAAACATTTTTCCGTTAGCGAAAATGAAGAGATCGCCTGCAAACTTTCCATACGACCTGCCACATGCCTATACGACAAAATGTTTTATTTTGAAAATAGAAAAAATCACCTGCGCCCACTCCATATTATAGAGCATGAAAATTTTGTTCTTTTACTTCTTTTGTCTTTTTTAGGATAACGGTAATGGGTATAAAAATTTCGGTTCCGACCAGACTTAATTTTCCTACTTGTTTTTAAATAGTACTAGGTGTCGGACGAAACGTATCAAAATTGACATTCCGCCAGTCGTTTTGATGAATCCGAAAATTTTTTACTTGAAGACCACAAACTGCCAACTCTGTCATCCCTATACTACTCACGAGGGGTGACACTTTCATCACTACTCTCGGGTCTTGCGATTAATGAGCTGTTACTTTCATTCAATGGCGTATTACAATTGAAGATTAATGCTTCCTTATGAGCGCCAAACTCACGATCATATTCTAAACTTTATTTAACAGAAGTCAGGGTCCAAAAATTAGTTGCGATACTTAAGAAACTTTTCGAATACTTTTTCTCCGAAAAGCATATTTTTTAGCAACTCCTTGGCCACATTCCTATATATCGCAATTTTCTATAAAGAAAAAATTAAAACGCTTAAGAACTCTTTCGCAATATCCAGTGAAGTGTGTATAGTTTTCTAAAACTATTGATTTGAAAAAGATATGATGACGATTTTAAATAAATTCTGTTTTTTAAGCCGAGCGACGATCAGTAGAAGTACACAATAATATAAGGATGTAGATTAAATGTACTTTTTTTTATTATTTTACTTTAGATTTGGACCAGCGACACTCTCACTGCCTCAAAGTACCTTACTTTGAAGATGAATGCTTGAATGTGTTCTTAATAATGTTACTTTTACTTTCGTCCTGAAAAAATTACCGACAAAAAAAAACCTCACTTTTTATGCTTTTAAAGCGCTTGCTTTCCTTAACTATCTTACTATGCTATGAAAGTAATGTCATTGCAGCGTTTTTAGGGTAAACCTAATAAAAAAAACTAATGGTATTCGCCGCAAGCATCCAAATTTAAAAAAAAAAACGCTGCAGTTTTTAGTTGATCCTGAAGAGTCAGCTGTTTTGAAGAGATTGTTGCGAAAATCCCACCATTCCTGGTTTCAATGAAAACTAGTCGCACTTCTTAGAACCACATTTTCCAAAAAAAAAAAAAAAAAAAAAAAAAAAAAAAAAAAAAAACCAAATACACATTCATGACGCTTGATCTGCCTCATGCGCTTGACGATTGTCGGAAAGATTAACAATAATTCGTCACAATTAAGGTACGTAACTTGCTTATAAGAAGTTATACAAGCGGAATATGTGCAGCGGGCAACGTTGGTCGAGTCAAGAGAGTTGAACCGTAACATTCGAACAAGACCAGAAGAAGCATTGTAAACATAAGTTCTTGTAAATGTTTTGTGAAAAGATCTCCTATGCTATCCTAAAATTCTCGTATCTGTGGCACGAAATTAATTTGAAAAGAAGTCGGATAAATATATAACATCACAAATCTCATCTTACGCAACAATACAATACCGTAGCTTCAGCATCCAAGATTGTCATCATTTTTTTTACTAATGCGTTGTAACACTCGCCATATTTAAAGACAGTTATCAAATCAATCCCTCCGTATGGTGTTGTATTGTAACAATCCAATGCGTAAACATCTTTTTAAAGGTTAGAGATAGGCTCGGCATTTTAGAAGAAACTAAAATATCGTTTTTCAAAACAATTTTGAAAACTTTTTAAAATTACGTTAAACTTTAATAAAACTATCCATGCGAAAATATAATGAGAATTGAATCCAAGATGGAGAAGATGGAAAATTGGCAATTTTTTTTTTTTTTTAAATCAATAGAAATTGCGTATGTTGCGTGTGCTCGTTTTATGCGAAAATGAATAAGAAATTGTATTACGATAAAAATAAAGTGTAAAACAAGTAATTACGCTCGCTTGAATATGTCTGCACGAGTCGCGGTTTCCCTCCGTAATTGCAATTATGACTAACTGAAAGCATAATAATCTGTAAACAATGCAATAGAAACACACATCTATACTACTTTTGAATTCTGGCGCAATAATGTAGCTAGTTGTATGTATGCATGCTTTTTCCATAAATATGAACATTTGCTCACGTATGCAATAATCTTTGCTTTCAGTTTACTTTATATTCAACTATTCAATGTTTGAACGTGAATGACTTTTTAAAATAGTGCTTTAAATAACTGCATGCATGTCACTTAAACTATTATAAAATAATTTATATATAACAGCTGTGTGTGCTGTGATAAATACGCATAGAAAAATTTAAACTAAATCGAGTGAATGAACTTAGGTAGATAGATGTTTCTATTCATTATCATATCCATAGGAATTTCTTAGGCTTTTTACAGGATTGCGGATTGTTGGATATTTATCGTAGCTTGTACAAAGGATAATAAGAAAAAAGTCACCAACTTGACGGTTAACTGTAAGGAAATTTCAAGTCACGGTGAATATTATAAGTGTGCTTGGACTGCGCTTATAAGGAATATACCTTACAAGTCATTCCGGATTTTTGTCGCGATTACGTTATGTGAAGGTTCCATTCTAAAGCCTTACGCTATTGAGGTTAAGAAAAGGTAACACAACTTTTTCGGGCTTTGCATAGATCTGCGCCGAACACCTCGCGACGGGAGATATTACTTTCCCTGATTAATTCACGATAATGTGTTGCTAAGTCACGATCCATTATCAGAAGTGCAAAAAAAACCGCGATTCAAGTCAAGAGAACCATTAATATCAGTGAGCTGGGTGTTGTAGGTCACGGCTTGTGGATCACCTCAACGGAACCGTTGTTAAAGAACGCTAACGATTACGCAAAGAAAAATGAGAAGAAGAAACCTTTACCAGCATAACCACGTTGTTTTTCTTATTAGAAAATCTGTTCAGATGTAGCTTATCATAAATGCCCTATGTTCATCAGATATTGCAACTTCGGATTAAAACCTATTCTAATCGATGACTAAAAAGTAATAAGCGCCTTGCAAAACTAGTTGTTCTTTCGACACGGAAATCCTGTAATACAATCCTTTATACAAAATATTTTTATTTACTCTTCTTGCGAATAATGAATTTTTCCATATAAAATAAAACAGTCATTACTTATTTATACATCTTATGTATATGAAATATGAATGCCGTCACTACGCTCTTAATAATGGCAACAAATGCTTTCGCTCTTGCAGCGTAAAGTACGAATCGTAATTATTTAAAAAGCAAGGAAACACTGAGGTATCCTTAAATATTTTCATGTATCTCTAAAATCTGCAGATGTGTACACTCGATTGCTCATCTGTATGCTATGTACGCCCAGGTGTAGAAAAATGTATGAATCTAGCTTTCACGTACATTCTTGCATATTGTCTTTTCAAATATTTTTGTTGCGGTGTTAATCGCAACCAAATGTGCAGTTAAATGATGTTTTGTATGTGTGGTATTTGTTTTCCCTGTATACTTGTGGTGACAATTTTGCAAAACTGTGTGTGACCTTTTTCTTTTTTTTTTTCAGTATCGGTATGTATTAGTGAGCATAACGTAAAACTCTTTTAATTTCAGTTTAGTATTATGCATCTTTCACTACATGTTCTTAATCACACATATTCTATATATATATATATATATATATATATATATATATATATATATATATATNTATATATATATATATATATATATATATATATATATATATATATATATGTATATATATATATGTACACATGATTGGGTTTCTTAATAACATCTGTCTATTTTAAACAGCGTCCAGCAGGAAGTTTCCGAAAGACAAGTGCTGCTGCTGTGTTTTATATAAAGTGATACGTGTATCTATCTAATATTTGTAATTATTTCTTCATTTCGCTTTTCTTTCTCTTGTTATTAGACAATTAGTGGTTAAATTTCTAAGTCCCTGAGGGATATCCTAGCCATAACGAAACTAACGAAAACCAAACATTTGCAAATGAATTCACCCGCGCTTTGCTGGTTAGCAATGATTCTCACATAAAACATACATTTTTCGTCAATCAGATAACTCCTCATCCACTCAAGATTAGCAAGTAATGGTTTCCCTAGAATAGAAAATAAAATGTAAGAACAAACATAATAGCAATAGAAACAACAACAATACGCCACAGCGGGGTCATGTCGCCTTGTAATTTCTTTCACATTTTTTCATAAACCACACATACTACAGGATACGATTAAGTTTGTGTGGACATGTGGACATGTGTACAACAGGGCTTAAACTAGACTCAGCTTTTATTATACAAATCTAAAAAACAGTAAAATGATTCAAAATCATTTTCTGAACCCATTTAAGCATGTCTGTCCATCTTTCTATTTAATTTGTGCACAAATGTCTTTGTATTCGACTTACAGATCACAATCTGTAAGATACTATGATGAAATGTGATACATTGATCGGTCGTAGACTTGGTGAAAATGAATTAGAGCGGACCATCTTTACAAATGATCCCTATCTAAGGCCTTATTTCGAAACAGCCGTCATATTAAAAAAATGCAGTTTTGAAAATTTCTTTCCAAATATCGCTGACCTAAATCGCTACTTAAAATTTGAACATTAAAGACTTAACACGGCGATTGCCCAGGCTAAGTTTTGGAACCTTATTATGCATATTTTAAGCGCACTCGTTAATTTGGATGGGACAAACCGAAATTGCAGATGCAAAAAACAATTTTGAACGCAAGCCTGCCATGCACGTAGTAGTAGTCGTAGCTAATGAATCAGACTATAGGTAAAAACAGAAAATTTCTCAAAATTGAAACTCAAAACGCGTTTATCGTACCACTCACTCTTTCAATTTTTATCCCATTGCGTAAATGTTTTAACTCCGACTTTAAAGCAAACTTCTTTAATGAACGTTATAGGATTTTGGCGATAAATTGAAACTTGTCGATTTTATGACCGATTTCCGAACGGTCTTTCAACAAAAAAACAATCAAATCGACGCCATTTCATTATTAAATCAATTGTTCAGAGAAATTCTCTTTGTTCTCACGAGATAGTAAAATATATATCAAAAAAATGTTTACCTTCATGTTCTAGGTGCGGAATTGTGATCTATACAGGAATGATATGAATTGTAAAAAAAATGCATTTCATTTATTTTTTGCCCAAAACTGTCATGTCGGAATTTGATTGTAAAAAATTGTGAAACAAAAAATTCTTTCATAATAATTTAAAATCTGCATGTTTCTACATAACAATCACGTTATTAATATACATAAAGTTTTTATATTAAAAACTTGTAAGAGTGTTATAGTCGTGCAAGGCCACCATTACCCTACTTCACATCGCTTAATTAATAATATACCAAAAATTCGACATTATTTTAATGTAAGTGCAAAACTTTCACGAAAGTCCTGATATTGGAGAACAATCCAACGTCAATGTGGTCTAAGTTTAGAAAATTTAATTTGTTTATACATAACAAAGCACAAATTAAGCTCTGCGCCCGTTGAAGGGCTTGGGTTCATGAGAGCCCCTATATATATATGTACGTATATGTATGGTACGGTCTAAGAAATAGATCTATGTAATCCAAATTCGCCAAGTACAAGTTTTCATCGTAAAATATTAACAATTAGACCTTTTTGGTTTATAAGGCCTTATATTTTATTAGAAAATCTTATATGGGTGGAAATCCAAAAATTCTATGAGGGCCAAATTCGGTAAGATTAATTTTTGTGGGAAATAATTGTTATGAACCAAGTTCCATCGAGGAGTATTGAAAATTAGTCGTTTTTACCAAATAAAGATTCAGTTTCCATAGGAACGAGCACATGGCAAGGGGTTCAAAAAATTGCCTCATTCGATCCAAAGTTTTCACAAAGTTTATAATGCCAAAATACTATTACTAAGCGCTTTTTTCCCGGCGTTCTAAGCGTTACAATATTTCTTGTTGTAACGATATATCAAAATAAAGCGTTATAGTCGTTCATTCCGAACTATTTTCAATAACGTGCATCGTTGGGCGAAAACACCTCAATGTACTAAATTTCATCAAAATATCTCGTAAATTGCGATTTGTAGGTTGAACACAAAAATGGATAGACGAGCAAAAGAGGTGAAATTTATTTAAAAAGTGATTCTTAATTGATCGGCATAATAAAAGGTGAGTCCATCTCAAATCCTTCTGAATTTTACAATCGTCCGCGCACACTTAGTACACCCGGCATCGCAAGTGGTGTAGCGTATAACAAGCAAAATCAGCAAATTTTTAATTAACACAAGTAGATGTTATTTATCCCTTGAATATCAATTAGGAGGGAATACAAAAAAAGCAATCTATCTAAGCTTGGTTTGCGGTTGCAGTTCGTTTTCAATTTTTGAACTGATGAGTGATCGCTAAATAGCATTTTATTGAAGAACTCTTAAGTCAATCAGTTTATCTCCAACGTCAATATGGCTTATTAACTTCTCTCGAAGGTGTAGTGATGTTAATAGATATGGAGAACATACTACATGCAAGCGCATTGTGCAAGCACTCCAAGAGTTGAGAGTCACTTTCAAACAAACTTTTCAATTACGAGTGTAATAAAAAATAAAGGCTTCAATCATTAGAAGTAAAAAATTAAAAGTGAAAGCACTTTTTTCAGAAAGTTAATGTAAACCAGTGTTTCTCAACTCAATTCACGCCAAAGAACAAAACACATCTTATGTACTCATAGCGCATTCGCTCTTCTTCTCTCAAAACTATTTTTTGTTAAATTTCCCCTTTAGCAATAACTTTCTCGCATTACGCTTCTACTTTAAATAGCAAAGCAGTTTCGTGTTATTTTTTTTTTTTTTTGTTTCTCTCTTGTAAAATTAAAATTAAGTGAATATGTTCGGTTTATAAATTCTATTGTTTAGTGGTAATCCTGCACTACCTGGGTTTTTTCATTACACGCGCATACATCATGCGTTCCCATAAAATATAAAGTAGCACAATAAGTGCGCAGGGGATCTAAAAACACTGTAACGGCATCGTTAAAAAAGTACAACTCTTTCAAGAACAGTACGTCTGACCATCTTTATTGAATATTCCCGATGAAAACGTACTTTAATTTTTCTTATTTTTTTTCATTTTAAATTTTTCACTTGTTCTTCTTCTTCTTCTTCTTATTCTTTTCATTTAATGAATAATCTTATTGAAATTTTTTACACTTACTTCGTCTTCACATAACAGCAGGCATGAGTAGATCTTCATTTTCAGATCACATTCAATGGCATAATGTTTAAAAAAATTATTTGAAATTTTCATTCACTGTTTTTTTTTTTTTTTTTTGATATAAATTATAATTATTATCGATTCAAGTGAAAATAACTACCTCATGTTAAAAATCAATGCTTATTCAATGGACCACCAGTTGAGAGCAACTGGTAAGTTTACTTAAAATAAAAGAAAAAAAAAGAAAAAAAAAAACAACAACAACAACAACTACAACAAATAAAGCACTTGAAAATTGAGAAAACAACCACAACGCAAAGCTAAAGCACTACAATGTCTACATAAAAATACATCGTGCAAACGTTTAAGTCACAAAATGATATGAACAGAAAAGAACCATAAAGCCTCAAACGTATTTATCTCACATAAATAATATATACATATATGTATACATATATATATATATATATATATATATATATACATTATCATACATATATAGTTAAAATTAATACGCGTATATATGTAAATTTGCGTATATAAACGCATACGAATCGAATGCACGAGAGACAGAAAGTCAAAGGCAATTTGTGTTGAGTTGATATAAACACAACAACTAACTATATATGTTTTTTATGTGATATACATTCGAAATTTTTTATTTACCTCAAAGCCAAGCAACATTTTCAAGCAGTTATTCGTACACAATGCACACACACTCACACACACACACACACACAGAACATTCATGGTGAATGAAAAGTAGATGCATAAAAACAAACACACATCTACATATAAAATAAATGCGTATCTATGTATTTGTATTTAAGAGCAATTTATGAGAAAATGTATTTGCGATTAAAAGCAATGTAAGAAAAAAAACTATCCATATATATATATATGTGTATATATATATATAAAATTTGGAGTTCAAGCTTAATCATAATTTGATAAATTGACTTCAGTACACGAATTCAAATGGAAATGGAATTTTAAACTTTCACTAAATCATTATCTATGACTACTTTGCTACAAATATTGGATATAATCTTAAAATCTGCTGCGGTCATATGCTTCAGGCAGCTAATAGAATAACAATTCATTTGAAAAATGAGATTAAAAATAATTTTTTTTGGCGATTTCAATACAATTAAGTTTTAAATCCAATATGGTTTAAGTAGCTTCTACTGTTTCTCTTAGAGTAGCGAACGCAATAAGACTAATTTTCTCACCTAATATCATCAATGACGCGTTCAATATGCCTTTTTAATGCTTTAAGAGAAACGGGTGTATTATTTTGCGCCCAGCAAGGCCATCGAGGTCGGAATTTCTTGGAAATGTTGCATCAACAAGCTTTTGATGCAATAAACAAATTGGTTAAGATGTTGTTTGCCATGCGGCCATCGTTACTTATATCAACATCTGCTCAATTAGGTCATAAAAGCTTTGTTAACATCGATCCATAACGCATCCCATATGCAGGAGTATCTCTTTGTGTCTTATATGTGTAGCCGTTGCCACGAACTGTAAGGCCTGTATTTCGCGAATAATTTGTGGCTTGACTTCATAACAAAAAGAGAACAACTTTGTTTATTTATAAAAAAAATAAAAAAACTAAACAATATCCAAACGTCAGTCAGGCATATCGTTTTCTATGATAAAGTGGTAAAACTTACGGAATACAATTAGAAAATAAAACACGATTTTGATCTTGAAAGCGCAGTTGGATTAAGAAATCCAAACCTTCATTTCAAATTAAGTTTTAGGGAATTTTATGATCAGTATTTCTTGGTTTTTTTTTTTTTTTTTCTTTAAATAAACTTCTAAAAAAAATTTCACTATCGTCACTAGATTTTAGTATGAAGAAACATTTTACTTTGTTGTTGTTGTATACAGGAAATTGCGTGATGTAGCGATACGACACGGACACTGAAGGAAAGACAGCATTGTTTGCATTTGATTTTGCAAAAAATCCTTAAAAAATTAGTCTCAGTTCGCGGAGAAGAAAAAGATGCAAGGACCTAAATACTAACAAGCAGTCGAGCAAGGACCTGCACTACGGCATCTAGTGCAGTTAGTCACTCTTTTTGGTAATAACACAACAAATATTACAAGCATACTTTTCATGAAAGCCCGCATATAGGAGTATGCCTAAAAGATCACATGACGTGGTCCAAATTTACTAAACTTCTTAAAAAAAAATTTATTAGTTTTCTGTTTCCACCATAAAAAACTAGAAATTAGACTCTCCTGCTTCTCATGATAACCCCTATGTATGTTAGAGTCTAAAAAATAGATCTATGTGATTTAAATTCCGTGCCTTTCATTTTTTCGCTATGAACCAAATTTCATCATAAAATATGAAAAATTAATCCTCTTTCTAAAGGGCTTACTATTCACGACCCACGTGATTCATATTTCGTCCACTTGATTGCATTGACAATTAGGTCTCTTTGGCATACGAAAAGTTAAATCTCCTGAGAATGCTTATATGCGATGGTTTCAAAAGAAAATACACCTATGTGGTCCAAATTCCGTAAGTGTGATTTCTATGTCAACAAAATATTGAAAATTATACTTTTTCCCCAACATAAAGTTCAGTTTTCATTCTGTTTTCATAAGAACGGTTATATAAAAAAAGGTTTAAAAAATCACCTCAGCCGAATCAAATTTTTCATACCTATTTGTCATGTCCAAACATTATTACAGAGCGAGTTTGGTCGACAAATTTTGAAAAGTGCAATCTTTTCCATACGACGATTTTTCAAGATAATGCGTTGTATGTCGAGTAATTAAAAAGGTGAATCTATTCGAGCCATTTTCAAAAGCGTCCTTGAGTCAAAACACATTAGAGCTTTGTAGGCTTATATGTAGGACATCAGACGAACATTACTTTCTGAATTGATCGGTATAATAAGAGATGGGTTTAAAATGGACTGAAGAAGCCCTTCTAGTTGTTACATTCTTCTGCATAAAATTAATATCCCTGTGCCATATGTGGTGTACGATATAAAAAGACATAACCCAATAAGTCTTCTATGTGACACATATATGTGGCATAACTGCTGACAGACCCATATGATTTCTGAATGGCGTCAACCTGCAGACGATGCTGATTAAAATTTCATGACATTCCAACATTTAGCTTACAACCTACCGTTGTTTTATGAAAACTACTTCCCGAATTAAAAATCCTTCAAGTTAACTTATCGAAAAGGTCCTACGTACTTTACGAAAGAATATTACACTGTACGAAAATTGGGATAAAAAATTTGAAAATGGTTTAAGCTACGCCGCTGCTCGTTTTAAAAACCCGTGTTTCGAGATATTCGCGCATTAGTGTGTAATTTCCGAACTACAAAAATCTCTCTACCATTAGGAGTTTATGAGTCGCTCTCAGCCTCATATCGTCTCAGTGAAGCTGCAAGGAACGTTTCTTCGTTCGAAAACGGTTTTAAATGAACATAAATACATACGTTCTAAAGAGATCTGTTAGCGTATTAGAAATGCTAAAAATCAGATGATCCCTCCCGGAAAAAACACCAAAAACAACTTTTTGCGAGGCACGAATTTTTTCCAACATATTCTACAAAGTTCTAGGTGCTTTGAACTAGTAAAATAAGCAATTTTTTTTTTTGGAAATTTTACAATAACGTTAGTCCTTAACTATGATCTCAGTTCGGGTAACTGTATGTGTGTACTGTGTGTAACAATAGTAGCCAGAAGAGAAAAATTAAATTGATGCGAAGCAAAAATAAATATCGGTCAACATCTAACTAGAAAAGCATCGTAAATGATGATTATTTTTCTAACGGCACACTCTCAAAACATACAAAGACACGTACAAGTGTGAACTTGATAGAAAATTTTAGTTTTTTAACTCACTTTCATGTATGATAAAAACTTACTAATTTATGTAAAATAGTATTTACCTAAAGGTTAGAATAGTGTTAAAAAGTTGTAATTGCTTCATAAATAATGAATTTTATGAATATGTTAATTTAAAAAGGAATTTATTTGGCATATGCGCATATATAAAAGCATATATAGTAAATAAAAAAAAAAGAGAAAAATTATGTTCACATTATTTTCTTCCAAAAATTTTTAATTGCATTTGTTGTTTTCAAAACTAATCTCTTTAGCGTTGCGTAGAAACCGAAGAAAACTAATAAAAATACTATAGTGGGCTATGGCCTACCATTGAAGACTTTCCACAACGGTAAAATTATACAAATTTGCGAAATAGGGCATTATATGGGAAGTGTTAGGTAAAGTGGTCTGATCCGGACCCTTTTCAACAGTATTCAGCCTTGAGCTAAACCATGTTGGTGTACCAAATCTTATGCGAATATCTCAGAAATGGCGGCCTGTAGGCTGAGCGAAATAAGGCATTATATGGGAAGTGTTAGGAAAAGTGGTCCGATCTGAACCTTTTTCAACAGCATTCATCCTTGAGCTAAACCGTGTTGGTGTATCAAATCTTATCCGAATATCTCGCAAGAAAAGAAGACGTATAGACGGACAAATGGATCGAATGAGATGGTGATTCTGAATCGATAAGTACAATAACAGATGGATCGATCTCAAGCTTTTCTGAGTGTTGCAGACATTCACACAAATTGGTTATACCCTTGTAACCTTGTAGAAGTGCTGTTGGGTAAACAAATCGAAAAGCGTTATATTCGCACTAAAGTAACGTAGCTGAAATGATTGACTGCTTTGAGACTAATCTACTCTAATAAATTCCAGAACAAATTTTATTCGGTTACATATTTCTGGCTGCGTTGTATATAAAGACAATTGCTTCAAACAACATTAACTCCGCTAAATTTGTTTCTTTCAACTTCCTAGGCCTAAACTATGCAAATTCTGTTTTAGTTTTTGCACCTTTGGCTTGAGCAAAATCCAATGAGACATAAAAGTTTTCGGAATGAGTAAATGGGATATTCACTTGATCGATTAAAGACACATAGCATAGCATAGAATAAATTTCGAAAACATGACAAACAATTTCATTCGCAAAAAGATGATTATCTCTTGCAGAGAATAAATTCAAAGTTTCTGATGAAAACGACACAAACTTTTTTTTTTTTTTTATTTCTTTAACATGAATTTTCTAATAATAAATTTGTAATAGAAAATTTTCGATAAAACATTTTTAACAATAAAATTTTTTACACATGAAAATGTTATGAAAACGTGCATATCTAAGTATTCGGTAGGTATTTCGATTGCAGCTCAAGATCACTTTTTTCAATGGTTATGCGTTGGTTTTAAAATGCAGTCACTACTCAAAATATTTGGCTAGTTACACACACATATAACCTATTTAATGGATTAGAGGATGCACAAGTTATGAAATATATCTGTGCATATCTATGTATCTATGTATCTATGATCTCCCTTACTACATATAAATGAGTTTCAAGTTTGTGCGATTTACACTAAAGCTGATTCGATGATTTCGGATTCGAAAAAAAAATCAAATTTTTCAGAACTAAAATAACAATCAATTTAAACAACAAACAAAAAAACTTAATTGCAAGAAAAGAAAGAAAATCCAAGAAATTACGTTAAAATCAATGGATTTAAGTGCTCACTGCTCTTGTGCGATAATAAGGTATTGCCGCAATGTTATATATGTTAACACTTGCTTTCTTACCCACCAACACAAAAAGCAACACACATATATGGTATGTGAAAGCGCTCACAGCTAGGAAAGCGATTGAAAGTGAAAAGATTGTATGAAAGAAAACATTACATCATCTTTTTCATTCGCACAAAATTGTGAAAACAGCCAGCAGCTTATATATGTTGCGTATTTCTTAAATGGTCAATATGGTCAATTCATTTATTTATCTATTTATTTATTTTTTCTTTGCGTGTTTCCATTTTTTCATCATGTGCTTATATGTAAGTGAAAACGATATGTCTTTAAGTCGAAATCAATCACTTAATGCGTTTGCCTGCAATCTAAATGTCAATGATTTGAAATAAAATCATTTGACTTGAAAATACTAATACCACCCTCCCGAGTGCGAAAGCTCTATAAAACGATTCTCTTTAATCAAACGAGACCAAAGTTTTGCTTATCTTTAACTGGATTACAAAATGCAATCTCTCTGCAACGATTTTCATGTAGGAAGTTTCCATTTGCAATTTAATTGGAAGCCACATCATCTTGTTCACTGATAAACGTGTTCACTTCTACCGGAGATAAACTACAGAAACAATATCAACTGTAGCCGTTAATAGTGGATACATTTTCATCAAGAGATGCGTTTGTCTATATGTCGCTAACTTATATCGACTTCAAGCCACAAAACATGAAATGTATTAACATCACGAACATATTTATGATTAACATGTCTATGGTTATAGATAAAAGCCATTAATGTGTAATAAAATTTAAATATTTTAAGGGTCACACAATCGCAAAACAATAAGTACTAAATTAAAATCTATTACACTTAAAGCGCTTAACAGAATCAGACATGTATCCTTCCATATGGAAGATGGAATATTTCAGTTGCCATATGTTCCCATAACAAAATTATTATATGGTTGCTTGAAAAAACACTACGAAAGAGAGCAGGAGAGCGAAAAGAACTGAATCAAACTTTGTGCGACGTATATGCATAATGGTAAGTATCGCGAACGCATGTGCGCGCTAATGGAATGCATTCAAAAGATGTGCGCTTAGACGTGTATTAGCGCTAGTTAATAGAATAGTGATTGTCTATGTTTATGCGTTCCCTTGCTTAAACTTGTAATTGTGGCTATATTTAAAAGGAAAAAGCAAACCAAATCGATTGAAGTCAGCAAGTAGATTTTATTTACCATTTACAACAACAACAAATCACATTTTGAAGATTTCAAATTTTGATTTTCATACATCACGCTTCAGTGCAATTTCCAGTGCAACATGCATGTATTCTATGATCTGAAGGCATTAATCATTTTTTCTATTATATGTATATCTACATATATACTCGTGAAACAAGTAAAAACACAACGCACCATTAAACACCCTACATTAACATACAATTATTCATATACCGTCTTTATAAAATAAGACGTAAGTGACCGAAAAAGTGGTCGCAACGGAAGCTTTTTCTAACAGTGTTCGTCGTTGGGACAACACACGTCAGTATACCAAATTTCATCAACATATCTCGACAATTGCGACTTGTACTTTGAACCCAAAAATACAGGAACAGAAGTCAGGCGGCCAGTCGGACAGACAGAAAGTTTTTCTGAATCAACCGGTTTAATAAAAGTTGAAATTATCTCAAGTCCTTCTGGGTGTTATATACATCCCCAAATAACTTAATGTATGTAAGGTATAAAAGCATAGTTTCGCATATCGTGTTTTGTTTCCATTTGTTTATGTTTGAATTTCTATATGCCACTAACACATTACACATTTATTGCGAAAAACTGGTACAATATATATTAATCAAAATATTTCCCATTATCTTCCCAAAAATTTTCCCTACATTTCTAGGAACATGACGATACCGTGTCGAAAGAACGAGACTACTTTGGCAGCGATTCAATCATCGACCCATTTTCTCACTTTTTCAGCGTTTCGAAACCGTGTGCTAGCCAAGTCATGGACAAGTGATAAGCGGAAGGCGTTGTGTGGCAGAGCTTCCGATAGGATGACTTTGCGTCTGTTCATTCATTCAATTTGTTCAATTGACTTCGGCAGACATCTGCAGTAAGAGTTTCATTCGGTTTTAGCAGCTCGTAATGCACTATGTCTAAGTGATCGCACCATATGCACAGCAAAACTTTATGGCCATGATGTGGATGGCTTTTTCTGGACTAACCAATGACTTGGAATTGTCGCAATAGATCCACTTTTTCCCTGGCAGGCAACGAAACCGCGAAGTTGAAACGGTTCGAAATGGCATTACGGGTCAATTTGTATGGTAGGCGTTTTCCAGACGGTTGGATCTTTCCCATCGCATCTAAACGCATAGATATAGTTAATACTTCAAATGCTAAGCTGTTTGAAAGTTTGTTGAGAGTTGAGAGCTGGGTTTTCGTCCAATACGTCTGCCAATTCATTGTCTTTGAACTTTTTTTGCCCTCCAGGGCGTTTTTTGTCATTGACATCAAAACCGTTAAATGGGATATGATGGAGAAGCATAAGCCTCAAAATTTTTGACAGACTTCGGCAGCATATTTCTTCAAATCAAACAACAAAAGTAATGAACGTAGAAAATGCAATTTTGATCGTTCCATGATTAGCGTCTGCATACCCTGAATACCTCAATAATACTAAATAGAAAACTATTTTTTTTATGAAGAGAAAATTCAAAATCATCGAATTTAACCGTTGTGTACATCAACACTTTGCATAAGCTTATCATTTTCATCAATATATCGCGCTGATCAAAATACATGCAAACACCTCTTACGTGTAGATGTGCTAACATGAAAATTTGCATATGAAAAATGTCAACCAATACTTGCCTAGCAAACTGATTTCTCTTCTCATTTTTCTTCATTTCATGTTCTTTTCGACAATTTTGTCGACTTCCACATTTGCACACGAATATAATAATAAAGTAAAGAAGTATCGCTTTAATTAAAAACTTTCTTAAGAACTTGCGTCACAGTGTATTGAAAAGCAGAAATAAAATTTCATAAAAAAAAAAAATAATTATAGAAAATATACAAAATATGACAAAGTAATAAATGCCTAAAAAACGTGTACGGTGTGCGACAGCGAAGCCTAACAAAGAAGGTCAAGTAATTCGATTTCACAACTTAAGTCTTCGGAAATTCGGATAAGCATGCAATTAGATGTGAAATAATTAAAATACACCTCACAACTAATATTCAAGTAAATGCCATATAATAATTATTACATATTTGTTGTATAATAATTTTAATTACAGATTATATTATATAATAATTTAAAAACTCGTAGTCCTTGATTTCCGTTTTCATCTTCTGCAACTACAATTCATGTTAGTGATCAACGAAACGTTTTCATTTTGTTAATGTTCGACAATGTGTTTTGGCAATGGATGGATATTCGATCTACTGTATACTAATGAGCTGGCATGTTATCTTATTTGCTTATATTTGTAATATTTTATGTAAATGAAAATAGGAAATTTTTGATTATTTTTCTTAATTTATAGTCTGGATAGTTGAAATATTCGTAATTCAAAATTATGTACATCTTAAAAATGATTTTTATTTTTAAAATTATTTATTATGTATATATATATGCATATATGCACAAGCACGCACAGATATATATACCTCGCAATATAGGTGTGAAAATAAATTCCCCCTTTTAGAAATTGATTCCATTAGAAAACATACCGAACGCATTCACATCTTCCGCCATTTTCGGTATACATAGTTCATACATAAGTATCTGTGCAATATAAATTGTAGTTGGTTCGATGTTGTCATTCAATGTGCGTCAAGGTGTCAAGAGGTGGATATCAACTAATAGCATTTACGGCATTGCATGTAATTCTAAGTTAACATGGGGTGAAAATGCAATAAGTTGTGAAAAAGTTAGAGATTAGTTTTGCGAGATTTCGTGAGAAAAGTTACAGTCTTAAAGAAGACGAACATACCGAACGGCTTATGAAACGTGCTGGATGAGGAAATGCAAAGTTTATTAGACAAATATCCAGCACAAACTCAAACAAAGCGTATTGCATGGAAATAGGAATGAATCGACAAACAAATTCAATCCGATTGCATGAAATGGGGAAGATGCGGAACGAAGACAAATAGTTTCCAACCAACTTCGCCCGATTGCGACTTATTCTCCAGACTTGGCTTTCTTGTTCAGATCGACGCACAATGAATTCAACCAATCAGTGGCTCACAAAAGCCTAAGATGTGCGAAAAGAGATCGATGACTATCGCACTTCGGGACCGTAAAATTTCATCCCTAACCTACCCGGTAAGTAATAAGAGATCATAGATAGTAATAGTGATAATATTTTTATTATTAAGTTTTCGAATATGATATAAGATATGTTTTAAATAAATTTGAATTTCATCAAAATTACAGAGAATTTGTATGTACATCTAACATCATAAGTATACATATATATATGATATTTATTTATCGTCATGTATATAATTCCATCAACTTAAAAACTTTATTATGCGATTATAAATTTGCCTTTGTAAAGACAGCTGCCAAACACACAACTACTAATCAACATAGATGTCCGTGAGAATATATTTACATACGGATATGTTTACATACACTAAAGTACGAAAGTTACTTAAATATTAATTTTCAAATGTTAATAGCGAAGTTCTAGGCTTTGACTTTAAATAAACGAATATAAAAGAATGTATACGAAATGTGTTGATTACATAGATTAATCTCTCTATTTAACGTTACTTTTCAAGGTCAATTATCATTATACTGGTTGAACTGAATTTTTTCTTTTTTTCCTGTTTTTTTTTTTTTTTTTTTTTGTTTATAAAAAACAAGAGTTTTTCATAAAAGCATATTGCATGCAGTGCTGTTACGTGTTGATGGCTGCCTGAGTTCGCAAAGCTGTTCTTCATTGCTACTCCGACAGATTTGTATGGCAATCGGCTATGTACAAGTCAACTTACACTATTGCAAATATCTTTTTTGCATAGGTGCAACGCTTTTTTAATGGCCATCATGTGAATGCAGCAACGTGATCGTTTATTTGATAAAAGCGTATTTGCGAACAGCTAGAAATCGCTTAATGCCTAATGGGGCGAATATGGAGAGATGCTTACGTTTAAATGTATGTACCTTTCCAAATCGAATAGCCATCAGTAGCTGGCAACTTTAAATCATGCTATATGCCAACATATACCCAAGTCGATTGCTAAAACCTATTTGGAAAAACTCGGCCTTACTTTAGGACATATCTTGTAGAGTATTAAAGGCTTGGCTTAACTATTAAAACTTCTTGGGAATAATTTCACTTCTCTGTTCACGGCAAACGCAGACAAAGGAAAATCGTTTTCACTTTCGGTATAGAGAAAGACAATAGCGATATCAGAGTTACGTCGTCTTATGAAACGTATCTTTTCAGTTCATTATATGCGCGAACCGTTTGACAGTTGAATGCATAAAGAATGGTGGTATTAACTAGCTAAGCACAGATCGGATAGATGCATTTTATGTAAAGAAAATGAATAGAGAAAATGTTATCGCTTATACTTGTTTTTCATAGGCTGAAAATCTTTACAAAATTAGCGGTAGGAGAGCGGAGCAGCTAGAGAAGCGTAATGGAATTTCCTATTCTCCAGTGAGCAATTGTTTTAGCAAAGAGATCGTACGATCGGGCAATAAAAGGCATAGAAATAAATGATTAAATTGTGAATTGAATGGAAAATGAAAATTAAATTTAATTTTCTTGTAAATTCTTATAAGACTTTCGAAATAATACGGACTTGTTTAACGACGTGTTATAAGAATTTTTATCTGTAAACTGTGATTATGTTACTTTTTTATTAAGCCATTAATTAGCGATTCAATTTACACTTAAAAAATTCAAAGCTACAATAATTAATAATTAATTAACTTCGTTCACAAATAAATGCGCGCCTCTTTAAATTACGTATGAAGTGTGTCCATGAAAAGCATGATATAGTTTGACATAATTGTTTTTCTTCTCTTTTTGTTTTTTTTTCTTTTTTTGTTTTTTGTTTTCTTTTGTCCAGCACTGTGTGAATTTAAATATGTACGTAAATATTGTCAAATTCTCTATTGCATAAAAATATTAAGCGTCAGAATTGTATCATAAGATCGCAAACATATGCTTTAAAATGCAAATATGTTATCCATCTCTCTGTTTGCTTTCTCGATTATTGCATAAATCATAAAATTCTCCCTTCCTTGTCAAAAAAAAAAAAAAAAAGAAAAAAGAAAAAAGGTTCATCAGAAAAATTCTATGAATTTATTTTCACCTTTTGATTGCTAGCAAAAATTCAAAATAATGAAGAACAAGAGCAAAATTGCATTCAACTCAAATCGATTTTTTTTCAGCTATCTTCCATTAAGAGGCGAAAAAGTTTTCATTAAATTATGATTATTATATTTTATGTATGACACATATAAACCTACGATATTCGGATGAATCAATAGTCTATTGTACGTATATACGACATTTGCATTACGTAATATACGATATTTCTGAAATTGGATAAGTGAGACGTCATTCATTGACCTAAACCTAAACATCCAGGCAAACGTTGTACTCTTTTTCGCATTCTCGCATTCTCTCTCTCTATCTATCTATCTATCTATCTATCTGTCTATCTATCTATCTAACTCTTTCTCTCTGCGTAGGGAAGCGGCGTGTTAAAAAAAAACATTCGCGGATTTCTAAGCTACATCTGTAAGTAAACGATGTTCAGAGTTCGTAATAAAATTTTGAACTCGTAAGCGTATTTTTGCCAGATGGACAGATTATTTGTATATTTTTTGGTATACGGAGTCTTTAGTCTTATACTATAAGTCATAAATACTTGATAAATCTAATATATACCGTGCTAAGAGTACGGCATTATGAGCATATTTCTTATACAAGCGCTATGGCTGCTCTTAAATAAATCCATGTATATCAACATTTGTGTGTGGAAAATAGTAAGGCAAACACTCAAAAGTGTGCATAAACCTGGGAGATGAGATTTAAAATATATTATATATTCATATGCATACATATGTGTGCGTTGTTCGTTTGTTATCGCATCAACCATTTCGTTAGATTATTCGAAAATAAAATTTCATTTGACAAACGTAACAGCGAAAGTAGACTTTCACGCTTTCTCACAGAGATTCAAACTAAACACATAGGTATATACAATATTTATGGTAATTTATTGCAATACTACGCTTTAGTATATGACTATGATACATGCAAGTGAAGAAAAAATTAAAAAAAAGAAAAAAGAAAAGATGATACGTTTGTGTGTATTTAATACGAAACATTTTTCTTTGATCGATCATTGGATCGGTCGGTTGTAACATTGACCATAAGTCATAATCATTTAGGCAAATCGTGGTTATGCTTCAAACACATAACAATACATAAGATATTCATCTGGTACTTTAAAATTGTAAAAGAATTTAAATTCCATCAATAATAAACACTAAAAAAAAACAAGTCCGGCAAGGCAAACCATTAAGTACCCTACATCGCATTGTCTAACAAAATTCTTATTTTTGCATGAAATTACTATTAAGGGTCAACTTTCATCATCACATATTGAAGCTTCGACTTTTCTGGTCTACAAAGGATAAATTTTCGTAAAAATCCTTATTAGCGTAGGATGCTAAAAATAGGCTGAGATGGCCCAAATTTGGTATACCTAATATAATAATTTTCCTCATGAAGCATTGAAAAGTACACCTTTTCGCCGTATGAATTTCGGTTTTCGTTATATGAGGGGGTTCAAAAGTCGCTCTACCTACTCCATAGTTTTCATACCAATACTACTACTTAGCCACTTTTGGTGAGATATTTTGAAAATTGCACTTTTTCCATATAACGACTTTTCAGTATAGGACGTTGAAGTGGTCGAAAAGGTGGACCGAGTCGGACCCATTTTCAATAGCGTGAGTCGTTGGCCGAAAACACGTCGGAGTACTAAATTTCATCAAAATATCTCAAGAATTGCGACATGCAGCTTGAATACAAATTTACATGGGCAAACAGAAAGACGGACAGACAGGTTTAGATCAATTCCAATTGTGATTCTGAATCGATCAATACAATAAAATGTGGGCCTTCTGCGTGTTACATACGACCGCACTAATTAACAATTGCTTTCAATTTTACACAACACGCAATGTTGTGCGTTATTAATATTCATTCGTTGGCTGTGTTTAAAGTCTCCACGTCCGCGTATTCAACTAACTACCTTCTTAGTTGTGTAGGTCAATCTTCAAATTCATTGTCGAACATCTTCGATATTTGCCAGGGCAAACGTGTATCAATGCTTTGCGCCTTACACAGCAACATAAATAAAATAACTAATAATATTTAATTAATATTATTTTTCTTTTGAATTTCTATCAAGCAAAATAGAGAATGTATTTACTACAATCCCACACACACGCACACGCACACAAAATACTTAGAGCAAACTTCTGCCCATCATTCTTGTATTTTCTACGTAACAGCCAGAGAATTTATGAAGAATCAAAGCAATCCAACTGTGTTTCCATCCGTTTGTCGATACCAATCACAGTTATGTTGCACTCAGCAAACTTGACCTGAACATAACAGTTAATCTTAAACCTTTTGTGAGTATTTCAATGCAACCAATTTGACTAATCATCTAAATCTGTCAAAAGATCATATCAGCGCATTGATGTTGGATGGTTTATTCTCCGATTACTCCTAAGCGTAAAGACAAAACGAATGACAACAATTCAGTTCACTATTCAGTTTATAAAATGAGTTATGAAATTATGTCTCGATTATATTGTTTATACCGGTCACCTCTTCCTTGCAATTACTTTTTTCCATTTACTACGCTTTACATCTGTAACTTAATAAGGCATCTAATGTAGAACATGCAATACTGCAGTTACAGCGCGTGTGTTTGTGTGTGGGTGTGTGGGTGTATGGGTGTGTGGGTGTGTGTATCTATCTGTCCGCCTGCTTAACAATGATTACAAAGAAAAGAACTGATTGCGTTTTGTTTCGAATGGTAAAATATTATGAAAGTATTTTCATGCCATTTGAACTAAGGGCTTATGTAACAATCAGAAGGCTTAAATATAGAGCCACCTTTCATCATAATGATCAATTTAATACAATTTTCAAATAGTTTTTTACTTTTTAAGGCATTATTATGAAATTTAATGTGTACTGACATATTTGGTCCAATCAATTGAATTTTGTTATGTGATTTTAAATATTTCTCGAAATAAATCGAAAGGAAATCAGGATTTTTACATACTAATATAATAGAAAAACTTGAATGAAATGAGATTGCTTTCCGAATCTCTTATTATAAAAATTTTCTTGCAAAAAATGTACCTTACATACAGTAACAAAGAATGACTTGATACATAAACTCAGGGTTTGTGGTGATAAATTTGGGCTGCCTAGGACTATGTTTCTTCTTCTTCTCCATACATACATACGTTCTCATGGAATACACAAACATAAATAAAATGAGAAATTATGCTTTATGCTATGAAAAATGCAAAAACAAAATATGTTATTACTCTTTACCTTGAAGTGTATGTCTAAACATGGAAAAACATTTCAATATACAAATTAGAATAAGAAATATTTAGAGACTTAATACAATTCGAGTTTTTTGATATCTTTTAACAGACGCCCAAAGTTAACGGACCAACCTAATTGCATTGCCATCTTCAGGCTTCATCATCCATCACCAAAATCCCCAATCTATATTCTCTTCATATATGTAGGCACTAAATTAATTACTGGTGTGAAGTTAGCCCACTGTACGTAGCCCATATCCTTGCCTTTGCTAAAAGATGGAAAGTGCGTTATAAAAAATTTTAAAGAATTTATTGAAGTGCAGTTTTCTGATATCTCTTAAAGGACGCTAAAACCTATTTAATTACTATGTACAGGCCCTATCACTGCCAAAATCGTCCCAAATATGCTCTCCCCACATACATAAGATACTGAATTAATTATATAATGATAAGTGATTGTAAATTTTAAAGATTATATTAATTTATTTGTATTATGTTCATTCATGTAGGTTTGCAAAGTTCTCGGGAAAACTGCTATTTGGAATAAATGCTAATGCCCCTGTTACAATACCTCAAGGGTGGTGCGGAAAATTGTGCAAAATTATTATATAAATAAAAAATTTATATCGATTGATATTTAGAAAAATGGCGACAACTCGAGAGCATACATATAAGTTCTTAAGCAACTACATGGACAAACGCACTAGAACACCCGCGTAGAAAACATTGTACTAATGTACCCGCAATTAGCAAAGACAAAAACATTATGTATATAAGATCAACTATTTCATTAGCAACATAAACATTATGTATATAAAAACAAATATTTCATTAGCTACATTGTTGCAACATTTTTGCAACATTTTGCATTTAGTGTCTTATGTATATGGAAAGAGCATATTTGCGGTGAGTTTGGCGGTGATGAACCGAGGCCATGATAATGAAATTGGCTTTTTCTGATAGCTTACAACATTTTTCCCGCGATATTGAAAACTCAGTAGTTGCTTAATGTCTCGACTATAACTCGGCTTTTTTAGGTTTGCGATCGTAATTAAAGGCTTGCTTATATTATTTAATTTTAATGCATATTTTGCAAGTTTGTTTTTTACTTTTCGATAAATCATAACTCAACAAAGGCAATTTTAGAAAAGATACGAAATTTAACAATGTGGATTATCTTGGTGGGCTATCGTCATTTCAGTTAATTTTTCATATTATTTTAAGCGGAGTGATAGAGAGTAATAAAAATTCGGCTGCCTTATTATTTCGTTTCAATTTGTTGTACACAAAATATACGTATGTCACAGTTAGGAAATATTTAGTGTGTAAAGAAACATATACAAGAACACGACATTGCATATATGCTTAGTTTGCTTGAGCAGCGAAATTCTCGACTAAGCCGTTTAGTTTGGCTGCGTGACTGATGGTAAGCTTTGTTCACAAGGAACAAAACTGTTTTTCATTTTTATTTTAAAGTCACTCTCACGTGGTATGATATCAGCTAAACTGCTCCAAGCGTTACGCGCAAATTCCCAAAAACTCTATATAAACAAAGTGGACTGTGCAAATATGCAGAATTGTAAAAAAAATGTGATCTGAAATAATATACTATATATACGATGTGATATGCGGTGCATATAAATGTTGGCAAATATCGTACATATATCTTTAAATATCTTATTGTTATGTACAATAAATATGGTGAGGATAAAAGAATTCAGTTTTAGGTCGCTATTCAAGTTTTTTTTTTTCTAAAGGTCTTATTAATTTTTCTATAATTTTTATCATGAAAATGATAAGCTCTTTCGTTATCTTTATACGTACCGTTCTATCGTTTTTCTCGAGCACAATGCAGTTCCATGCATTGTTCATTTATTCACGCAATCAATATAATAAAAATTTTGCAATTAACTGAACACAAACATAATTTGAAAAGTAGTCTCTAATGCAATTCTGTAATCAGTCGATTATCAAAAGAAAAACACAAAAAGCGAAAATACGCTATTTATTCATTTTCAGAATCATTAAATATTTACAATGGCTCATCAGCATACATAAGCATAAATTTTGTTAAGCTAAAATTACATATATTTACCTCATTCAAAGTTTACCTCTCCGCAGTTATATGTGCATGTGTGCGAATTGGAAAGTGTTTAATAGAGTATAACTGAAATCAACCTATTGCAACCAACAGATTGATTTATTATATAACTAAGAATGACGGAGCAATATTACTTGCATACATGTATGCATGCATGCATGCTTATTGAAAATAGCTCTGATGATGTTCAATAGTATTTTCATTACCAAGGGTAGAGATATAATTAAGTGGCATTCCAGTGAGCCGATATTCTAAGTCGAAATAGGTAGGGAGAAGCTTACAAAATGCAATGAATTAAATTGACAAAGTTCACGAGATGTGCGCGCAATTTTACAACCTTGTTGGCCTTTAGATGAATTCACTTTTATTTTATTTTTTTAAGGGGCTGGCTTTGAGTTCATTATCCCAAAAGTTTTTTCAATCGAATAATTCAAATAATTGTTCACCATCTAGCACTTCTCGTGCGCTCGAGCTTTGATCGAGTATATATATAACATATGGCTTCATCGCCATTAGTCATCGGACATGCGTGTGTCCTCCTATGAATTTATTGTGTGTTTCTCTTTTGCGAACGTTGATTCATGCTATGACAATATATTACTATAATTGCTTGATTATCTCGTCAAGCATTATTTATTTCTATGCTTGCACATCGGCTATATTAACAGATAAACTTAAGTGTTATCATTTGTTCAAAACTCAGTCAGTATGAGCTTATGCCGCTTGAACAATTTCAAAGTGTATAGTCTTTCGAAATTGTCTTGTTCCTACAGAAAACGCTGAAGTGCTTTTGGATCATGAGGACATTCAATCAAAGCATTTTTTCCGACAGTTAAACGCTTCAATATAAATTCTGTTATCATCTCATTTTTTTATATGCGTTCGAAAAACCTCAGCACACTTTGTGCCCAACAACTTTGTGCCAACAACTATTAGTTCTAAAATTCGATATATATGCTATATTGAAATTTAGTAATTACTATATAATGTTTTAAAAGCTAAGTTAAGTCCCATGATTATTCATTTTAAGTTTTCTTGATGCTTTTCATGTTTTCGGTAGAGCTAGGTACCTGGTTAGTACATTTGTATAAACTCAGATTTTGCTATCTACTTAGAACACCTTGCTGCTACCCTAATGCGCTTAATGTCTGTAACTATATAAGCCTTGCAATAACGCTCACCGATTTTAACAAATATTAATATAATATAAATTATAATCGGTCGTCATCGAATCCTTTATACCCGTCACTATTATCCTAAAAAAGACAAAAAAAAAGGAAAAGAATTTTGATGCTCTATATGAAATAGGCGCGACTGATTTTCTCTATTTTCAAAATACAAGTTTGTTTCGTATAGACGCGTGGGCCTTGTAGGCGTGTCCTTGAAAGAGTTGAAGTCATTTCTAAATTCTTTTAAAAATTTGTAGCCGATACCTCCATTTTCGTCAATGAGAGAATGTTTACCAGAAATATTACACAGTTGCGCAGACAGACAGACAAACAGACGAACGGGCATTCCAAATTAGAAACTAGCCAAGAATTTATATACTTTATGCTTTTTAAAACTTTTTTCTGTGCATTATAAAGGCATGGAAAGATAAATTAACCTTTGATAAGCAATAATATTGGATAGGCGTGGTCTATTTTGTCCATTTTTGTACAGGTGCTACAGTATTACCCAGAGAATATGTACGTTTATCTGCTATTGTTTGTGATAATGAGCAAAAAACCAATTTCTAATACCTTTTGAAACCAGAGGTGTTCTCAGCTTACGTGGCCGTGTTCTTCGACCTTCTTGGCCCGTTTTCAATACCAACCCGCTTGCAAGAACTTCCAATATTTTTGCAAATCTGAAATGCATTTTTACGGCCAGTAGAATGTTTTCAACAGACATTATACAGAGGGACAGACAGACATACTTAAATCGATTAAGAATTCGGTGTTAATCAAGAATATATTTACTTTGTGACGTCTCTATTGCTTCTTTTTGGGTGTTGCAAACGTTTGGACAAAATCAATATGCCTCTCATCGTTCGGGGATGGGTATGAAAAGAGACCTACAAAACAACAAAATCTATAACAGATCGCAAACGTTGCGCTTGCTTCTCGAAATTGCTTGGCATCGCAACTTTTAATAGCCTTAACTTAAACGGTAGGGCTAAGCGTAGCATCCAATCAAAACTTTTCATTCGACTATAATGCACAACAAAGACAATATGAACGCTATATTTATCCATGTATATATTGTGCATCAGCGAGGCGTGTGTTGAACTCCGAGAAGTGGGTCAACAATTTTCATTTTTCGCTTTCTAAATAATTTTTTAATTTGTCTGTCTATATAGCAACAGTATCTGTGTCAATCTCTACCCATTTAAAATTGTATCACTAACTTGGCGGTGTGTAAATAATGCATTATTTATCATTTCTTAACCTTTTTAGCATTTATAATATGAAATTAAGTGACAATTTGCTGTAAATTTCAAATTAACTTCATCTTGTTTAAGCTTTCTATAGAGAAGCGCATATTTTTTAAACCTCGACATGTTAACTTATCATCTCAGGCGAAAACAGAATTGTATAACTTGTGGCGAACGTATATATGCGGTGAACACCAAGCCACAGCCACCTGCTGAAACAAGAACATCCACGTATCTGTTTATAGACTATAATAGCCTTGTGTTTTTAACTTTGAATAAAAAAAAAAAAAAGAAAAAAAAAACCCACACAAATCTTCATAACATACTCATAAACAGTATTCCTGTGTTCCTGCATTAATCTAGTTGAGTGTACTATTGTTTTCTCTTTCATTATCTTTCCTCTCTTTTTTCCGCTCTCAATATTTGCGTTCATTTTATTTACATACACTTTGTGTTCACTTACATGACTAAAGTTTTTAGTACTGTACTCAAAACATAGTAAGAGTTTTCTTATCTAGGGCTTATCCAAACGTGTATATTTATACCATACACCACTTGTGGTAGAGAGTGTATGAAGTTTGTGATGATGTATGTGCAACACACAAAAGAGGACTTAACATAGCTTCACTTTTCATATTATGCTAACCTATTCGGAATCATCTTCTCAATCAAGTTCAGCTTATCTGCCCGTCTAATATCAGTGCATGTGTTTGCATTCAAGGTATGGGTCACAATTTTCGTGATATTTTCGACATATTTTGACCTAAGGATCGTTCCGCGTATAACGTGTTATTGCGAGAACGAGAAAATTCTCATTCGCTGAGTAATAAAAATTGTGAAAAATATGGATCTGACAGCCCAATGTTCTTCGTTTTTGACCCTCTTCCTAAATAATCGTTCATGCGAAAGTAAGCCTTTATATGACAATAGAGAGTAATTTGTAATATTTTACGACAAAAATTGCTATATAATAGTGATATGAAAGTCAACTGGATCCCATCTCATATCAAGATTCGCATGAATCGTGCAGCTCTTTTTTTGGCAACAAAATTCAATTTTAACTACTTTATGACGTGAACAGATGCAGAATAATAAGATCTTACATCTGACAAAAAGATTAATTTCGCCCAATTTGAATCAAGTCAGCTGAACCCCTCCCCCCCACCTCGACGCCAATCTGGAGTCCCATAAAAAGTGTACATTTACTTGGAAACGAGATGTAATTATTGGTAGTGTCGGAAGGTCAATGTTAAGAAAGTCGGTCTTCTCTGATTATAATGTTTTCACATGTTGCCGGTATACGTTGATATCTATCTGTATGTCATTCCGTTACTAAACAACAACATATACTTATAGTGTATCTGTTCATATCAAATGTATTTTAACATATTCTAAGTCGCGCTTTTATGTATTTTGCTTGCAAATCTTTACTTTTACATAACAACAGTATTTTGTTGTCATTCGCTGTGTAAGCTTGTATCGCATATAATAATAAAGTTGTCGGTAATTACTTTTGTTTTTGTCGTTGTTACAATAGCATTATTAGGGTAAACTGCGTGTATCTGCGAAATATGAGATTCTTCCTCCCGAAATGCTGTGGAATGAAAGCGGCGGAAAGAGATCCACGAACACAAATTCATCGAAAACAATTCTTCGAGATTTCTAAATAATTCGATAAAAAAGAAAAAAAAATCGACAAACAGGAAAAACTATTTTTCTTAGTTTTTCACTTTATTTCTAGTCTACGGATTCAGCGACGTGCGCGTTACTTTTGAAAGTAACGCTTTATTTCTATCAAGCGAAGTAACGCGGGCAATATGATCTTTATCGTTTACGCTAATCCCTATCTGTTATGGTAAGAGTGATGGTTTTTACAGGAAAGTGAAAATCCTTCAAGAAGAAAAACAACAAACAAAACGCGATCGTTTCACTGCATCAAAGGATAATCTTTTTTTGAATTGACTTCAATTTCGAGCTTGGATTGTATGGACTGAGCGTGAGAGCGTGTAGCCAACTTTCAGCACTTGTACCAACATTCTGATTATATCTCAAATTATTTTACTTGCTTCTTACGTCATCCATTCGAATGTTCAATCATGCGGTATTTGCGGAATGCGAACCCTTTTCAAATGTTAATGACAATTTTCGCAGTGTCAATATCTACGAATGCATGAATAGAATTATATGTTACTCCTACACATATTTTTGAATTAGATTTCACGCAGTTTGAACAGCTTCTGCGTAACTTGAATATAACTGGACGTCTTTAACGATATTTATCAGCAAGTGAAGTATGTTCACGTAAGAATTTATTATACCAACCATTTATTGTATTCTGATGTGTGATGTAATAGTATCACGAACAATTTCTTCTCCATATACTTGACGTGATAATCCAGCTTTAAAGGAGTGATAAATTATGCCACGAAAATGTTCTTTTGTTAAATATATTGTTTTCTTTTTTCCTTTTTTTTTTTTAAGGATAAAGAGCTTAAATGCTTGTAAAAACTGAACTGAATTGCAGTTACATATGGATCTATATATGTATATATATATATATACAAATGTATATATATAAATATATATATATATATTATATATATGTTATATATATATATTTATATATATTTATATATATATATATTTATATATATATATATATATATATATATATAAATATATATATATATATATATAATATCTATATATATATATTGACATATATTTATGTACATATTGAGATATAATATCGTCGGTATCTGTGTATACGTACGCTCGCGTCTACGTTTATTGTTTTCGTATAGCGGAAGAATGGCCAAAATGAACATACTAAAGGAAATAAGGACACGTTTGTTTGCTTCATCGACAATTTTAGTTATAATTAATGCGTCATGATTCAGTTAATTTTAGTTAGATTAATAGTATCAGAATTATTAGCAATTCATATTATAACACACGTTATGTAACATGAATTTCAAAATGTTTAGTGCCCTTTCATTAGGACGAGCAAAAGGTATTGAAATGGTAAGCAAAATTTCAAATATATTTAGAAAATACACCGCCACAGGTGTTAAAAGCCTTTTCATGTTTATTTTCAGCAAATGTGGTTTGCGTTATGGATATGTAATGAATTTCGGATGGACGCGCGTTTTAAATTTTTATAAAAAAAAAAAAAAAAAAAAAAAAAGAAAAAAAGAAAAAGAGAAAACGGAAAAAGATACAAATTATATCGCATGTGTGGTCGTGCTAACTAAAACCGGCAATTTATTAAATTGAGTGCCTAACATACAACGGTTATACAGGCACACGCACACAAGGTGAAGCTTCTAGTAAAGCAAAAATAAATAAAAGTAAATATACATTTGGAGTTAGAGTGAAGTTTTATAATCGTAACACAATCAAATGGTGACTCATAGTCAGCGAAGATATGTACATCCTGTGCAAAAACAATCAACTTTTGTTCTTAACAATTCAAACGGCAGCGAAAATTCTCTGATAAAATTCAGAGAATATCATCGTTTAATAAAAGGCTTAAAATTCATTTAAATTCAAAACTATGCGAGAATTCATTTGGGCTCACTAACGAAAATCAGCGAACAAATAATATTAGTTTAAGAATTTGCTTGCTAAACTCGGTACAAATTGCCAGAGATATCAGTATCATTTCCTGGCTGACCGCGATAAACCGCCCGCGCGCGAAGAAAGGCATGATTTAGCAAATAAAAAAAAACTTTGAATAATTGGAACTGAAATTGAAAAACTATTCAATGGAAGCTCTTTCGAATTGTAATGTGAAATTATTTTCCCTTATATTTAGAAATAGGAGAATAAAATTTTCTTGGGAAATTACACTATAAATACTACAAATCGCTGCAGAGTCATCAAAGTATTCAAGTAGGAAAAATTGCGAGTACTAAAGACCAGAAGTAATTTGCAAACTTTCGAGCCAACAATATTTTCATTTTTCGATTTGGCGACGGAATACTACGCTGGAGAAAATTTTTAGAAAGTTGACCAATCAGCCGATAATCAGCCTTCCAAAAGTCGAGAAATGATGAAGACATTTAAATATGTGTGTATGTGTTTATAAATTAAAAAAATTAACACTTCTCTTATACGGTCTGCAAATTGATAAAAGCATTCCGGATTCGTTACATCTGCCTACTGTATTTGTCGGCATGCCAACCCCCTTATATTTGCTTGTACTCATATCCAATCCATATCAAATTCAATATTGATCGCATTCACAATGTTAAGTTGTCTTGATTGCTATTTTCGTACTAAAAATTTCTGAGTTAAGGTCGTACCACGATTTAATCGATCGGTCGTTGATGACATTCTTCAAAAATGCAGGACATTTGATCGCATATGAAGAACAGTCCTGAACCATCTTCATATGACGGCACATAAATGGAAAGAACGAATCCCCACCTGTGATCCGCTGCAGGAACGAAACGAAACCTATTTTGAAGGGACAGATAACGGCTGATCTAAAAGAGAATCACATACGACAGTAACATGTGAAAAAAATAAATTAAATCTTACTATACTATAATAATAGGTAGGCGTGGTAAATTTTTTCCACTTTCATACTTTTGAAAAGCAGAGGTGTTGTGAGTTTAGGTGGTACTGTGGATGTCTTGGCCAATCTTCAATGCTAACCTGCTCGCAAACACTTCCAATATTTTTGCCAAATTTCAAGTCGATTTTTGCGGCCAGGAAAATGTTCAAAATTACACAGACGGACAAGGAGACGGACGGACATTCTTAAATCGGTTCAATAATTGATGCTAATCAAGAATATATATACTTTCTGGAGATCTTCAAGCCTTCCTTATGGGCAATACAAACGTTTTGAAAAAATTAATATATCCCTCATCCTTCGGTGAAGGGTACAATGAACTATAGAGTGTTACCACGCGCAAGGGTGAAAGGTAAGCTTTTAAATGTCAAGAAAGTCTACTTTTCAACGCCTTGTAAGACAAATAGGCGGATAATAATAAGCCCTGTTTATAATGGCTTTATAGGGACAGTGATTGTAAAAATGCTCCAAACCAATACATTTTCTATAAGGTTCATCCCCAAGTTAAAACATGTCATTGTAATAAATTTCGTTAAAATATCCCAGTTTGCGACCTATACACTGTACGCAAAAATACATCGATAGATCACAGCGTTGATTCGGAATGTATAATGAAACGTTGGTTTACTGTAAGGCCTTCTGGAGGGTATATAAAACCGCATTAACTTAATGCACCTTGTACTGCAAGTGATGTTTGAGTATAAAAACTTCTGAGCCTTTTGTCGTTTCGAAAGCTTTGAATAATCATAAGAGCTTCAATGGGAAACTTTTAATAAAGCAATTTAAAGACGAGCCCATCGTGTGAATTTTGATATGCTTAGCGTAGCACTATATTCTCTTCTGAATCCGTCCGATTGCCGGAAGAAATCGTGTTATTGATGATTTTTTGACTAGGTTTTCTTGTTCTGGCAACTGGTTCAAGTATAAGTTATAATCCCTTTGGATTCCATCAATTTCCCAAAAGATTTCGAGATAAAATAGATCGAATTTGGCATCAATGCTGAATAGCACTTGGCACTTCATTAATGATAGCAACCATGAAAATCATGAAGACAGTCGAAATAATGGTGATTGCGATTGAAGATGTCCGCAAAAAAAATTACAATTTCCTGTTTGAGGGAAGCAGAAGCAGCTTTTTTTTTTTTTGCTTTCAATTCATATTTTTATTCAATTTTTATTTATTTGTTTTGTTTTTTTTTTTTTTTTTGTAACAATTTTGCAATTTTCCAAAAATAATTCTAATAAATTAAATTTGCTTTGTTGGTTTTTTTTTCCACAAGGACGTATGTACGTACAACGTAAAAAATAGGTAGCCCTATAGGTATGTGTTCTTTTAATATTTTGATTGATTAAAAATATTTGAAATGTTTTATTCACTGTGTAAGCTTTAGCCGTAATGCAACTCTACAGAGTATATATATAAATAATAAAAACAGAGATAGAAAGGAATAGAGAACACCATAGGCACATAGCCTGCAAATTGGTTTAATGCCGTGAAAATGAAAGAAAAAAAAACAGATCTATGCAAACATCTTGAAGTCACATACAATTGCATTAGTAATCGTTTTACTTCTCTCACGTTACGTTCATCCTATTTGCCTTAATTTGAGTTCTTAGAAAGTCTAGAGTTAATCACGGCCCACTATTGAATATCTTATCTTATCCTGAAGTTAATCATATTTTCAAAATAAGACGATGAGAAGTAGTCGAAAAACTGGTTCGATCGAGGCCATTTTCAATGGCATTTGTCCTTGGACCAACATGTCCAAGTTGACAAGCTGACAAACCTAGAGTCACTTTCTGAATCGATCAGTCTTATGCAAGATGTGTTGTCTGCATCCGCATAAACTTCATAGACGCTTGCATCACAAGTAAAGTAGGATATGAAAAATATAAAATTTCAATTGAGCAATAGACAATCTCCATGCCTACGCGTCCTGTCCAGTCACTCGAAATATGACGCAAACGCTTGATATAAAAACATTTAATATGATTTCGAATTCTTTCCAAGTGCAGTCGATGTTTGAAAAATCAAATAGACCGATCAATTGAGTGTGTGTGTGAAAAATTGATTAGTTTTGACTCTATTCTAAAATTACTTTGATTAAATTTTTTTAATTAAATATAGTATCATATCAACTTCATTGTTTTAATTACATTGATATATAAGAGCGAAAATTTTTAGTAGACATAATTTTCAAGAAATTATTATATGCATTATATAAATGTGTGATTCATGAAATAGTTGGTATATATGAGGCTTAGCTACCGACATACTTTACGTACTTTCTCGACTTACTTTCATCTCGTAACTAAATATGTATGCCCAAGTGGACTGTACCTTTCTCTGTTTTCCTTTTTTTTTTTTTGTTGTTTTTTGTTGTTTTTTTTTTTTCTTCATCTTATTAAAAGATGGTTGACATAACCCTAATCGATTTCTAATTTAACTCGAATTTTCGTTATATATATTTTGAAAAAATGCCTGAGTCTATTAAAGCTGTTCTTTAAAATTATGCTTATAATAGTTTTCTCTCTTGTTCTTTCTTTGTATTAAATTTTATGAAAAAAAAAAGAAACCAAAAACGTAATTTACACACATAAGATTGACACACACGCACACACACACACACAAAAGCATACATAAATATATTTATATTACTTTAAGTTTGCTAAGATAAATCAAACAAAGTTTCTCAGTTAGTTGGTTGCTCTCTGCCCTCTAGTTACAATAATTTTTCGTAAGAACACTCAAGTGCGCCATATAATTTTTGAATGTTCAACAAGAGAAAATCAAGTATACCTGACAAGCAAATGAAATGGAATTCATGATACGTAAGTTAATTCCCGGAGTGGTGCAGCTGCTCGCTGCATGTATATGCATGGCAAACGTAAATGAGACGAATATTTAAAACGGTTTCCTTATTGTAAGAACACTTTGAAAATTCATTATTGTTCATCTTGAATGTTAGTCAAATAATCATGAACATATTTTTTTTTTCTTTCTTTCCGCGGGAAATTGCTGTCTTGATATTATTTGAACTATCAATTTTTCATTATCATATTAACGAGCAACGGGCGACGGGCGACAAGAACACTCGAGAATACTTTGAAAAGCTTCGCTTCTTACAAGTTTAAAATAAGAAACATGAAATGTTTGCAATTTCTTTGACTTCATGCATATTAATTACGTGAATGTCTAGATAATGCACTCATTTTGCTTTCTCTTTGCTTAAACAAAACATTAAAAAAACTTTCCCTACAATCACTTTTTGGAAAATATTTTTGAAAGCTCCTGGTATACTGTATATATACAGTACCTCAAAAAGAAAACCGGAGGCGGAGTGGGGGGAGGGGGGGGGCAAAAAAAAAAAAAAAAAAAAATCGGCAAAAGAAAATAAAATTATTACAAAAAATTCATGAAACTCTGTGGTATTAAAAATTTATTCTCAATCACTTTCGAAACCTATTTGAAATATTTGTACAAAGCTCTTCGAAATGAAAAACATATTAATTGTTAATTAAAATGATTCATATAACAGTTATGCACTTCCTATGACAAAACTATATACCCCCGTCAGTATTACCTGCATTAAGGCCTTGGTTATGTAAGAAATAATGCCAATTTTTTTTTTTTTGTGCATAAATGATAAATGGAAAACAACGGTATCTTCACAAATAAACGAAAGCAAGTAGGAAAATTATATGCGATTGTGACTGAAACTTTTACACTCATCACCGTGGTACCAAAAAAAAAAAAGGAAAAGAACTAACGAAAATAGTATTCGGTGGGCGCAGCTTATTGTTTCTATTTTCAAAATAAAATTGAAAATTTATATGATGTATGTGTTTTATAATACTTTAGGAGTTCTTTTCAAATTCTCTTGCAAATTTGTAAGCGATCTCACCGCTTTTGCCAACGGAAGCATGTTTACCACCGATACTACATAGTTGCGCAGACGAGTAGATGAACAGACGGATATGCTTAGGTGCCTTTCGAACTTGAAACTGGCCAAGAATTTATATGCTTAATAGGGTATTGAAAAAAAACTAAATTTTGATACACTATAATAATGGGTGGGCATGTCAATTTTTTTCCATTTTTGTAAGAATACTACGACGCTCTCTATTTATCTGCTATAGTTTATCAGTAATAAGCAAAAAACCCATTTTTTATTCCTCTCGAAAAACAGAGATGTTCGGCACACTGCGGGACTGTCCTTCGACCGATTTGATCCTACGCATTATAAATATTTTAATAAAAGAGAAATTATAACGTACTTTGAAATTGAGCAAGCATGGACGATCTTTCCATTTCTGTAGAGGTAGTAGAACATCACCCATAGTGTGTGTCCTTAAATCTATGTAGATTTCTTTGTTTTATTTTAACACTAACGAGAAACAAATCGATTGTTTATTCCCAAATCGGTTAAACGACACACCTACAATATAATATAAACTGAACTGAGAACAAAGCGTAGAAGGGCTTAAGACGGATATACTTTTTACTAAACTGAATCGTTTTAATCTTATCTGTCCCTCTGTCCATCTTGCTTTCTTGTGTTCAACCGATAAGTTGTAACGCAAGTTTGGAAATAGATGAAATTTGATAGGCTGACATGTTTTGACCCAAGAACGAACATTCTTGAAAATGGTTCGGATTCGAGCACTTTTCCGACAACTTCGCATATAGCACTTTATCTTGAAAAAAAGTTACATTACATAGTGCTGCATATAGTGGTGTAGGATATTTAACGGTGAGCCGTTGTTGTGCCTTTTACTTGTTTGTTGGATAAATGTCGTCGGGGTATATGAAATTCGTCCGCAGACAAATGTAATTTTCTTACTTATTGCATTTATGAATGAATTTATTTACATATTCCTCTTTTCATCCACAATTCTATTCTATTCCTACACTGTCTATTGATATTTTTTTCATTTCCAAGTAAAAAGCAACAAATTGAAAAGTTAATTTTTTTTACCAAAAGAAATATTAAATTTTATTAGAAAACTGAAATGAGTTTGATATGAGAATTTGTCCTTTCCTCCTAAAAATATAATGGAAAATTTACAATATGATGTAATACGATTGAACGAATTCGATCTAAAATGTTTTCTTATTACTACCGTCAAAAATCATCTAATTCCGTTCATGACTTCAGGCAATGATAACGACGGAGGGTGCAAGAGAAAGGAAGAAATACTTCATTTACTTCTTTTTTCTATACATTTAAAATTCAAGCACGAACATCTAAGCAAAAATTCGCTTATGCATGTGTATCCCAGTATACCTACAGGACGTTAGAACGAACTACGTAGAAATATTATTTTTACTATCTTGTTATTATTTATTCGGTTAAAGTAAATCAGTTACATTACGTAGTATTACAACTAATTATAATTGAATAAAATAGAATGCAGTTCAATATCAATTAAGAAAGCACTTAAATCCTATATTTCTTATATATAATCTCTTATTATTTATTCAATGCCGTAAATGCATATTATTCACTGGTAGTTACCGAATGTGTGTATAAAACATTAGTTTTAATATAAAAAAATATTTAAAATATGCTAATAAATGGTTATCCTGCCAAACTATATTACAAGGATTAGAGTAGACTGTAGCATCGGCAACAAGGAGGAACAGTTAGGCATCTTCATTTTAATTTGTACTTTTTGCTTTCAGAAATCACGACAGCATCATACTATAAAGATTGCAATAGTTATGAGGCGATCGACACGTAACCCGAGGTTAATGATTCACCTCACATTTGATAGGAGCCTTATAATAAACGCGGTGGCCAACCAATTATGTCTATTCTTCGTGGTCAGAAAATATATAAGCGTGAGACGACCCTCATAAGGTGGTAAGAGTACTGCCGGATTCTTATCCAACCCATGCGAGGCAAATTTTAAAATAGCTTCTTCCGCAGACTCGATTTGATGAACCTAACACCTATAATTCAGAGACCATACCACAAGGAAATATCCCTAGTATAGGCATAACAAATGGTCTAAAGAACGCTTCACTTATGTAAGGGTCATTAAATTCATGTAATGAACCCTTAATATATCTCATCGGAGCTTTCGCTTTATTAATGCTGGGTTGAACTTGCAAACTAAAATTCTATTTAGGGTGTAGTATAACCCTCAAATTTCGTGAAGTTCAATGCAAAGTGCAATTTACGGTATCAGTACAACAGTCAATAGGAATCGAAACCGTCCTACAAAATGATATACGAAACGATTTAGAATATATGCGATACAACAATTACGCATACGATGCGATATTCTTTAACTTAATCGGTCTTCACTCTATTTTCCATTCTAGTCCGGAATGAATTGATCCTAAATAAATTGAAGCCAAATATAATTATTTTCCATTCAAATTAACCTTAACGCAGCTATTTTCCGTTCAAGTCAAATGTCATATAACTATATTTCGATTTTATTTTGAAAACTAACTAAATTTTAATTCGTCGAATATTTTTGATAGATGACTCATTAAGGATTCTCTATGTTCCAGTCGTTCCTCCCATTATTTTCGTTTGTCTATTACAGGCTTTGGCGCTATAAAAATATGTCCTTACAACTTAAATGCATTGAAATACTATTGAAAATCATAAAAGTATGCAAAGTAAAAATGTTAAAACTAAAATAACTTTAGTTGTTTCCTGTGATCGTCACAGTTAGTTTCATTTACATAGGAAAAAAAATATATTTAAAAAGCGGAAAATTAAAAAGAAGAGGAGAAGAATAAAACAATACTTGAATTGAAGCGAATTTTGAACATACGTCGCCGTTAACGGTCAAAAACTAAAAGATATTGGGCGCGATAACGTCACAGTGGCAATTCGCAGAAATACTTGGACAAAAACATTGCGTTCTGCATCATCATTTATGCCGTTACACATGTTGAAAGGGCAAAAATAACTCGAAAAGCTTCCATGCCCAGGCAAGGCTTGTTTTAAAAGAGAAAACTTTTCTATATACATATAAATATAGGAATGTATATCTATATGTACATATGTATATATATATATATATATATATATATATATATATATATATATATATACATTTTACATTTTTAGATTTTAGTATCACACAAGTAAAACTATAGAAAAAAAAAAGTATCAAAACCATATGGCGCACATATTACAACTTTTCGATTTGCTATACTAAATTATAAATAGTGTCACAAGAACGATCATTAAAAAATATATCCACGTGTACATGTCCATGTTTAACTCAAAGAGCAGTTTAGCTTTCAGTAATGAATTGGGAAATGTGTTGGTTGTTTGAAAATTGGCTAAAGGCAACCTTTTAAAATTTTTTAATTAGATTGCAATACTTAGGTAACAGATAAACAGATATATCATAAGCTCGATAAAACCAAGCACAAGTTGTTTGCGAAAATCTTAAATATTCCAGTTAGACTGTTTGCAATAACATTGCGAGTCGAACGAACGTTTGTCTACTCTAAGTCAAACTGAATGAAGAGCCAGGGCTTTGCTTTGAAAATTATTTCCGAAAAGGCTGATAAGAAAAGATTTGAGACCAAACTTTCTGTCCTTGAGGTACGTAGTGACCTCACCGAATGTTAATGGATGACCTATTATCTAATTCCGCGTTGAGACACGCTCGAGTGTGTGTGTGTGTGTGTGTGTGTGTGTGTGTGTGTGTTTATGTGCATGTGCATACACATTTGTGTGCTTATTTGTTCTCGAGCTTTCATATACAAATAAATAGACTTGATGGCGAAATAAATGAAGTCAGAATGTATCAACAAACTTCTAGTAAGATTCTTATTCGTACGAATACTTTCAAGCCTGCGTAAGGTTTATACATACACAAGCGTAATATATATTTCTTTATTTGTTGTTGCTGAATTTACAACCGGTGATAACAATATTGTGAATGGTTAAAACTAACCATGAATATACATAAAACGTTTTAACTGTCAGAGTCAACAAACATGTGTGCAAACATATAGCATATCGGCATAGTGTATATACACGTATATACCCATGCACATTAGTAGCTTGCATGCACTTGGTAGCTGTTAGTATGCCATAGCAGTAGTGCCAACAAATCTACTTGAAAACAAGTACCAGACATTGATGGACATTTAAGTGATGATAGAGAACAATATATCCCTTCAAAATGATGTTGAAATAAAATGCCTGAACATTAGCAATTTGTAAACCGAATAACAAAAGAAAAATACTATAAAAGAATTTACGGCATTCACACACATACGTGCATGTGTTTATTTACGTAGTTGATGGAAAATTTTCAACAGCAATACAAAAAAAAGAAAACAACCTAAACTAAGACCTAAAGGAAAAATTTATAATTTATTGCAAAAGTTTTCTCTCTCTCTCTCTCTCTCTCTCTCTCTCTCTCTCTCTCTCTCTCTCTCTTTCTTTCTTTATGTCCTCTCTCTTTCTTCCTATTTCTCTCTCGCACTCCCTCTCTCTCTTTCTATTTCTCTCTTAGTTTATCTATCAATACATTATACATATACATATATATATACACATATATATATACCTATAGATATATATGTTTATATTTTGTTACCACTAAACAAAATGTATTGAACTAAATGAAATAAATTGGACACCAATCGAATTAAATACAATATAGAATGCACTGCATCGACAATATATACGTTAAACCGATCTCTAACAACAAACTATGAAATTTATCGAAATATAATAAATATATTCTCTTATTAAACTATATCAAGAGTAATTTACTAAAAAGAAATTCTAAAAAGTATTCAAAAATTTTTTAAATAAAACGCAAGAGATTTTGTTGCTTCATTATGTAAGCGTAGTTAGCATAATGGCGTTATAATGAATGAAATTTTTCCAAGATAAACATATACGCGGATTCCGTAAATACGTAAGTGAAAAGTGAACACTCAATAAAAGCGTGAGATTATGGGCAAATAAAAGGACGTCCGTTGGACAAAATACATATAGAAAATGTCGAAGGCAGCAGACAAAGCAAGACGAGAAGCACTTGACTGTGTCCCATAACTGCATTATTTGCGCTATTTATATCCGGGCAAAATTATAGCACATATAGTCTATCTTCGAAGCACTCAATCGCGTACGGCGATGATCTCGGATATTCACGTGTGACATGTGTGTTCAGTGAGTTTAATATTTGCGACGTTCCTGATTAACTCGGTAGGTACCTTCACGTCAAGCGTTCGATAGGGATAAAAGAAAATTTGCCACCAATCAACTTCTTTTGCAGGGCTATTCGATTTTTTCAGCTCATCGTAGAGTTGTTCACAAGCAGCGCAGCGCAGGAAAACGTCTCCACATTTTTTAATCGCACTAGGGAATATCTTCCCTGATATATTGTCTGCCATTCCAGATGCTGGCATTTTCAAGTTGGAAGTACAAACACACGCATACCACACCCTTTTTTCCTTCTTCCCTGCTCATAATATATTATTAATATATGAATTTGAAATTTATGTTCTCTACATCTACGCTGGCTTATATATGTTTTCAAAAATTATTTCAATCTGTCATAAACAACCGGAAAGTTTATGAACTGAATCCAATGCCATTCTACCCACTAGTTGCTATGCGCAACTCGAAGGCAATGTTCATTTTAGCATAAGAACTCTTCAACAGGTATGGCTCAGCAAGTAATCTTAATATGAAATCCCATGGCAATGAAAAACATAAGTATATAAAGTACATGTCGCAGTTAGTTAGAAAAATTCTTCAAATATAATATTATGTTAAGATATTCTTTACAGACTTGAAAATAATATCCGCTTCGGAAAGGATATGCTGCACAAAAAGAAGTATAGCAGTGTCTTCAATTTATCTATGTATTCGGAGTTGAATTGCTCGTAGCATACGTATACATTAGTTATTTGTTTTTAACGACTGACTTGACTATCTTGTCTTTATGCTCTCTACGTTGTATGTTCTTTTGTAATCCGATGATTTTTCCCTTTTCTTAGGCGAATTCAGTTCGCTCGTTGCACCAGATGCTTCACAGCATACAACATAAATAATTATATTATAAACATAGCAATTATATGATATACGATATGTTAGATAATAAATAAAATATGTAACATACATATCTACACACGCATTTTAAACTAAAATAGACATTTTCCATATCTGCTTACGAAACATTTTCTATATTGGCTTTGAAAGCTGTCTGCCAACTTTTAGTGCAATTAACAACGAAGGTGTGCTTATGTCAAAAACTTTTACAGTGAAAACGAATGGTTGTTAGACTACGTTGGAGAATAAACAAAAAAGAAACAAAATTTCCCAGCATTGCATTTACGATCGTTTCTGGTCACAAAAATTACAGATAAACAGACATATCCTCATCAATTCATTTCCTGGCAATACATTGTGTATGGAAAGAAGGGCGAAGTGGAAGTTATCCTCTTATCCAGAACAAGAACGAGAATGCAGTCATTGTCATGGTTGTGCCGAAATAATTAAAAACAAATTATGTAAAAAATTTCGGGAAAATTTCTTGAACAAGAAATGTTTGTTCAATTTATCCATTTACTTGGAATAATCTGTTCTTGAGTGGTTTAACTCATTTTCAAGTTTAAAAATCTTAAAGACTGACAACAATAAATGATTTAAATTCAAAAGGACTGACTAATAGGCATATGTAGACCAACTTCAACGTATTTAAATAATTTGTCAAAGCATGGCACCAAAACAATGCAATCTGGTTGAAATGTCATGAAATTTTGACAGAATTCATTTGAAGGTTAGTGCGATAGTATCAGAGCATAATAAAATACTTTACACACAAAACAGAAACAACTTCAATTAAATTATTTTCAATAAACTTTAGACCAAGCGAAAAGTAAAGCAACACATGTAGTGTAGTGTAGTGTAGTGTATATTATTTTGAAAATGAATTCTTATAAAGTGGAAGCAACATAGTATACCTACAGTACAATCTATAAATTATTCGTCAATAGCAATTCTATCAACTTATTGGGGGACTTGTGTGTGCATGCGTGTGGGCGTGTGTGCGTGAGGGATGTATGAGTATGGGTTTGTGTGTTTGTGTGTGTGTTATATAAGAGAGAGAGAGAGAGAGAGTGCAATAAGTGGCCCTATCTCGGACCGCACTTTGCAAGTTAATGTACATAAAGTTATGTAGACTTCTGTCTGGAAATATTGTATACCGTGCTTCTGATTGACTATCTTCGCCATAAAGTCATAGCATAAGCTTTATTCCTAAGTTCGTTTGTTAGTTTATACTTTAAGCCTAACAAAATTGTAAGAAAAAAAAAATTAATCCGTTTACCTTGAACGGAAACTATTTACTTTAAACTTTACCATGCTTTTGATCGATAAATTAACCTTAAGAGCGTTGCTTAATGCGATTGAATGTATTTTGTAGCCAATAACAAAACTAGTCTTTTTTGATCCGGCCAACTGGCCGAGTAGGCAAAGGATCTCGTCTAACAACTCAATGGTCGTGGGTTAGATGCTTGCTAGTGCTTTAAGCCTTTAGTCTCAGAATTTATTTCTCTGCCTAAACTAATAGTAATAAATTAAAAAACTTGAAAACTATTTTTCTCTCAAATATTATTTTCCAAATAGTACTTGACGCGATGCGATTCACTTTTGAATGGCGTACATTCATGAATACAGAATACATTTTGTCATAACAAATTTCATAAAAATATTTTAAAAATTGCAATATGCTTAATAAATTCTCAAAAAAAAATTTACCTGGCAGACATAGGGACGGACATGATTAAATGGACATAGAAAAAAATGTCGAGTTCATTGTTATAATAGTTGAAAAAAAAAAAACAAAAAGATTCTATCCCAAATATATGCGCCCAAGCTTTATAACTTCTTCTCGCTGGTAATGTAGAGGATAAGGAGGAAACATTTGATTTTCTATTTGTCTTGTCTTTTTTTCTTTTTTTTTTTTTCTTTTTCTAATCTTTGTTAAAGTATCTTTTTTAACTAACTAACATTCTGATCTCATTACGGTGCTTGGTATCTGATTGCACATAACTTCCTCTAAATATTTTGACCAAAGCAGGCATAAAATATATAAAGCACAAGAGTATTAACAACAAGTCAACGGTTCAAGTATAAGTTAAAGCGTTTCCACTTTGCAAAAACAATAACAACAGCAATAAAAGCATCTAATGAAAATATCTCAACCACTTTATTGAAAAATGCCTTAAATGCATAAAATACGAAGCTTGCATTTTCCATTTGAAGAGCTCTCTCATTATAACAAATTCTTTTTTATAATATTTAAAATTTTATTTTAATTTTTCTCGTTTTTTTTTTTTTCATTTTTTAAATGACTTATCATTTTTCTATTTGAATGTCTGTCTATCCACCCCAAGCTCCTCAAAACAAACGTTTTTCTACATTTCTCTCTGTAATTTACTGGATTTGATGCATTCAAAACTATTCGTAAATTTTTTGCTGCTAACCACATTCAGTTTATTGTGTGCAGCATTCGAAATTTCTTAGCCTTTCTAAATTCTTTACGCTTGTGTATCATAAAATAAAATTGTTCATTTTATTTTCTCATTTTCTCATTTTCTCATTTTTTTTTTTCTTATTTATTTATTTATTTCTTCCTTTTCTTGTTTTGAATGGGAGGTAAACTATAGGCTTTAAAAAGAAAGATCTCAGTTAAGGCAACAGTAAAGTGTACTAATGTTTGTTACAATTACATGTATATATATTATATATATAGTTTTTTTTATATACATAATAACATACATATAATATAGTGCGCAGCGTAATTACTACTAAATATATATAAAGTCAATTATACGTCAGGTTTTGTTTTGCTTCCGATTTAGTCAAAATTAAAAATAATGTTTTCAACTATTATCTCTGTTACGCAAGTGCTGATCTTTTAAACCATTTTATAGTAAATTAGCTTTAATTTTTAATGAGAAAATTAATGAATTTATATCATTAGCTTGTCAAACTAAAATTATTAATTATTAATATTTTTCAATTCATTAGGTAATTAAGTTTATTAATCGTCTTTTGAATTTAATTTATTATAAATTGAGAAAATGAAAAACTTTCGGCTCAATATTTTTATTTTCATTAAATTGACTGAAGGACATTTTTACGGATTTTATTAATATTCTCGTGCTATTGCATGCGATAAGAATTTCTATCAAATCGTATCGAAACAGAAAATGATTTCATTATCTACTCTGAAATTTATACTGAAATCAGATAACGTATCTCCTGCAATACTAGACTTTTGGACTATGAACATGATTTATCTTCATATAAACTCGATTCTGTAAGATTGCATTACTCTGCAGCTCTTACTACAACTCACTACGTTGCTAAACTTTTATACCCATCACCGTTATCCTGAAAACGACTAAAACGAAGGAAAGAGTTAAATTTTCATACTCTATAATAGTGGGTGGGCGCAAGTAATTTTTTGTATTCTCATAATTAAAGGGGAGAAATGTATATGGTTTGGATGTTGCACTTTATGACTAATGAGTAACAAACACATAAAACAACAAACACGTTCACAGTTTTGATTGCATAAGCGTGTGGGTGTTGTAGACGCGTCCTTTTGCCGGTTTGGATCATTTTCAGATTAGTTTGCAAATTTTTAGACTATATCTCAATTTTCGCTCACGCGCGAATGTTTACTACGGATACTACACAGTTCAGCAGACGGACAGAAACTGGCGAAGGATTTATATATATATATATATATATTTATATATATATGTATATATAGATTTATCTGCTGTAGTTTATGTATAATAAGCGAAAAAGCTATTCTCAGATTACGTTGTACCGTAGACGCGTCCTTGGATCGATTTTGACCTTTTTCAATATCGATCTGCGTGGAAGAACTTCCAATGTTTTTGCCATATCGAAGCCGGTAGCTTCATCTTTGTGGCCGGGACAGACGGATGAGCATGCTTAAATCGATTCAGATTTAATGATAATCAAGAATATATATATTTTGTAAGATCTCTGAAGCCTCATGCTGGGAGATGCAAACGTTGTAACAATAAGAATATATGCATCACTGAAGGATGAGTTAGGTTCCTTAAATGCTTTCAATCGGAACAAGAAAACACAGCACTTGCCCAAAAAAGTTGGATGCATGTTTGTGCTTGCTTTGATAACTACTCAACGTAATTTTGACCATTTTGAGCACAATTTTTATTTAAGTGAATCGTGTGTGTATGTGTGTACGTTTCTATGAAAAACAGCAATCTTAAGTATCGAGATGTCATTAAGATGTCATTTGTTTCTGAAAAGCAATAAAAATGTCTTGGACACTGTGTACGGGAATTTTGCTCCATTATTCGCCGCGATGAATTTACTAAAGTCATGTTCATCGTTCAAGATAACAGAAACCTATTGCCACAGACGTAAATATCACTCCAGTCTGCTGAACGCTCTATGGCGTCCAAGTAACGTGATGGTTGTCATATATTGAATCAAGATTTAGGTATGAGAAAACTGATCGCACTTCAAATGCTACGCGTGCTCGTTCTCTACATTTAGCGCCCAGCGATGATTATCTATTGGAAAATCTCAAAAACATGGTTCGAGAAAAAAAGTTTGGTTGAAATGATGACCTCATTGTGGAGGCTATAGGATAAGGATAAGGATATTTCGAGGCTCTTGATAAGTCGTTCTAGAAAAAATTCACCGAAATATTAGAGAACCGTAAAACGAACCCAATAGCGCACTAAAAAATTGCCCAAGCCGGTCCAAAGTTTTCATACAAATGCCGAAAGACTGTTACTTAGTCACTTTTATCGAGAAATTTTGAAAATTGCAAATTCTTCCATACAACAATAGGGCGTTATACCAATCCGATCCAAACCATTTTCAATAGTGTTCCTCCTTGAGTCAAAATACGTCAGTATACCAAATGCGACCTGTACCTTGAACACAAGTTTGCACGGGCAGGCATCAGGCAGACAGACGGACAGACAGAACAGATTTAGAAAATAATTCTGAATCGATCGGTATAATAAAAGGGGGTCCATCTAAAGCGCTTTTGCGTGTTACATACATCCGCACAAAATTAATGGTACCCTGTACCACAAATGCTGTTGGGCATAAAACATTGTTTTACCAAAATATTTGTATCCACTTCAAGATTTATACTTTGCTAAGTAATAGCTCGAGCATTAGTAAGTTTTTCATGTTTTTCATTCGAATTTTCTTTCACTTTTATACTCACAACTGAAGGGTGGATGAAACACTTTGTCATTATATTTGCATCAGCCAAGCATATATACATATATATATTCTTGATCTGCATGAAATTCTGAATTGATTAAACCATTAATGTCCGTCTGTGTGATTGTGCGGTGTGTGCCGCGGACACCCCAGCACTTTTACTTTGCTAACTAACTTTGCTAACTTTACAATTTGTCTATTTTAGCGTTCGTTCTATATTAAGTCCGTGCGTGTGTATACAAAGCATACAGGGACTTGAGATAGACCCATCTTTTGCTATACCGATTGATTCTGAGTTATTTTGTGAATCGGTCCGAATTTGTCTGTGCGTCTGTCCATTTGTCTATCTTGTTTCCTTGTGTTCAACCTGCAAATCACAATTTTTAAAAGGATTTACTCAAATTTGGGACGCTGACGTGTTTTGGCCCACGGACGAGCGCTAATGAAAATGATTCGTATCGGACTACCTTCTCGACCACTTGCTGTATAATGGCCTATTTTAAAAAGTCGATACATGAATAAGTGTGGGATGGTGCAAGATATTTAATGGTAAGAGCCGTGATCCACTATATATATATATTTTATTTGTTTTTAGCTGGCGATAGATATCATAAATTAGAAAAACCTATGTACGAAGTGTTTAAAATACGCCTTCATTTTCGTTAAGGTAAACTATTTATATATACAAGTATTTCTCATAATTAGTTGTCTTTTGCTTGGTTAGGGATTGCAGTTTACCAATGTTAATGGCTTGAGTTAGCTACGAGTTTCAGGTGATATTCCTCAGAATTCAATCGTACTTAATAAGTACATCGCTTGAGATGCTCTTGCTTTCGCATATTACATGCAAGTTTTGTTTCTTAACTAAACAAATTTATCAAAAAATCTTTCGCTTACCTATTATGACCCATGAAATATTGAAATTTTTTTAACATAAACTGTGAGCCAAATTATCATTTCGATGAACCGAAACAACCGAATCTTTCTATCCTTCAATATTTGAATGAATTAATTAAATTTTTAAGCTAACTAATTATAAAAGCAGAGAAAAGAATAACAAAACAAAAAAAAAAAAAAACGAAAAAAAAGGAAAAATAATGTTAACTATTTGACATATATATCAAAATATGCGAAAATAATTATTTTAGCATTGTTTTTTATTTCAAAATAAATAAATAAAATAAATATTAAATTGAGTGCCATTGCTTACTTTAATTTGACACTAAAATAACATTTGCAGCAAAATACAACAGTATCAATAACCATAAAGATAATAATAATAATAATAACAACAACAACAACAACAACAACAGTAACTACAATAAAGAAATTCAACACGATGACTATATAACTTTTTATGAGTTTTGTATACGTTTGGCAATTGAAGCGTGAAAGCTCGCAAATGACGAAGAGGCGGGCAATCAACAAACGCAGATGGTTAAAACTAAATACAAAATGAAAAGCGAGAGACAACGAAAAGGGAGAGGATAAAAAAAAAAAAAAAAAAAAAAAAAACTAACAAGAAAAACTTAAGCTAAAAATAAATAAATGACAATCATTTTTGAATCGTTCAAAACGAAAATGAGATACTCTATGCATACTTCAGCTCCATTCAGCTATTAAAACGAAAAGAAAGGAAAAGTCGCTGCATAAAAGCAGGCAAAAACCATAAATCGAAAATTAAATGTAAGTTTGTATGAAAGAATGTAAACATAGCTATATATTTAATATTGTGAAGGAAAAGGAACAACAGCCGAAAGAACAAAAAGAAATGGAAAATCAACCGTTTGAATTAACATTCATCTTAAAGAAATCGGTCAAGCGGAGTTTGTAACGATGATTATATTTCTACTGCCTGAGCATTGTACAACAGCTTGCTTCTTTTTATTTTTTTTTTTTTTTTTCCTATTGACTCTATTATACAAAATTAAAAGACATTACACAACTTACACAATGTGCTGCCGTTTATGTAATCTTCTGAAGTATTCATAAAATTGTTGAAAGATGAGCTAATAAAGCAATTTTTTTTTTCTCGATACGTGTAGAATGTGGGCCCCTCACGCTATCCTCCTTGGTAATAATATATGTTGTACATGTAGAAATATGAATATAATGCATATATATATATATATATATATATGTATGCGTGTACACATGTATATGTAAATATATGATCACACCAGGCAGGGAACATCCGCCATCTTTTTGAGCAAAATTTTTAAAATAATTATTGGAAAACACGTTCAATATTTTACAAGTTCCGTTCCAGAGAGAAAGTAAAAGACATAAGAGACATTTGGTTATCATAACGTTGAACGCTGAAAAAGAATAGGAAAATGATCGTATTGCGCAGTAATAATCGAAATAACTTTAGACCCATATCTACCTAAGTTTAAGAACAGTCTAACAGCTAACAGCCCGCTAAGGAACATCAAAAGTCTTAAGGTATTTTTTTTACTATGGTTTTCGTAACTCAACTAAGTTGTGTTATAACAAATCTAATATTAAAGAATATCATTGGGATTATTATTTCGATATCTCATCTTTCATACAAAGCTGCAAAAATTATGGTAAGGAAATTCACTGTTCTTTGTTATGACTAATAAGCGATCACATTATCAGAATGCGGCTGTACGTTTATATTACGTTTAGCGTATGTTGTACAATTTTTGCGAGCCGTTTCGCCCAAGAGTAGCCAAAGCTCCAATAGCTGTTAGTGACAGTTAGGGCTGGCAGACACACAAAGGTGGAACTCTGCCTTCACTCGGACTAAGCTAATTTTCAATTCGAAATCCAAACATCTGACTTACAGCTGTCGAACGGAGCAAAGAGAGAATTCTTTCCGGCCTTTCAATAGCTGATCGCTTAAGTAATCAAACGCTCTGATCTCTAATTTAGATTTTGTGTACCGTTGTTTTCCGAATCGGCATATTTTTCTTCTTTTTTCTTTTCTTCGAGACCCGTAGAACGATATGAATTATAATAGAAGCTGACAGTGACATATATAAAAGATGTACAATTGGAATCGTAGGCTAAGAAAATGTGAAAGGCTGGTAAAATGGAAAGGATATAATTTAACAAAACATTAGATCAGTGATCAGACAATTCGTGTACAAGATACAGGTGTTTAAATAGGCTTTGAACGACTTCCACCATTGTTGTCCACTCGGTCCACATGACGATTTGGCTAATGGAATGTACTGATGAGTCATTGTCACATATCGCATGACACATTTCGTTTAAAGGGTGATACTATCCAGACATCGTATTAACCTGCCAGTAGTGTTGCCATATATGTGTCAAACCGAAGACTTATTGAGTGATGTTATATAATGTTATGGAATAGCAAAAATGCTAGTTCGCTTTATTGACAAAATTGCCTTGCGTTCTTAACGTGCACATATTTTCAGTAAAGCATAGCAGATATTGTACATTGTTATCTTGCGGCTTTTTTTTTTTTTTATCGTAATAAAACTTTAAATGTGATGAAGTAGAGGGTTCTTTTATTGATTTTATGGAATAAGAGAAACATTATAGAATTCGAAAATTGAAGAAGAATTGTGGAGTCTTCTTCACAGGACAATTTTACTCAAGACAAATTGATTTAAGGGTTAAGTGTTAATCCAGTACGACTTAATTAAGTTTTAACTATTGGTTAGGGCAGTCGTTTGCTAAATTGAATATAATTGAGTCATTTTGTGGAGGTGTACCAAATTTACGTCAAGTTGTCTTTGAGTATGAAATTCGTTATGCCTTACAATAGCTTTCAGAATCATACCAAACAAGAAAATTACATACGGCGGTTGTCAAGTCTTTATGACCCATCGCCTTTTGTTTAAAAAAACTTAAAACTAAATTAAATTGTGCACAGCCGATTGTTTTCATTCTTGCACACGCCTATAGAATAAGTAAGGGGTGCAAATTTTCATCGTTGCACCTGCAATAGTTTATACGCTACAATTTTGTCCCTTGAAAACTGAGTTGCTTTTAAGTTGTGTTGTGCTGTAGACTTTGCTTTTGGACCACTTTGGACCATTTGGAAAGCCAATCTTCATGTAAGAACTTCCAATATGTTTGCCATATTATCAGACGTCGATATCTTCAGATTTGCGGCCGTGAGATTGTCTATCACAGACGTTACACAGTTGGACAACAGACAATCAGACAGGCATACGCCTCAAAATTCGTTGATGATCAAAAGTATATATATATTACTTTACGTAGTCTGTGAACTTTTCTTCCGGGTTTTACAAACGTTTTCACTTAGCAAATATAACCTCACGTTTGGGTTTGAGTTAATAATGTGCGAAATACTAATTAAGCAAAAAATCACCATCGCAATTGGAATCTCCTTCGTCTTTTAATTATATGAAAAATTATATTAAAAAATAGATTTGTTTGCTCTCGTCTGCCAACAGATCTGTCTAATATAGAAACAATTTATTAGTAACATGTCCACTCATGCTAGTTGATTTTTTGTGCGTATAACATCGGAAATTGAATAACTCGAACAAACTTTAGCTGCGGCAAATAAATTCGCTTGATAAATTCTACAGTAAACTCAAGTGAGGCATTAAGATCCATGCAACAACAATTGTATGGCTATTTTGCTTTTATCGTGCACGCAAAATAAGCAAATAGTCAAATATTGCTTTCGCTGATGTGAATGTTAAAGAAGATTCAATTACATTTTTTACCCTTTTTTGTAGGCATCGCCAAAGGTTGGGGGCATGTTCATTTTATCGATACGTTCGTAATGCCCAGAAAAAAGCTTGGGAGAGCAATTTGTCGATCGATCTAGGCATATCTGTTCGCCAATCTATTCGTCTCTATAGACATTTGCGATAAACATTCTCGGTTGGTCACTAAAATGAAGATTTTGCACGCAACGTTGGTCTTCGAAGGACACGTACTCGTATCGTAGTACTTAAATTGAAAAGCTCTTTCTGTTCTAAAACAAAAAAATATATATGTAGGTGATCTAGTAGTACATGTCTGAAAATGGAAAAGACCGGCCCTTCAATATTGTACAACAACAAAATTTCATTATTTGCATGCAAAAGATTCAACCACAACGAAATGTAACACTCTTAGATTGCTTCACTTTTCCTTCGACGGTCACTTCTCAAACAGGGTGTAGCACAGCTTGATAGAGTTAGTAATGCCAAAGCTACGCGACTTTAAACGTCTACTCTAAATGCTACGAACTTCTTTCTACATACATCTGTTACACATAGGTAAAGCTGTTTCTGTATAATGCATAGGGACCACAGACATTCAGAAACCTTATAAATACCTATAGAAGACACTCTTTCCCAAAGTATTATGCAGTAAAGAGAGATCGCATTAGAAAAGTTTTTCCAGGGAAAATGTGCTAAAGCAAGTGGTGAATATGTACTAAATAATTATATTACACATGGAATCACTTAAAGAAAATTGTAAATAACTCAGTACTACTCATCGTAGTGCCAAACGTAGATATTCTGGCGACGAATTGGTTCGTAATTGCTTTCTTCACATGAAGATATCAGGGTTTATTCGCCAAGTATATCATATATATTTGTGACAACGATTGTAAATATGGCCCGATATCGCCAGATCTCTCCAGATTTTTACAACTCTTTTGAAATTTTAAACTTCTTACGGAGATGCTTTTCAAATTTATAGCAAAACTGGATCGCTGCATATCGTTAATCCGCTGTAATAGTAACCGATTCCTCTTCTCTATTTTCATGTTCTATTAAGTTATCACTTACGGTTCCCCCAGGAACGTTTCACTAACAGCGCCCACGTTAAAATTGAAGAATACTCGTACTTATATAAAGCATAAAACAAATTCGCAAAAAACAAATCGCCCAACAATCAAAACCCGCATAAAATCCCCAAACTAACACAAACCTTAACTATGTATACATAGATATTTTATATCATTAATTTATTAAATTTACAACGCTCTACTCACTACAAGTTTGCTAAATTTAATAATGAAAATAATATTATAAATTATTTCAATTATATTAAATGCAAGCGGGAAACATCTGACGAGATTTTATTAATTACAAGCTAATTAGCGCTAAACTTTGTCTCAAGCCGATAAAAAAGAATAAAAGACATTTGTCGAAAAATTGTACCAAATTAATGAACTTTCGTGTACAATATTTTTCGCTTTTCTATTCAGTGCATGTGCAAACAAGTATTGATAGTTGCTCCATAAGTAAACGGCGTTCAAAGTTTAAGCCAGAAACTTTAAGCGACCTACCTTCAACAATTTAGTGGCATCGCTGTAATCCATTAGTGACACTCATACAATCGATCGATTTGCTTGTTTTCATCATCCATGAAATCAATTTATAAGAGCTGATGAGCAACATAAAACCAAGTAAGTTGTAAACTTGCCCTTGAATTCACATACGATTACATTTGCAGGAAACAAAGTTATTTGAAGATAAGAATTATATGCACATTGTCCATGCAGTCTTTTGATTCATGCAAAATGCCGATAATTTGTAGTGAAGATTTTTTAAACAATAAACATTAAATTAAAAAAAAAAAGAAAAATAAATAAATAAATAAAAAAACGTTGTGATAACGAAGCTAATGGTTCTGTAGGGCCATTCAATTCAGGTAATTGCACTTTGTCACCTGCGCAACATAGTCCCTTCGCTTCTATATTGAATTTTAATATGTATGTGCAATATCAACTTCACCAATAGTAGTAACACACTTATGTGATTTACAATCAACTTCACCATTGCCCTGGAATGCCATTTGATTCAAATTTGATATGCTTATTGAACGGAGCTTTTGCATCCTATTTGTTGGTGTTGGTGTTGTGAGAGCAAATATCCGCATTTATCATCTGCATATACCCGAGATTTTCCATTTTTTGTCAATCATTCTTGACGAGCGATTTTCTGCTTCATATTCATACAAATTGTGCGATTTTTAATCTTCTTGATTCATATCGCTATGGTGGATTGTGCTTCATTTCGACTTGCACTTGATTGTGCGTTTCGCACTCTATTTGATTCGTTTCGATCTGATCGTCGCTCTCAAGTACTTTGACTTTGTTAACTATTGTTTGGTTGTATGTTAGCTACCTATATTTATAAGCTTGTTCATGAAGCCCAACTATCCAAGTTCCGACGATAAGGACATACAAAAAGAAAAAAGTGAAACTTTATTCCAAAACTAGTAGTCAGAGAAATCTGTTATTATTTGCTTGCATTTGCCAATCGCCTAACAGAAAATGTCTTTCACTCTGCTAGTTGTTTACTCGTTTACATTTGACTTTTCTCTAGAGAGTCAAAGTAATTTAATGCGTTATCTATTGCTGTCCATTGCGTTTCGCAATATCGGAAGATATTACGTTTGCATGTTAGAATTACTTTTACGATTACACAAATCTGTATGAATGCAAAAAAATACACGAGAAAGACAACTATGACGATTAGTTTAAAAAAAAAAGGAAAAAAAAAATTATTAGACCGCCGTCGAAAACATATTTTCAAAACAATTTGCCGATGATAAACGCGTTATATAAAGTATCCATAAAAAATTGTGTATGTGTAGTATTTTTCATAGTAAGTTGTCTAGTCAACGATTATTAAACGATCCATAACATATGTCTTGTCCAAAAATAGTGCACGAGCATGTCATAAGCACATGGGAGGACTGAAGTTGATGAATAATTACTTAGGTCGCTATCGTATAAGAGTTCAAAGCCGCAAATGATACGTCCGCCTATTCTATCATCTATTGGACTATCTATCTATTCGTAAACACAAGTGAAAGAAAATATCATTGGAAAGGCCATTCTAAACAAACGACCGTCCAAATCGTGGTAAGTTCCGCAACCATTTGATTGATGCTCTTTGCAATGTGGGATCTCGTATAGCAACGACGCTTAGAGTAAAATTTTGCAGGTGAAACAACCTAAAGGCTCATCTCATCCTTTGCGGTAGATGGATGTACGAAAGGACGGCATTGGTCACTGGCCTGGCCACTTTCAAAGAGATTGAGGTGTAAAATTCCACTATCTAAAGACCTACCACACAGAGGCCATGTGGCAAATACGTTTAAACGCTAAAAACAATTGTTTCGTGGATTTTCATGTGGAGATTTGTGGAGCTCAAGGTGTCATTTGCTGGTTACTCCCCACTTTATTCATCAAATAATCGTAAAAAAAAAAAAGTAATGCAAAGGTGTCAAGTCGCATGCTGTTAGTGGTCAAATGATATCTAAATTTCTGAAAATTGTTAGTTCAATGTTAAGTGCTTTACCTTTTAACGATTCGCGAGGCATACTATATATGCCCTTTCGGCAAAACGAAAGATTGCTAAATTCAATTCATCGGCGGAAGCGGCAATAGCTTCTTCACAACGATAGAACAACGACAAGAAATATTTATTTAATGCAAAATGATAATTTTTTAAGAATGAAATTGTTTTTCATACTATGACGATTTCCCAGCGATTTGGCAACGTGCCCATTGCGTAGAAGGTAAGGAGCTTTTCCAAAAACGATGATTTTTAAAGAAAAAGCCGCATATCCTTGCGTCTAGGCGAAGAGAAGCTTTCGCTTTTACGAAACTTTCTTATACCACCAACCAAACCAAACTGAAACCATAATGAATTCTTATTTATTTGTTTGTATACTTCGTCTTCTTCCTCTTTTCATAGATGCATTAGTTAAGTTCAAAACACACATCGAATAGACGGATCGAGAGGGTTGTCTAAATTTCATGTAATCTTGAAAATTATATAATAACTTTATCCCTTAGCGCAATTTGCAAAAAAAAAATTTATGTTCATTAGATTATTAGATTTTCTCTTCATGTTATAACCACGTGATATGTATTACTACTTGACGTGTGTATATGCAAAATGGGCGGTTTTTGCATATAATATGCAAATACATTTCAAATGTGATAATCAAAGTTCAGTGAATTTTCGCCGATCAACATATCAACCTGAAACAAATTTTACGCGAGAGTGCCTCTCAAGTATTTCGATTTAAAAACAGCACTTGACTTGTTTCTCTTTTCTTTTTTTTTTCCAATTTATGAAAAATCCTTGATAATTATAAGTTCGCGTATTGCATAGAAGAGTAGGCTCAATGTGTTTAACATAGTATGCTTTTCAAATGGGAAGGAAATCATCTGTTATTAAAGCTACTCAAGAGTGCATTATGCAAAACATCCAACAGATAAAAGCCCTTCCAAACAATTGCTTGTATTTATGCGCGCATATTGATATTGCAACTTGCAATTCGCTTGACCACTAATTACATGCCAACGATATTTTTTCCCGGGCATTAAGCATTAGTACGTATATAAATTCTGGTTTTTATGTTTAAACAAATCATTGTTTACAAACGAAAGTACTCTCGCGTTCTTTTGCATGCGTATGTTTTTACCGAGTATATACGAATACAACAGTGTGGTTAACACTTATCGCTGAAATCTTAAATTGAAAACACCTTAACTGATATTTGCGCCAAATTTTTTATGCCAACGGAACTAAATCAGGCAAACTGTGCGGTTCAAGCACGATTTGGCTGAATATTTTAATGATTCCTCCTCGCCTGTAGAAAGAATACTTTAGCTGCCGTTGTCTTTCAAATGTTGCTCCTATTATTCTTGAGAACATATGCAGGTATTACTCTCTCTTCACCTCTAGTCCCCTAATCGACTAGAATTATAGTGCAGTCGGAACCTGCTCTGAGAAGCTGAGCAAATAAAAGAAATGAAGCATGCAAAGGTGTGAGAAAATGCCTTTCCCTGATGCAAAAGCTGTCCGCTCATAGTTCTAGGTAGAATAGCTTCTCGCAACCGATCATAACGCTTGCGTAATATTGACCGCTTTCAATTTCGCCCACGAAAAGGAAGACATTCATAATGCTCGACCTCATAATAGTCGAAGAGAACGCATCTAGTCTTACTGTGCAATGTAATAGTCGTATAAGTCGATACATTCCATAAAGTTGACCATTCGCTTCAGTGTATATAATAAATTTTTCCCTTTTTATTAAAACATATTTATATCTTACATATGGTATATGTATTGTGTATCGTTTTCTTTTCTCATCTCTTTTGCTGCAAGTTTTCAAATATTCCCAGAGATTTCTTGTATTTGTTGCTATTGCTTGTATTTTCTTTACTACAACGAGTTACAATTGAATTCATTTAAAGGGCGCACATGTGTGTATGTGTTTGTGTTATTTTTTATTTATATGCGAATATATTTCGTTTCGTTTGATTTTGTTTATGTAAAACTAAATGTTTTTATGTCAATGCCATACTTCGTGACATTATTGTGTATGTTTTCAATTATGCTACTCTTCGCGTATGTTATTTTAAACATGTTATGCCCTTTACATATGTTACATATGAAGAACGCGGTATAAATGCACTAAGCATTTATATTTGGGTGTACAAAGTGTTCGTCTACGTTGCGTTAGAGAAACGAGAATGAATGAATAATAATGGAGTTCTTACTTTATATATTTGCTAGCTAGAGAAAAAATTCACAAACGCCATCAGTTGATTGGTGGTATCAAACGAACTCTTCCCCTGTTTTAATATTATTTGCTAAGATCTCGAACGCATGTTTTTCATTTCATTTTATTAATGAAATGTATACAGCGTGCGCGGCCCCACACAAGCATTACACAAATACACAGCCATACAGCACACACAGTTTGCTTTCATTCACTTATGCATACTAAAGGATATTTTTTCAAAGCCCTATAAAAATTTTCCAGCTGCTATCAAGAATTTCTCGGAACATAAAAGACTTAAATTATTATTATATTTAATCATCATAATTGCTCGAACTTCATGATTTCATTTAGGAATTTTAATATTGACACATTGGATAGGTGCTTGTCGTTTGCCGCAAATGGTCGCCACAACTATAAACAGTCTGTTTGCAATGATTTTACACGAAAATATCAATTATCCCGGAAAGTGTAGGAAATTACAGGAAAAGTGATAGTGCTGCTGAATGGTTACGAGTGATAAGCACTGAATGCATTAAGATAACCAAAATCCAAGGAACATCGACCCTAAGGATGAATATCTATAGCAACCTCACTTGCTGAGGGTTAGCTGATTACATTATAAGTGAAACCATCACCAAGGAACAACATCAGTAATGAACGATGCAGTTGGAAAAGAAAACCGGCGTAATATGCTGCTGAATGATAAAATTCGACTCACGCTTAGGAGAAGTTAGTAGCACTCATCAAGAATGATGAATACAATTCCACACTCTTATTAGCAGACATTCTTCTTCTTTCTGCTTAAGACTGCTTGCAATCGATTGTCGATTCGAGCGAGGCTTCAATACGTTGGACACTACGCCCAAGATATGAGTCCTTTTGTGAACAGCTTTACAATACTAATTTTCTTTCCCTTACTGAATTGATATTCTGCCGAAACGATGAGGGACGTAGCGACTAACAACGAGCTTCAAATAAAATATCTCTCGCCATACAGACTTATAAAAACTCGCAATTATTGTAATTTCAAAATTTCATTTCATATAAATCATTAAGTTTTAACATTTTTTAAATACAATCAGATTTGTGGAATTTTTTTTTTTTGTTTTTTACAAACATGTTGTCAAGGATTTTTTAAATCCTCCTATTTGCCCTTTGACCTGCATTATTTGCATAATTCCCTTGTCGTGTAAAAAAACCGAAAAATGTGATTGATTTTTCTGCAACATGCACACATTGTTGTAAGTATTATTGATTATTTGTCCTTTTTGTTGTTCTCTTCATGTGTCTTATTTTGTGCGTAAAACAACAACGAACAATAGAAACACCGAAACATTTCGTATATCATACGCGTTAACATTGCTCAGGCACGCATATTATCATTCATCATTTGTAGCAAGTTCGTACCATCCTAATGCCTTGACTTGTTGTTGTTCTTATGTAATACGCACGCTTATGCAGTACGCACGACAAACCACTCATGCAATTGCTGTTGCGTGAAACGTAATGTCTCAAGAGAATTTGCGCTGTAAGATATTTCAAGAAAATTTATTTGCAACTGCAAGATTTTGAAATTTCGAACTACGTAATTTCTAATACCATGTCTTCAGCGTGTTCCTGTTTGTTCCCAAGTCTATCTAAGGTAAATACAATTTTCCAGAAAAATTTTATTAAATGCAATTGAATTCTTGTAAATACAAGCGGGCCCCGAGAAAAAATGAAAAGTTGAAAATAAAACAACGGAAGACTTTTTTTAAATCTTATGTTACACGAATAGAAATCTTAATTTTGCCATTTTTTTAAGAGCAAATGGCTTATTGTGCACTTAACTTATAAGAAAGGAAATAAATTTGCTCTACTACAAAGAAATATCTCTTAAGAAACACTTGGAACATCAGGAATAGGACTTAAATGTCTGTGACGTTCCCATAAATGCTTCTGCTAAAAAAAAAAAAATATTCGGGCAAGGCCGACATTAGACCCCCTACAGCACTTCGCCCAGTACAGTTATTCTGCCGTTATGACAACAAGACATCAAGGCATACTTTTCGGCATATTCGAGGATGCCAAAAATATCCCCTTACCTGATCCAAACCTAATTTATTTCTTAAAAATTTCATTATTTTTTCAGTTTCAGTCATAAAACACTACAAAGTAGACCTTCTGCCCATTTAACCGCTTAGTAAGGTTAGGGTCCTAAAAAATAGACCTATGTCATATAAATTGATTACCGTTATTTTTTTTTGCTAAATTGTTATTATGGACCAACTTTGATGACAAAATATTAAAAATTAAACTCTTTTCCAAAGGTGTTACCGTTCATCAGAAAACTTATATGGAGTAGGGTTTAAGAAAATCAAACGGTTCAAATTTTGTCCATTTAATTTTTATATCAAATTATTTTCATGAACAAATTTTCATCATAAAACTTTAACAATTAGGTCTTTAGGGCATGTAAGGGTTTACGTATCCTTAGAATCCTTATATGCATTGGTGTCCAAAGAGCAGACCTACATGACTCAAACCCGGTAAGATTGATTTCTTTATCAATTTACATTCGCCATGAAATATTGGACATCAGAGCTTTTTTACAGTGTCAAGATTCAGTTTACGTGGAAACGGTTATATGAGAAGGGGTTTAGAAAATTGCCCCTGCTTAGAATATCGGAATACTATGATTCAACGGCTTTTGTCGAGAAATATTGAAAATTGCAATTTTTTTTTTCCATATAAGGGCTTTTCAAAATAAGCCGTTATACGAGAAGTGTTCAGAAACGTGGACCAGTCCGTACCGTTACCAATAGCGTGCTTCCTCGGGACAAAGCACGTCAATGTATGCAAATTTCGTGAAAATATCTCAAAAATTTGAGCACAGATTTGTATAGACAACTATCAGACGGACATAGCGGGGGATAGACGGACAGACAGGCTTAGCTTGATTCGGAATCATTTTCAGATAAATGGCGGGTCTATCTTAAGCACTTGTGGGTGTTGCATGCGTTCAAACAAATTTAATATACTTTGTACCGCAAGTTATATAGAGTGTAGAAAAGTTTTTGCAGATTTTATGCTTAAAAGCAAACGTATAATCAACTTGTTGCGTTCCATTGCACACCAAAACTTCATCAAGCAATCTTAAGTTAAATCGAAACACGGCAGCATCTCATTGTATTAAATCCTAAGTGGCATAAAATAACGTAGCGTATTAAAAAGATTTATTAATACAGTAAAGATATTTTCCCTCTAAGACACAAATTCAGTGTCAACAGCACTTAAGGCCTTACAAGTCGTTTGATATATATATTGTTGTGTGTGTGTAACAAGCACAGAGATCGAGTTAACATAATAAAACGTAGCAGATTATTGTCGTTAGTTTGCATGAAAATATGAAGCAAGGAAAATATTTGAACAATCTCTCCTTCATACTTTTAATATTATTGTGTTTTAAAAATATTTTCACTCTTTGTAAAGAAAAAATGTGAATTCGAACAATGACTACAAACACACTTGAAAGATTAACATAAACAAACATTTGTACTTGTATATAAGCACAAATACATATAAAAACGAAATATTGAGGAAGAAGAACTAAAATGCATTTGTAGAAGGACGCTTTTGAATTTTCCCAAATCACAATCAGTTTCGTTTTCATGCCACTAGAAGAATAAAGCCTTAAATTGATGAATTATTTTCTTTGCAGCATCTTGATGAAAAAACAAAAAAGAAAAAAAAACAATTTCTCTTAAGCTATAAAACTGAGCAAACTGACGTATAAGATGCAGTTATATGCATAGTAAACCGAATCACTTAATCCACATCATTTCCCTTGTATGGATCTATATATAAACTTATCCACATATACAGGCATATATATATGTATATATATATATATATCGTTTCCTTTGAACTTTACCTTCATAAAGCGAAAATGAAAAGAAAAATTAGTTTAAAAAAAAAATTCTTTATCCTAAGATCAGTTTGAGGCCTTAGTTCAATTTCAAAGGAAAGATGCAAGTGCTTATCATGGTCCAATCGATTCCACTTATTGCCGCTAATCGGAGGTATATATAATTTATATGATCCCGAATTCGTATCTTAATTCATACTCGCGGGGATTTCACAAATTTAATATACCCCTCTTATGGGTATTAAGAAAAATGTATAAAAAAAAGAAACAGAAACAAAAACAAAAGCAAAAAATGAGAACAGTACACACTATGGCAATCACTTACGAAATGAAATTAATGACATCAGGAATTGTGGTATTAACGATGGTGTTGGTGATTGTTGCGATGTACAAGAGAAAGGAGGAGTAAGAGTAATTTCATGGAATGTGTTGGAATATAGTTGAGTGCATTTAATTTATTTTCTGTCATAAGAATTGGCACACAAACCAATTATACGATAAAATAAATATTTAAAAATGAGAGAATAAAGAAAAATAAATAAATAAATAAATAAAATGAAATTGTAAGAAACAGTTTCAGGGCTTAAATCATTATTTGTGCCTAGCTTGTGTTCTTCTATGAATTCTGAAATCTCTTTCCACAATTTTTTTCGTCACTTTCATTTTTTCGTAACATTCATTCGTTGCGTTGCTTACGAATATCAATATCATTACTGAACATATCGTCTGTTTTTTATGTTCTACTCTTTATTTAATAAATGAAATTGAAATTTATTTCAAGTTACTGCGCCAGTGAGAGTAATCGTCTATATGGTGCACCTGAAGTCAGAGTTTATTTGTATCATGATTGTCGTCGCTCTTATTGACCGTACACCACCGTACAATGGTCGAGCTCGCAAGGCAGGCAACAAACGTGACCGAATATTGATTAAGTATGCAAGCATCCAGTAACATGGTTTCGTCATGGCCAGTTAAGTTCACCTCAATTTACATTTAACAATTATCGCCAATTCTTTAATGAAATGCCTATCGGGCTTGCACGAAGGCAGGCAACCCTACTTCTAAGGTGGATTTAAAAATTTTTCCTATTTTTTGTATACAAAAAGTTTCAAAAAATCATTTTCAACAAATTTCCAAGCATTTTATATTTATGATATTTTTTATACCCTACACCACTTGCAAGATACAAGGGTATGTTAAGTTTGTGTGGATGTATGGAACACTCGGAAGGACTTTTTTATACCGATCGGTTCACAATCATTTTCTGATCAATCTAAGCTTGTCTGTCCATCTGCCTGTCTTGTTGTTTGCTTGTCTTCAATCGCCAAACCGTAATTTTTAAGATATTCTGATCAAATTTAGTGCACTGACGTGTTTTTGCCCAAGAACGAAGGCTATCGCAAATGATTCAGATCGGATCGTTTTCTTAATCACTCCCCATATAAAGACTTATTTTGAAAAGCCCCCATAAGGATAACTACGGAGTGCGGTAAAGTATTTAATACTGGGCCATGCCCTACTACAGTGTTTTTTTTACCGCTTTTAAAAATAAAGAAAGAACGGAAGCGCGTTATATATTATGTAATACATGCTATTAACTTTTGCATATATATGGTCCGAAGAGTAGAGTGAATATTGCTTCATTAAATATATATAGTCGTATCGTATATGAGTCGTATATCGTATACATTTCGAATTACATCATTACTCATTTATGCAAAATCTCATACGTGATTGTCCATACAGGCTGCTCATGATTTACGTAAGAGTTGCACGTAATGCTGGGCGAACGTTTGCACGAATTTTAATAAATGAAAAATCGAACTGAAAATTTTATGCAACTCGTGAAAATAAAATTTGCATAAAATTTTATGAAGAAAAAAAGCAAATTTTCAACTTTTTAACCCGCTTTTATCAATATGGCAACAAGGTCTAATTTTTTGCCTACTTGTCGGACCATCTATCATCTAATTCTCACAGGGAAGATTTGTATTTTATTTCGATACGAATATGAACAAAAATAACAAAAAAATAGTGACTAACGCTGGACTTATAAAGAGTTTAATAAAATTACAATTTTAGTAGAGAAACACAAAAGATCTGTCCAAAATATATTCATACCGCTAATATACGCATATATGTTTTCTACTGTTCTCTTCTTGAATGCATTCACATCTAAACAAAACATACACTTCACGTTTAATCTTCACACTTTTTTATGCAAATATTTTAAAACAATTGGTTGTTAATATTTGATTTCCATTTTTATTTTGTTCGCCAGTGACAAAATATAATCAAAAAAAAAAAAAAAAAAAAAAACGAAAAGCTAAGCCAATGGATGGACTGTGTGAATTTCAATTGACAAGTTCTGGATGATAACTGAAAATGGCGTTAAAACGGATTTAGATTTCAGTGCTTTGAGTTTAATTTTTTTTTTTTTTTTTTTTTTTTTTTGCTCATAAAAGTTTTTTTATGCACATTTTGGATCGTATGGTGAAAAGTTGACCCTTTCGTTAATGCTAATCGTGTCTAAAGCGGGCAAATAAAACCCTATAACAACGATGTAATATAGTAATGTATTATGTATATAAATATCGGAAAGATCTTTAACAACTTATTTGGTAAGTGAGCCAAATGTGGTCATTGTTTTAATTCCGAAATAAAAGGCGAAACAATGTTTACCAATATTCTTCGACTTATTTCGACATAGATAACATAAATGCGTAAAACAATTTTGGTAAAAGCAACAACACATGTAATCCGATGCATATGTAAATAAAATGCGCATCTAGCGAAGAGTTTTCTTTTTTATTTATTTTTATTTTTTTTTTGCCTATCTTTGATTTTTTGCGAAAAATGACGATGCAGATGAAGCGTGTGAAAGTATTCAACTCAAGCCGAATATAAAATTTTTCTTGTTTATTTAAAAACTTGTTTAGAGTACGCAGCGCACCCTAACTTTTTTATTTATTGAATTGAGTGTGGTCGGCTCTATTTATTAGGTCTGTTTTTTTTTTTTTTTTTTTTTTTTTTTTGCAAGTATTTCTATCCATCATCATCACTTCTGGATACCTACGCGATTCGCTTGACTCATTCGCTTTAACCGATAACAGTAAATATTTGTTGTATGTTTCGTTCGTTTTATGTGTTTACTTCAAATTGAATTTTCAAGTATAGCGTCATTGAAATGAGTGCCGCTTTTGTTATTCTCTATTTTTTTATTTTTTTTTTTTTTAATTTTTACCTATTTTTCTATTTCACATTTGAAGAAAACGGGCGAATCTAAAATGGGGAAAAAAAAAATTCACACTTGTTTCATACCAGTTGCAAGTCCGCAATATTTTTGTATGAATAGATGGCACAGCTCTTGTGCAAATAAATCCAGAGTCGATTGAACTCACTTCAGTTGGATTTCAAAAAATATTCAAACGATACTTGTGTGTCAATATTTGAAAAAATAGTTCACTCCTGCTATCAGAAAATACATAAAATGCCTGTATACGTAATATACACATACGGCAGGTATGCATATGTTTTATAGTTTTTATGCTCGTTGCCGAAGCATGGCAGGGCAGAATAAACGTTTCGTTATGCCTTTTGTCGCAGTTATTAATATGAATGCGCGCTTCTATAAGATATATATATATATATATATAATCTAATATTCTGACTCGATTTGAAAATGTCTCCCTTTTATCTATATTGTTGGAATTGTATTATATCCCAAGAATTTGAAACTTAACGCAATTTAACAGCAAATCTTTAATTTCAATACATTTTCGGACCGTAAAGACCGATAATTGAAAGTAAATATTGTTATAAAATCTACAAAATAATAAGAAAGCTATCGACAAGATAGATATTTAAAGCTTACCGCAATACCGCAGGAGTTAGCAGTAAGTCCACTCAACTGATGGGTATCCAAAATTCGTTTCAATGTGAATGGAATATTTTTTACATTTAAGATCAAAAACTTTCAAGCTTAACCAAATCCCTGAAATTTTCCCATTGAGTATATGATACTTGAATATATTTTTCTATTCCATGTGCTTGGGCCCTGTTGGAATATTCGTTTTTAAGAACATAACAGACCGCCAGCTGTCGTACTTAAGAATATTTTTTAGAATTTCTTCTACAAATTTTCACTTACTCTCTTTCAGGTTTTTGTTAATAATTTCAAAGAAGCATAAGTTTTCTACATTCTCTAGTGAAGAACATAGATTTGTTTTTCAGTCTTTTTAATTTCACGGAATTTGTTAACGAATCTTGAGAAATTGTTTCGGTTAAGAATTGGAAAAACATAAGAGGTACGGCGAAGGAAATCTTCTAACAAAAGCAAAGAGTTTATTATGAAAGATAATGTGTCAATACTTTCCACACCACTTGTGTGGTGGATGCAAGGCTGTATTAAATTTGTGTGGATGTACGCGACAGCCAGAAGGAGACTGAAGATAGGCTCATCTTTTATTGTACTCATCGATTCAAAATGACTTCTTGAATCTTCATATAAGCTGATCTGTCCCTGTGTCCATCTATCCGTCTGTTCGTCTTGTATTCTAGAGTTCAACATGCAAGACGTAATTTTCAAAATATTTTGATGAAATTCGATGCAGCCACTTGTTCTGCTATTAAAAATGGTTCGATTCGGATCACTTTTTCAACTTATTTTGAAAAGGGGTTACATGCATACATGTCGGGAGGGTGGTTGTAGGGTGTGTGATGGTCGAATGTAGCTCACTATATATAGTATTTTTACTTGTTTTATATAATTACTTGAAAAGGTTTTTTCAATATTTCAATGACTGTACAAATATGTACAAGAAAAATTCGTTCCAATGGCATTGCATTACCCATAATTTCATGCTCACATTGTTGCATTAACATTTAATCACTTTTCAAAGAATATGCAATTAATTTTTCAAGTTTTCAATTTTTGCTTTTTTTGTTTCCGTAACGTAACGAAGCACTTAATCACACAACGATTAACCTAAAGTATAATATTTAAAAGTATGGAAGTAGAATAGACTCTGCATTTCTGGTATTATTGATTGATATCATCTAGATATTGATATCATATAGATATCTAGAGTTTTTGATGCTTTCAATTTTTCTCTCAAATCTGGCTTTTGTGAAAAGAAAGAAATCCTTTTCCCGTATTGATTATTATTATATTGTTTATAGAGTGTTTTGTGGAAGAGGAAGTAATTTTTTTTATTTATGCAGTCAAAGTCAGATATTTTTTTGTAACGGGGTGACATATTATATTAACATAGTCAAAAGTTCAGACGATCGGAGCTTGTAACGCACATGTCAGTGCAGAGGTCACTTTATATCCAACAAACACTCCAGAGTTGAGTTACACTCAACAATTACACGTGCAGAGACCATCGAAGCTTTCTCACCGAACACCGAGCTGATGTTATGCCTTGCCCTATTTACGGTCATGTAACGCACATGTCATTGTAAATGTAGTGCATAGGTCATTTTATATCCAAGAAACACTCAAGAGTTGAGTTACACGCAAGATTTACACGCGCAGAGATCGTCGAAGCTTTCTCAACGGACGGGATGATGTTACCTGCCCTGCCCTATTTACGTTCACCTTCGGCCCATAGTGTTGTGCGAATGACTCCATACAAGCGAAAAATTGGTCTCAAGCCTATCCGATTTAGAGAAGTTCGAATTTTCTTCTTCTTGTATGGAAGCCAAAATAAATATGAAAGTAGGTAAGTGATTTATTAATAAATTAAATAAAACTTGTTAGTGTTAAATGCTTATAAACTTGTATAATTAACTGAAAGAATTGTTCATTTCATTCAATTTATCACGCGATAATTTTGTTTTTTTTTTCCCATTCACATACAGTGAACAGTTTTTGTTTTTTCATTTCTCCTTCCGTCTGATGCAAATTACCTTGTGCCTTAGTAGTAAAAGAGAAATTATGTAATAGTGTAAAAAGTACTTACCGCTCATGACAATCATCAAAAGCAACCACGTCTCGCAGAAACTGCAGAAGCGTGCCACAATTTTAACTGCCCGCATAGTTGTAGTAATCGTTTGTATTTGTTGGTATTGGCAGCAGAAAACGTTTGGCACTGCATGTACCCAGCGACTCGACTCCCACACGTAACTTGAATAAATTAAATTGCTAGAGCCAAAGAGATAACAGCGCAATGCGTAAGTTTGAATCTACTGTTTTTTCCCATTTCTTCAATGCATTTGCGTGCGTATGTACATTAAATAAGTACTTTGTTGTTTTTTCCTTTTCCCCTTTTCCCCTTTTTTTTTTTTTGTTTTTTCTTTTTTTTTCTTTAAATAAATTTTTGGATTATTTACTACATGTTCTCTCAATCTTTTTTGTTGTTTTGCTTTAAGTTGTTTTTAAAGAATTTCGCAAAATTTTAATCGTTAATTATGTGAGCCTTTAATCAACGCGAATATGCACTTACACTTTAATTTGGGCCAAGTTCGGTAATAAAAGGAAAGTACAAAATATCGCAAATTACTGCGAGTGGAAGGATTTTAAGCCTTGAATTAAAACGTCGCGATATCGAATCCACTCATGCTCAAGAGAGCATTGTTACACTCTATGCCGTACGTTGCTGCAGCCACGCGTTTCTTATTGCAATCAACTTAGTTGACGTTTCAGTTTCTCTTTCACTTTTCCCCGGTTTGTTTGGCCAAGTGCCACAATAAACCACCTTGTCTTCGCTTGATAGCGATTGCCAACTGGACACAACGGTAAACGAACAACACACACAAACTGTTAATTATTCAGTGACACCATCCGGCCACCTAGCCAGACACGAACGGGTTTACAGTTATTCGCTAAAAGAAAACTGACGACCTGTAAGGCTGCAAACAAACAAATTACAAAAACAAAAAAAATATTATTTTGGTTGCGAGTCAATGCTACCAATAACGCCAGTAACAGACGCAGCAGCCTCGCCTAAAGTCCAGACGATATTTTTGAAGATTCTGCAATGAAAACAAACAAAAGACAAAAAAATGTAAAAGATCTTCATATATATATATATATATATATCTGTGTATATAAAACTTATAAATATTTTTACAAAACCACATCCTTCTCCATTCTATTGATATTAAATTACAATTTAACTGAAATTGAATTAAAATTCAAATAAAATTGAATGCGAACCCAACCGGATTTGAATTGAAATTGAATTGGAAAAATAAAGCTAAAATCATATTGGTATTGCATTAAAATAGAATTTAAATTAAATTATAAATGAAATGAAATTTAATTGAATTTTAACAAATTTGTGTAATTTGTAATAGAGCGAATGTGTAACGACCCAACAAAAAATTTAGGCTTTACTTGGCTTGTCCGACATAACCTCAATATATTTATTCATTCTACCCATTAGGCATATGTACATCTCATTCCCGTTATTTACGCAATATTATACCATATGGCGTTCGTTCGCAACCCGACACTATTCACCTTTAAGCGTCGAAATGGGACGTAAAGCTCTAGAAATAGTATAACTATTTTATAATACGGCTTAATTTAGCTAAAATGAAATACTAAATCGGGCATGGGCAACCGCCGGCCCGCAATATTGTCGAGTTTCGCCTGCTACGTGGGAAATTTCACATAATTCAATTTGCTCGCACATAGCAATGCTGCCAATGGCTTATATCGAACTGCCTTCACAATCGGCTCAGCTATGCAGCTATTAAATATGAAATGCTTCTTTTTCCTTTTTGGTCACAAGGCCATAAAATGAGTTATTTAAAAAGAAGGAAGATTGAGGCAGAATGCCGCATTTTTAATGCGAATTGAACTTTGTTTTGGCCACCGGCGTGATATGAAAATTAAGATTGGACCGTAGATGAAAAAAAGTTGCCCATCCCTGTACTAAATGAAATGGCCTAACTTGTGCGACAATTAATTTATTGATGCTATGAAATAATCGTAACGGCGTAAAACTTAGATTGACTCTGCTTAAGATTCTGCCAGCGCAAAATAAAGTTCTTCGTTTGTTTGAAACAATGATTTATTTAACCTAAAAAGCACTTATTTTCCGGTTTACATTTAAATCAGCAATTATGAGGCACCTCACGAACAAGTGGACTCATAAAAGTGACTCATAAAAGGTGAATTTTTTAAACATATCGAAATGTCGTGAACCACTGTCCGCGCAACTAAGTAACTAATACTTAAAAATAGCACTTACATCAAGAATACATGCTTTGTGCGTTTCTTGACGATTGTTTCTAAAAGTTTGTTATGTTTGTAAAAATGTTTCTCTCAACTTACAGGTAACAAATACCAAATTTCAAAAATTTTGGTATAAAATCAAGCTATAAGTATAACAAATATCAGTTTCCATATATAACTTGGAGAATGTTACCAAGAAAACGACTGAAAGATGTAGTAGGTTAAGTCGACTCAATATCTTACTTTGCTTCCATATTACGTACGCATTATGGGGGCTTCTTTCGCTCTCCTTCGTACGGGAGGCAATAAAATTTCTATTCAAGTTTTCTTGCAATGAAATTTCGTCATCTAAATGACACGCACGGCTCAGCATAAATATCAAGGATGCGTTACCGTGCTGTCCACTAAACTCTTGAATATTACGTTCAGTTATGTTAATTTTTTAACACTTCCACCTAGTATGTCCGTCTGTGAATGTATTCGTATGTGTTACCTACAGATTAAAATTTTCAAAATAATTTCTGAAATGTATGAATATGTATGTAAGAATGTCTGTTCCACTGACCGTCTGATATCTTTCCATTTATATAAGTAAGCGTGCAACCTACAGATGTTGTGATAAAATTTAATACACAAGAACTGACATCTTTAAAAATAAGTTGAATCCGATCCTCTTTACAATCACTCCTCATATAACGGGTTGTTATAATTTTGAACAAAGTTTATTAATTTTCATATTTTGCAAAAAAATCAATAAAAGAAAAAAGAGAAATTGTAGAAAAGTTGAAGCAGGCGGCATCATTCATTGAAGCCATCCCATATATAAACGCTTTTAAGACAAATACTCCTTTATATCGCAAAACTGTCTTATTTTTCGTATTTTATGATGAAAAAAAAAGAGAAAAAAAAATTTTAACTTTGTTAGAATAGCTTTTTACTTTAATCAGTCGAAAGTTATATAGGAAACCGAATTTCAAGAACATTTCAAAAGTGCAAGACTAAAAAACGAACTACTTCGACATATAAGAAACTAAGCAAATATGTTCATTATAAAAAAGAGTTTACAAGTCGGCAAACTTGATAACTAAATTTACTGTGATTAGTTCGCCTCTTACATGCACATATTCTTCGCATTCGATTGCATATAAAAAGTTCCAAAGGAAAGTAAGTAATTTTTAATATTCTATAATGGACATGGGTCAACTTGCACGAGTATAACTCTTAAATGACTAAACCATTGAATTAAAGATAAATTTCAACTCGCTATCTGACGTTTCTACCTAAGATTTTTCATCATATGCGTTAACATTAGATTGTCGGAGCTTTGCCTATTTGGTCTGAAATGAGTCAAAATTGAAGATTTTGAAAAAGACTGCAAATTTATTCAAAGCATTTTTCAAATACAATGGTTACGCTTGGAATCGTTTTCCAAATACATTTTTCGTAGACTTTTTCTTATTACATTTAGGACAAACGGCCTGACTTTTATTTCTTCTGCATGATACTTGGACTTTGACAAAATCAAAAGTTTCAATGTCAATTTTGATGTCAAATATATCTGAATTATTCGAAATGTATTAAGTAAATGGATGGCTAATAGGTGCTGGCTTTATTTGAGTGCAAATATAGGTCTATAACAAGCCCTGATTATTGTTGAATACATTTTTTCCACAGTTTATGACTTAATAAATTAATTTGACACGCACCCATCACATTAGTTATAGCAGATATGAAAAAAAAAGAAACTTGGTGGGGAGAGGGGGGGGGGGCAGATAACGAAATTATTACATCTCGGACAATGTAATGTTAAGTTAAATTTCTTTGCAACCGAAAATTGTAACTTATGGTCATCCAAAAATTACGCCAAATTTATAAAAAGGAAATGCTGAGCTTCTGACCTTTACTTCTTCCGCTTTCAAATTTTAACGCATTTTCTGACATCCGTAACATTGACAGCACTTTGAGCAGTTTTGATAAGAAATTCATTACAGTTAGGGAAAAGGAAAAATTGTTCAATCAACACATCTTCGAGGTGCTCGTCATCATTTAAATTGTTCGTTAATTCCTAATATGATTTTGAGCATTAGAGAAAAAAAATAAATAAATAAATAAATAAAAGAAAAAGAAAAAGAAAAATAAAACTAAAAAATAAATAAATACTTTTCAGTACACGTTTCCATTTTCCGTATATGCTGGAAAATTATTATAAATCTCAATATCAAAATTCATCCTTTGCTGACTTTTTTGTTTTTTTCTTTTTTTTCCTTTTTCACAAATTGCGCATATGTTTGTTGGTGTTGTCGCTTATGGCTACAAACGAAACGAAAATCGTATTTCAAGCGCAAAATCACATCGTTACAGCGAAAAAAAAGAAAAAAAAATAATAAAAAAAAAAAAAAATGAATTCACAATCTTTGTAATCCGTGAAGCGTGCAATTTGACTTTGCTAACTTCCGCTGGCTGTTTGTAACGATTATAAGTTGATGTCGTTTCAATGTTTTCATTTGTATATATTGTACCTACTGATCCAATGGTTATGTATACACTCTCTGAGCAAATAAGAAGGAAAAAAAAAAAAAATTGAAAATAAAATACAAGCACGACGTGGCAAAAAATAACTGAAATCTATTAAAGAAAAATTTCAACTTAATGCTTGCTTTCACAGCAATCCAATATACACTTCTGCTTTGACAACAAACATATATATATATATACAAACACATAAATAAATATATGAACTACATATATATGAACACTCACGCAAATACAGATATAACGTACAAACACAGCGAGAAGTGCTTTGCAAAATTTGCACGTGCACACATATACATATATATATATATATATATATATATATATATATATACAGTATGTATGCCTGCGCAGCGCTGACACAGTTTGAATAAAATTACTACTGCTACTCCTGCTGCTGCTGCTGCTGTTGCCATTGCTGTATTGTGTTTGTATTATGCTTTTAAGTTCATATGTATGTGTTCGGAAACGCACGCTTTTTTGTTATATTGCCAATTTTAGATGTACATGCATGTGTTTGCGCTCTTGAGTTAAAAACTTTATATGCAATGGCTAGAGCAACGGTGCGTCAGCCTCTGCCCATTTCATGCTACTTCTCTTTCCTTCTCTCTCTCTCTCTCTCTCTCTCATTCTCACTTTCTCTCTTTCTTCCATTCCCTTCCACCCACTATTTTACTGCTTAGGCATAGGCAACAACCAACCAACCTACAATACAATATATTTATCGAGCATACACAAAATGCAAATTAGTAAATCCAGTTATAGCAACAAAAACAACAATATTAGTAAACAACAACTTTCTTGCACAAACACGCAAAACAATAAGTAGAGAAAGCTTTGCTAAGTTTCCAAGAATCCGTTTGAATATGTATGTACATGAATTTTCGAAGTAAAAAAGGAAAAAGAACATCAACAGCAGCGGCAGCACAAGCTATAACAGTAAATAAGAGCCAAACTGTTATACAGTTGCAGGTATGTTCAGTTTGTTTTCATAAAATAAGGAAAAACAGAAGCACTCACACACACACACACACACACACACACATAAAATCCTACAAATATATTCTCATATAAATACATTTATAATATCCCAAACGTTTCATATTTCATACAATAAATCCTAATACCAAAGGAAAGGGATAAGCAAGAAAATCGCCAAAATTAAACAAAACAACAACGTGAAATGTCATACTTCGTTTATATACATTTCTTTTATGTTTCATAGTCAAGAGGAATATTCACTTTATTTTCTATTATTCCAACGCACTCTCTCACTCTCTCTCTCTCTCTCTGCTAGTACGTACATGCATACGAAAGGTTTCATGATATGAATACATCCTCGACCAGCGTGGGAATTCTTATTCGTTGTCCGATAAAAGGATAGGAAATGCGCATCGAAATTCTTCTAAATCTTTTTTGAATCATTTTAATAGTTTTTTTTTTTTTTGTATCTTTCTCTTCTTCAACTAATTAGCTTAAGTTTTATCTTTGCTCGCGTGTATGTGTAGTGTTTTTTATTTCATTTATACTCATTTTGTATTATAGGTGTTTACTGTAATTTATCTGTAACTATACTTAAATGTGTTTCGCTTGAGTTTCATCATTTAAATTTAATTATTTTCTCTTTTCTTATCGGCTTGATGTCAGTTCTTATAGCGCTATATTCCGTCTACACGGAAATCATAAAAAAAACAAACAATTGATGCTTCTGTCTGTCTCTACTAGTTTATCGCTCCGAAAATATACGTTCTTATATCGTAATAATGCAAGGGTCAATTTCATTTTTCCTTTTTATATTCCCCATCTTCCCCCCCCCCCCCCCCCGCAAAGGACGGCGTAATATTTGCAAAACTGCAGAGAAAGCTTACACATCCTTGATTAGCGTCAAATTTTAAATCGATCGAGCCATGTCCGTCTGTCTATCCACGTGTTTATGAGTTGACACTCTCCTATTCGCTAAAATTTAAATTTGGCCGAAGTATTAGAAGGTGGATGTGAGCATAAAACGAAAGCCTCTCTGCCGCTGAAGACAAATTTGGGGATTTTCGTCCATTACTTATATATTATCAAAGATGAAAAGCTGAAATTGTCTACGTACCCTATTATTCATATTCAGAAATGGAAAAACATTGGTTTAGTTTATAGCTCGTAAAGATTTTATCAAATCTGATTCTACGGTTACCGTTCAATTCCTCAACGCATCTGCGTCCAAATGTTTTAATTGATTGTGTCTTTGTCCTGCCTAAGATACAGGACTCCTTCCTGACTGGGAGCCTGTGGGACTTATCGTTGTAAAATAAGATATCACAATTAACTCCAAATTTACAAATACTTTTTTCACTGTTAATTGTTCGTCTAAACTAAAGTTAAACAAATATTAGAAAATTCAATACAAAATAATCCAAAAATTTGAGTTCAAACTTGAAATAAGCCCCAAAGGCTCATGGCTTAATGAGAAAGAATTGAACATGCCCACCTATTATGAAAAGATACTAAAATTTATTTGAATTTTTTTAATGTTTTTTTTTGCTCACTACTCTCAAGCTACAATGGAAATGTCATTGTACATTTTACATATATATCTTATCTTAAAAAAAGGAAATAAACGACTGCGTCCATCATCTGTTCTAAAGTAGTAAATGTGACGGTGGGTAAACAAGATTCGGCCTCAACTCAAAATTACTTGCTCACTTATTTTGTGCAGTTAAGTGAACAATCAGCAATGTTGCGTTATCGACCACTAATTTATTGCAAAAACAGAGTGGTATACTCATGGATTTCAATGAAATGAAAATAAATAAACAAATAAACAAATTTACATGTGACTTATTAATGCTTTTCATTTTTCAAGCGATTTATTAATATTTATTTGTATACGATTTATTGTTAGTACGTGTGATAACCATAGCTGAAATGCGTAAGTGTTAACACATCACTCAATAAGTTCGTAAGATGAAAAACTAGTGTAGGATGACAATTGACGAATCTATTTGGTTTTTAGATAGCATCAATCTTTAAATGAAATGTGTCAGAACAATATCCCGCCACACTTACGAAGTCGATACTAACATCGACGAGCCATAAGAAAATCGCCAGAAGCTAATATAGCTAATAGCTAAAATTCTACTGGATCTTTAAAAGAAAAGCATCTCTATATGTTGCAAATAACAATCGGCAAATGCAGAGGGTACACACTTTCAGAATCCAAATCGTATCAGACGATGTAAACCTGCCGAGCATTACCTAAAGTTATTACCGCCTTTTCAAGCATCACATCAAATATTATTGACATGTTCAACCTAACCTATGGCGTCAATCAATCAATGGTTCAAATTTAGCAATACCGGTTTTCTTATCAAACATGTTATTATTCCTCATCTATTTTAGCCACAGAATACTGAAGGTTAGATCATATCGCCTTATAAAGGTTTATTTCTTGTAAAAACGTTCATAGGAGAAGCCTTACAGCAAATAGTCCCTTCCTTTTCATATTTTCTACATTCGTTTAATGGCACGCAAAAGCACGCTTTTATGACGACTTTTAAAGAAAAATTTCAAAAATTACAAAATTTCTTTCATCCAACAATTTTCTTTTTTGCAAGTTTAACGTTCCAGACGAAGTGGTGGTAAGAGATCCGATCAAGTCAATTTTCAATAGGGCGAGGCCAACGTATATCAGTGTATTGAATTTCAGAAATATATCTCAAAAACTCCGATTTGTAGGTCGAACACATGAGCATACATCGGACAGACAGACGAGTACACAGACTTAGTTAGTCGATTCAGAAGAGTAACTAAATTTCATTGGTATTTCTTTCAGATCCTTCATTGCATACATAGATACGTCCGCACAAACTTAATATGGACTCAATGCAACGCTGCCGGGTACAACTGATATAAAGCAAACATTAACATTCTTCCGAAAACAAGGCACAGACTAGAGCATCCAGTAGCTTTAAGAATATTAGTACGACAGTGATAAGCATAAAAGCACACAGAGTGCAAGTAGATAACATTTTTGAATGAATGATGGATGACGCCTTGACATCAAGAGGTAAACCTGGATCTAGATCTAGATCTAAATTGGTTTGGTTGTACAGTAACACTTCAAATGGCAACTGATATTCTACTAATAGGCACTGCAGCAACTGCCGTAGCTCTATCAATATTTTTCCCGTACATTAACAAAACTATACGGGCAGATGTGCAAAAAAAGAAGAAAACGATTAAGTAAATATGGGCTATAGCCCCCCAATTTAAAAATATGGCATAGAACATACTTTCGTTTCGTATCAATATGTCGCGTTTCCACATCAGCAAATAAGTGCTATCTGCTGTCATAAATCAAAATCAATTGCGCGATCAAAGAGATAGAGAGACTGGTCGATTCAGAACCAAGAGCAATAGCAAGAACGAAAGACAACCTTATCGTCTATCGCACGAAAAATGAAAACGACTACAGCCGCTTTTTTATTATAGACCATCAACTACAATTAAATTTTGTCAATTAAGTTATCATAAAAGTGCTTCATTTTACTTTCTCTCCATGCATAGCATACCAAAGGGATATACAATGCACTTATAAATTGTTTATTTCTAGGTTGCTTAAACAATGCATATTAAATTGCCAACCTACCAACATGTATGTAGTATTAGTATAGGTATTGCAGCTAAAGAGCACAAATGAGTTATTCATCAAGAAAGACTTTCATGTACACTAGTGACAGTTATCTCAATTTTGTTATTATTGTTATTGTTGTTAGATGGGAAATTTTACATAATTACGAATATTACGTTCAGGGATTTTGCTGATCAATGTCATTTAAAAACAAAGTCAGTTACGGCAGATTGTCATATAGGAATATTTAAACAAACACGATTTTTCGAATGCATTAAAATGGGAATATCCAGGAACATACGAGTAACCTTATAATCATATCAAATACCTTTATGAAATATGTGCGCATACGTAAATAGATGAAACTAGTGATTTTGAATATAATATTGTGATTTTCACAGGTTTTTTTCGAAGTAAGCTTTACATCATTAATGGGGATTTCCAAAAGGGCGAAATAAATTAAAGGTCGAACTACTGGACGGATGCATTAAAGGGGGGAGTCCTTTCAATTTCTACCGAGTCATTAAATATTTGTGTTGTCTAGGATTATCGTAATGGAAGACAATGTCTTTCCAACTGATCGATCTCGGACGCTTCACTTCTACTACAAGTTGTGATCGGTTTAGCTGTATGGACAGTAGAAAATTAAATCAATTCTTTCGCCAAGGAAGCGATGCTCATGTTATGGAGTTTCTATTCCAATTCCACCAAGCACACAATCACACAGTCTCATCCATCTGGGACCACTATTTTTTTTTTTTGCATGTTATTATCGTAGGTGATCCTCTTCTTCTCGTTGTCCGTTCCAGCAGATGGAAATTCGGTTCTTCAATATTATTATTTAAATAATTTATATAAGTTTATTTAATGCGCCAGTCGTCCTTGATTCTATTTTTTTTTTTTTTTTTTTTTTTTTTTTTTTGGAGAATTTTATCTTTATTATAAACGATTCCTTGCCCAGAGTACAGTGGATCTGTGAAGGAATGTAAGCGAGGAGAACCATTTCCATGCTGGTGTGCTTAATAAAGCTCTTTCGCTGTAAATACCCAAAATTCTTTCAGAAGCTTGCGCAGTGCTTTAGCCTTTCCCGACATTATAAAACAACGCGATTGTGCAGAATTTTGACTTATTCTTTTAAAGCAATTACCTTCGATTAAGATAATTGTCAACGCATTATCATTTTCGACACACGCTATATTATGCCAACATTTTCGCGAGGGTAGAGCTATTGATTGAAAAAAAAAAAAGATATGAACTTCTTCCATAATATTATATAGATACGTAAATGATTATTATATATATCTATATATATATATACATATATATATATATTTTATATATATATATATACACCTCATGTATATGTGTACACCTTACAGGATTTTACGGGCCAATGATTGTATCCGTTAAGATTCCATCAATTTGTTCAATTCTTTATTGTAAGAAATGCAATCATTTTTAATTTTGTTGTTGTCTTACATAAAATGCATAGGTGTAATATACATAAAATTATTCCAAAAGTAATTTCAAAAAAAGTCAAGAACAACAAAAAACTTATAGGTCGCAATTACGAGTATTATATGCGTCAATATTTAATTTTCAAGAATGAAGATAGCTGTGCATAAGAGATGTGGCTTGCGCTTTATGCAACGCACACGTAAACCTTTTCGCCAGAATTGTGGTCAGAAAACTTTTGATTTTTGCATTACGATAACGATGCTTCTAACATTACAATGTTACGTTTCGCAAACGACTTCTTCTCTTCCTCTGTTAACTTCGCTAGCTAATATAACTGAAACTCAATCTGCATTTTAACATCAAATTACGCTCCAACACACTTAGGTGAATGGTTTATACTTACTTAACATTAGTAAGATTTTGCAGTTTCTTCTTTCCTCAGCACTTGATCTTGATGCGACCAATATCTCGAACTCGAATTTCTCAAGTTGATTACGCAATAGCTGAACATTATGAAAATGAAAACAGTGCAACATTTTCCATATATCGCAATTTTATTACATCAAAACCCAGTTACATAATCTCAGCACATATTGATTGTAATTCTCTAGCGCGCTTCTTTGCTCATAGTCAGGCAGAATAGTAAAACAAGTATATTCGCATTAAAACGAACCTTGAATACTCATCGCTTATTATAGACATATAGACATATAAAAATCATGTTGTATATCTGCTATATATAAATATTTCATATAATAAAATATTAAACAAAGTAATATATGATAAGCATTTCTGCATACGTCAAGATTTATGGCAAAGTCCCAAAATAGTGCATACAAAAATTAAGATTTCACAAACTAAGGATAAGTGAGGAGGTATACCCAATGGACTACGTACACCATAACTTTGAAATTTTTTGAAAGAATAATCAAGTAAAATTGATATAGTCGAACAAAGATGGACAGTATAAACCATTCCACCTCCACACCATTCCTCACTTAATTTTCACTTATCTTCGGCACAAAATAACAAACATAAGTCCTTATTGACATATGAAAGCTAACTAGTTAGAGAAACTTTTAAAGGAAGAGGGATCCGAAGAATATATCTATATGGTCCAAACTTTGTACTACATATTTTTATTTCAAATTTCTATTCTGAACTCAACTTTAGTCATAGAATACTGGCGACAAAACTTTGTTTTCATATAAATATTCGTATGTGAAAGATTTAAAAAAATAGTCCCAACCCATGCAAACTTTCCATATTTCTTTTGCATGCATTTCATCGATTTTCTGTGAGAAACATATATTGAACATTTTTTTCCAAAATTATTCATTATATGACTAGCATTAGTAAAAATAATCTGGTCCCACCCATTTCCGATATCGTCCATCCTTGGGTCAAATCATGTCAATATACGAAATTTATTCGAAATATTTCGGAAATTCCTATCTACAGACTGAATACAAATATATGTGGACAGATGGATAGACAAACTTAAATAGTGATTCTGATTGGATATCAACTCCTTCTGATAATTGCATAGATCCGCACAAATTTAATAAACACTTACTGGATGTGGGATAGGATTTAATTAGTTTTCAATTCAAATATATGTGGACAAATGGACAGACAGACTTAAAAGGTTACTCTGATTTGATCTCAACTCGTTGTGGTTGTTGCATAGATCCGCACAAATTTAATAAACGCTTACTAGATGTGGGATAGGGTTTAATTAGTTTTCTCTTTGTTAGCTAAGAGAAGAACTGTGTTCAGAAAAAAATTCAAATTTATATAACAAATCAAAATTTATGTTACAATGAATTTTACATAGTTTTTTCTATGCATATACAACCAGACAAACATGTCCGTGCACACGAAAGTGTTTTCTGCTACCAATTAGTATCGAAAGAGCAGACGATTTAATTATTCATTTTGATTTGTTGGTAATTGAAACCAAAGTGTTTCTCATTTAATTAGCTTTCACTAAAATGAAGAAAAAATTAGAAAACCTAAGGATTTGAATTATCACTTGATAAACTGAGCATTACTCTAAAGCTGTTTGCAAAACAAATGCATTAACTTAAAAAATTTAATAATTTATACCAACTTCATCTAGTTATACAAATGCTGCCAAGTAAATGTAAAAGTATGTAAACTGTAAAGCAAATCGTTATTGTTTATCAGAAAGATGGAATACAAAACCATTTGTGATTGAAAATTTACGGGAAAGTATAGTCATGTTCATGTGTTGATAAAGCATTTTTTTTACATTTGTTTTTTTTTTTTTTTTTTTTGATTTTTTTGAACAAAATGAATTCATTAAATATGTAAATAAGCAATTTCCTTAAGCCAGTTTACGTATAATGTCAGTGTAATAATGAAGTAGAGAAACAAAGACCAAACAGAACAAATCAATAAAAAGAGAAAGAAAGAGAGAAATAGGGTGAGCAAGAGAGAGAGAGAGAGAGAGAGAGAGAGAGATAGAAAATAGGACCAAAACAATGTGCGTATTTACAGACAAAGTCAAAAACAACTCAGAACATCAATTTACGTATGACAGACAGCATTGGATTATGAATGGGTTGCATATGAATTTTTAATGTGGACAAATGTGCTTAACATACCTGGCCATAGCAATCGATGCTTAAGTTATTTTTTGTTGGCAGTCATCGTACGATTTGCAATACAGTCGACAGGAATAATAACAATACAACAACAAATAATCATTACGTCTAACTAAATGAAGCATAATTTGTAATTTGGTTTAATTGTTCATTTCGCCCTATTACACAAAAACGCTTGTGATTGGTTATGACATTCGAATACCTATGATGTGCGCTGCCTTATGATTGCCTACGTTGCTGTATACGTGCGTGGGTGCTTGCTTGTTTATAGATTGTGTAAAAGTTCTAAAGCACACAACAAAACAAACTGAAATGCACATCTTTCGCATTCTTTCTCAAATGTATGTGTTTTACAACAAAATTGCCAGAATAAATTTTTGCAAATACTTTGCAGGATGTAATTGTGTATTCTTCTTTTTCTATTTGTTATTTTTTAATTTTTTAATTTTGTTTTTTTTTTTTTTTTGTCATTTGTATACATATGGGATAAGAGGTTCAAATTCTTACTTTTCGTGCTTAAAATAATTACATTACACGTATGTACGGGTAGATATCGTTTAAATTTTCCCATCTATCCTTTGTTTCTCTCTCGCCCTCTCTATCAATCTCTCTCTCTCTCTCTCTCACTCTCAATCTCGTTACCTCACTTTCGCCCACTATCCATTCGTCACCCTTTGATGTAACACTTTTTCCAACTGAGACCACAAAGCGTAATAGAGTTTTTTTAGCAACAAATGAAAGGACAATTTGTGTCCATTTAATCTGCCGTGTCACATGATTGAAGACTTGTCATATGCACAATACATGCATCTCTGCATAGATATGTATACATGTATATATATTTATTCATATTTACATTTAGCTGTCAATTTCCGTCAGGTTTAGTCAAAAAACAAAAAACTTTTTATTAAAATATATTGTTATATATATTCATCTGTTTTCACTATCCTCCAAAAATTAATCAGAAACAACTCATTTATTAAACTTCTGCTATTGGTTTAAAAAAACATTTTTATCAATTTAATTGTTTCCCGCGAAGTTTCCAGTCATATGTCTATGACTTGCTTGTTTGGTTGCAAATGCAATTTCTGCCCAGTAATTAAAAACCATATTTCGTTTTGTTTTTTCAACTTGTTTTTATTAAATGGTGGTAGTACAAGTATGTTTGGAAAGTTTTTTTTCTCTCTTCACTTCTGTAATAAATTGAATTTTATTCTATAAATACTCGTAATTAATAACTGATATTAATACGTTGCAATATTTTATATAATATGTGGGCTTTTGTTTTCTGTCACATACGTGGTTAGGCTAGCGCTCACATTGATTAAGAAGAAATGTATCATAATGTATCGTAATGTATCCTGCTATCTAGCATACATTTCTCATACATACATATTTTTATTTTAGTAAACTTCACAGGATGCGCATAAATTCTATTTGATCTCTTTGATGTGATTTTAGGATTGAAGTAATTGCCTAATATTTAAGCGATTAAGCGATATCTCGTAAAAAAGTTTCAGGTAACTTTGATCAATAATTGAGAAAAGTAGGCAATCAATATCTGATGAACTTTGCTCTGTCCTTGTTGTTCAAGGACTCTTTCCATTCAGTTAAGCCTGTTTGTTTGCGGAACTTTTTTATGGATATATACATCACCCAAAAAGACTTGAAATAGATTCGTCTTTCCTTATACCTATCGATTCAGATTCAGTTTCATAAACTTTGATCTTAGCTTGTCTGTCCGTCTGTCCATATAATGTCTACCAATGTATTTTTGTGTTCGATCGACTTGACGCAATTTTCAGAATGTATCGACGAGAGCTGATGCACCGACTCTAAGACTGTACCCCTTTAAAAACAGTTCAGATTGCACCACATTTTCGATCACTGCACATATAAGGCTTTATTTTGAAAAGTCCTTATATTCTAATATTTAGAATGATACTATATCCTGCGAGTGATAGTAGTTCGACATTCTATATTGATTCGAAAAATTTGCTTGAGATGGGTGAATTTTTTGGGCCTTGTATAGCAAAACAATGTAATTTTCAATATTTTGTGGTAAAAATTGGTTCATCTTAGCAGTTTTTAACAGCAATTAATTTTACCAAATTTGGATCAAGTAGATTTATTTTTGACATCCCACCCTATATGACGGTTCTAATAAAATATAAATATATGAAAAAATTGTCGAAATTTAATATTTTATAATGAAAATTTGGTTCGTCAGGATAATTTGATATAAAGCGTAAATGTATCAAACTTGGATCTAGTAGGTCTATTTTTGGGACATGATCGCATAAAACAATTCTCATATATATAATTAAACGGTAACATGCCAATAAGATCTAATTTCTAATATTTCATAATGAAAATTTGGCCATAATAATAATTTGATATAGAGATTAACTGGACCAAATTTGAACAAAATGGAGTGAATTTTTGAACGTCATCACATATTAGGGTTTCAAGTACTTTGGGGAAAAAGTTTAGATTTTTAGCGTGTTATGATAAAAATTGGTCCATAGCAAAGGATTTGGGTCACATGGGCTTATTTGCTAGATCCCATCATAAATATAGGCTCCCGTAGGAAGGAAGCCCTTATATGGCGGTTACGTGTGATATGAATTTTTTTTTTTATGACGAGAGCATCAAAAACATGATAAAATCCTTGACAATAATATTCAGGTTGCTAAATTTGGACCACGTTAGTTGACATTATAAGCAGCATGCTTTTAGATAAAAATAATGTAAATAATTTTTGATGTTTTATCACGAATTTGAATGAACGACTGTATTAGGCGAAATGGCGCAGGGTGTGTAACGATCGACTTTGTCTCACTATAATGTCCTTGCTTATCTTGTATGTGCGTTTTTTTCTTGTAAAACTTTTTTTAGGCGATTCAGCGATAGGGGGATAGAGGAACTACATACGGGTCGTATTGAATAATGGGTTTTTTGAAAATAAATCCGCTTTTAAAATGAGAAATTGAAATTTTTTTAAAATGTTTTTTACGTGTTTCCCGTTTTAATATATTTTGTTAGGGAGACAGTCCTTCTCCATCGCGTAATTTTCCACATGATGGGGAAAATCATATGTTATGAATGCTTATTGAGTTTCCGAATATTTTTTTCTTCTTGCAATTTTTTTTTCCTTCGGTCCCCATTTATCGCACAAGAACAGGTTTATCTGTATTTTGGTTATTCCAACCGTATAATATATTTATTAACTTTAAAAAGCGATACGTAAAATTCAATCAAAAGTTTTCGCTTTCTATATTCTATATATATACGAATTTGATAGTTGCCATAACATGCAAATATGAGAAACTTTTAAAAGTTGAACTGAAGAAAATTTTTATTTTCTTTAATGAAAATTATTCTATAATTACTATACAGAGTTTTACGTAACAAAAAAGAGAAGAAAAAAATTATACAAGCGCATCCGTACAAATGCTTTCATGTTAAAGTAAATCAAAGAAACGAAAGCGAAGCATAAGTACAATGATATCTTGCTGAAGTCGAAGCCAATTACAATTAAACCTAAATTGTGTATAAAAGTTTTTCAAGATGGTTCCCCCTATTCTCCCTACGGAATTGGTCCTGGCATATCATGCAAAAATGGTAGAAAATGAAAGTTAAATACGTGAGGGAAAAAAATGGAATTATAGTGAAAAGAATGAGAACAAAAAGAGAAAGAAAGCGTCTGACGGCTTTCGAATTCACAATTAATCTTTACTACTCCTCTTCGCTTGTTAACGGTGAGCGGTTGCGCGCTACATCAAGAAGCAAAGTTTGTATGGAATACAATGCGTTATTTAAATAGTAAATTTCGTTAATGATGATCGAAGAAAGCCGTCAAGAGAGGCGTCATAAATTACAAGACAATGACAGGCAAACTTCAAATTAGTTTGGTGAACGTTTTTGGAATCACACGAAGTGACAATGCTGTGATTTTCGCTTTCACGTAATCGACGAAATATTTGAGAAATTATTTTAAATAAGTCTTGTACGAAAAGCAGGCACAGCACTTCGTCTTGTTCAACTTTAAAAGCAGAACAAGACGACAAAAAAGATCAATCACATCCTACATCACCTCATCCACAGCGATTTTTCATTCATTATAGAATACGAAAATTACCTCTTCTTGCCATATACACGATTACTTGTTCATGGGAATCCCTATAAGAAGAAGAAGAGACCAGCTTTGTCGAAATTAGTGAGAAAAATTATTACGTCAGCTTATTATTATTGAATAGTTTTCTGTATGAAATACGAAAAATTAAACATCTTTGCCATATGAAGGCTTACTTTACGTAGGAACGCATACATGGATGGGATTCAAAATATTGACGCATCTGATTCAAATTTGTTACAAAATTTAATATGCGGACATATCATTGCATTATATCTTCTTGAAGGCTTTAAAAATGTACAAATTTTTGTTCAAACAATAACTTTAAAACAAACCGCTATATAGCTAAGGGTCGTCAAAGCGATTCGTTCAAATTCATTTTCAAAATTTATCTATGCAGAAAATTTTATCAAAATATCTTAAAAATTGCGACCTGTAGGCTAAACAAAAATATGCAGACAAACGAACGAGAAACGAACTTGAAATGATTCAGAAAATGTTTCTGAACTGATCGATATACCAAAAATTGAGTTTATCCCAAATACCTTCTACGCGTTACATATATCCGCACAAATCTAATATACTCTGTAATACAAATGGTGTAGGGTGAAATAATACCGAAAATGAGAGAAGAAATGATCGCACACAGATTTCAAATAACATTGCCTTCTACAAGCAAAGATAGCTTGCGTTCGCATCTTATCATATTACTTCTGGTTTTCATTAGATTACAGCGTAAACGCATTTTAAAGCATAAAAAGCAAAGAAACCATTGTTAACTATTAGCATGCACATGAAATCTTCCTTACAATGTCAACGTAATTTTCAAACAAGTAAGAATGCGGTGGTCCGGTAAGGCCAACCATTAGATACCCTACACAACTTCATTTAATTATTAATACACTAAAAATTCTATACTATTTTTATGTAAATGCATAATTTTCATGGAAGCCCTCATACTGGAGGATAGCCAAATATCAAGGCGGTCTAAATTTAGCATAATTAATTTACTTCTCCAAGCTTTTATTACTTTCCAACTGCTTCCGTCGTAAAAAACCACAAAAATTACCCTTCGACGCCATAGAAGAGTTCACTTCCATGAGAGTGCCTATATATATGGTGCGGTAAAAAAAACTAAGTATCCATGGGATCAAAAATTCCTCATGATTGATTTACTGAAGACAAATTTTTGCGATAATATATTAAAAAGTAGTCTCTTTGGACATATAAAGCCTTATTTTTCATTAGTACCCTTGGGATCCAAAAATAGACTTGCATGATCCAAATTCGGTAAACTTAATTTTTATATCAAATAATTATTATGAACACATTTTCATTACGGCGAATAGAAATTTAGGCGTTTTTACGTTATGTAGATTCATTTACCGTAGGAACGTAGTTACAAGGCAGGGAGTTCAAAAAATTGCTCCATACGATTGAAAGTTTTGACACTAATTTAGAATGCCGAAATACTGTTACTCTGCGATTTGTGCCCCGAAATTCTAAAAATTATCTCATGTTTTCCTATAATGACTTATCGGAATAGGTCGAAAAAATGATCCGTTCTTGGGCCAAAACACGACAGTGTATCAAATTTTATCAAAATATTTTGAAAACTGCGCACCATAGGTTGCACATGGGCCGACATCAGACGGACAGACGGAGGTACAAGCCTAAATACAATGATAAGGGTGGGTCTATCTCAAGTCTTTCCGGATGTTACAATTGTCGGTACCAATTTAATATACTCTAGAACTTAAGCGGTTTAGGGTATAAAAATCACTCACGATTCAAACGTTGTTATTAATACTTCTGCACTTTGCATTCCATCACGTTTTACAAGTAGCGCATTACATAAAAGATTGAACATAAAGCCTTTCTTTGTGCTAGCATTTAAAGAATAATATGCATTTAGAGATGAAATGATAATTGTTTTCTTTCGTTTGGCATTCAACAGTGCAATTGTCGCGTTGTACCATCCTCTCTCTCTCTCGCAGATTATGTGGGATTTTAGTAAAATTAAATATTCATTAAAGAAAAAAATAATTAAAGACATGTCAACCATAATATTATCATTCGTTATCCGTCTCATTATTTCAATACCGCAGTATAATTATTATGTCCTGTACAACTAGTGGGAACTTTGTGCGGACGTAAGCTCATATACTCATAACGGCTTGATATATCACAACCATTTATTATACCAATTGATTCGGAATTATTTGTATCTGGATAGATTTATGCATGGCTGTCCCTTGGCATGTCTGTCCGTTACCTGTCTCTTGGGGTTACTTTGTGCTAAAAACCTACGGATTGCAATTTTCAAAATATTTTTATAAAATCCGGTACAATGACCTGTTTGACCTAAATGAGCTTGGACGAAAGCTATTGGAAACGGATTAGGTCGAACTATTTTTTCGACCGGGTCAATATAGTGAAAAAACGCTATATGAAAAAATTTCTAATTTCTCTTGTATCATATGAATATATAATAATAGGTATACGCAGAATTTGCCTCGAATGGAACCGATCTTTTCAATTACCTTCTCGTATAAAAATTCTTCTGTGACAAATAAGCATTTGTATATACATATATATATATATATATATATACATGTATAAATTTACTGCCTCGTGAGTCTATTTTTCCGAACCGTTCGCATGAAGTAAGCTTTTGCTTTGCAACAAGAAATAATTTTTGATATTTTATAATAGAAATAGGTGAAGGACTAACTGTATTCGATGGAGTGGTGTAAGGCATGTAATAGTTGCCCTTGCATAGCCATATCCGGCAGTTTTATTTATTTATTTATTTATTTATTTTGCTTTTCTTTTATTTAACAGTGACACGTTTAATGGCTAATTTTTTTCTCTTTTTTTCATTTGTCAAATGTGTTCTTAGGTCGCTCTGCAATTGCTTTCTATCGGTTTCACTTCATTTAATGCCAACAATCGAGTAATAACGTACAGAGATATCATAACTATTTATAGCTTTGATGAATCCACTTGCATTTAAGGATGACTTTGCAAAATGTTTTCATTTAAAACTGATCTCTTTGATAAACACTTAATATGGAATTCTTAAGTGTTTCCTTGTTCAGCATTTTTCTAATATTTTCTACATCTTGAACTTAAAAATCACGACATATTCATTTTTCTTCTGTCAATTTTAAATATATCGACCTGTCCACAATGCTCAGTAATTGCTCAATGCAGCTTTAAATTACACATAAATAATGTATTGCATGAACTATAATTTCTTTTGAGGGCATTACAACATAATCGCCTTCCCGCTTGAGATTGCGATGCTGATGATACGAATTTACTTCTGATACGTAAAGTAATGTTTAGTGAAAGCATCACATTTCAGATTAACGTGTAAAGTATCCGATGAATAATTTCAGTCTTGCGGCCAGCTAGAACCATTTCATTTTCGGTGACTACTAAATAACTACAAAGTGTACTGCCTTTACAGAATTGAATCCTTTTGAGATTATTTTTAAATAACCTTTCTGCACACAGCGGGTAATTATTCCGCCAAGACTTGACGGATGTTCATTTTCAAAGTTTTACGTGTTCAAGGCTTTCTCGCACAAACTTGCTCCTTGCGAAATCTTACAAAATAGAAGTTCAGCGATCGAAAATCCCACTATCTCGGTAAACAATTCATATCAGCAGAGCGCGAAATTTCCCCGCGTTCAACAATGCCAAAACGAAACATCTTGGGTAGCTTATCGCACCGTTCTTTCGAAACTACATATCCTCAAAGCCATATCTTGAATTTCATGCTAAAAAAAAAAACAAAATTGATAATCATTTGGCTGAAACGATCGGAATTGACGGTTTGTGTTGCACCCTCGTCCACCGCCTCCAAGTCAAATAGTCACTTTTTGGGCTACTCGTGGATTCTCGCTCCCGTAAATACGATAATTTTGACTGTTGACATACACATCAAGTGAAAAATGAGCCTCATCACTGAAGAAGAATGCACGACGCATACTTATTATTATATACAGCATTTTTGTAGCACTACTTTTTTACTATGTCAACACGTTAAGCAATTGATGATAAATGACCCATATTGTGAAATGGTAAATGTATGCTGCGCACAATGGCAGTCTTGTTTAACATATATTATTGAAAGTGGGCTGCGAAATCCGGACAATGAAAACGAAGTACGATTACCTACATTATCGAAGTACGTGTGGCTAAAGAATAATCAAAAAGCTGCTTTAACCTTTAATAGTCAAGTAAAAGAGTATTACATTACATATCTCATTTACCGGATTGAGTGTAATTTCTTTCAGATTTGGATTTTCTTGCTCAAGCAGGAAAGTATTCTCCTTAAGAACACTTTAAGTGTACATGCTGACTTCGTTCACGAGAATAAGTGCGCATTAAAAAAAGAAAGCGTTAAATGTCGTTTTACTTGAGCAAAACAAATACATATCTAATATGTAGCGATGAATAATATCTGCCACTAACTAAGAGAAAAAACATTCTTACTTTTGTTTTTGTAAAACTCAACTTTATTGGGGATTAACAGGATTTGTCCAATGCATGTCCAAAATTTCGATAGCTTTTTTGTACAACCATTGATCGAAATTTTTTATATACGTTTTCGTAACGAACTCGTCATTTCGTTCAAATCTTTTCCCCGAATAATCCGTGTCAGATTGGCAAAGAGATATTAGTGGCTGGAGGCCAAATCTAGACTACACTTTGCATGCCGTAGCAATTCGAATTTCACTTCATACAATTTTGCCATTAAAACAAGCCACTTGCGGCATAGTGTCTTTTTTTACGGTAAATAAACGCGGCGCATACGGACTTGACTCCTTGCGGTATTTTCCTGTTGAAGAGATCCACGAAAGGACGGAGTTTTGCCACGATCATGGAGGCAAGGAACGCATCACTGAGAGAGTTCAAGGACATACCAAAAAGCCCATATCCAAAGTACTTCGAAGATTGGAAGAAACGCTGGCACAAGTGTGTTATACCGAAGGGGGACTGCTTGGAAGGAGGCAAAGTAGATGTTAATGAATAAATGGATATTTTTCGAGAAAGATAAACGGTCAGCTCGTATTTTGTGTACTGTATTTTCCAGCTCCCTGTACAGTCAAGAAATAGAAAACTCTGACATGCATTTATACACCGAAGGATGAGAGGTATATTCATTGCGTCATAACGTGTGCAACGCCCAGAAGAAAGCTTTAGAGACTCTACAGAGTATATATATTCTTGATCAGCATCAAATTCTAAATCGATATAAACATGTCCTTTTGTCCGTCTATCCGTCTGTGTAATGTCTGTTGTAAACATTCTCCTGGCAACAAAAATGAAGCTTTTTGTTTCAAATTTGGGAGAAAAATCGAAAGTTCTTGCACGTAGATTAGTGTTGGAAATAAGCCAAATCGTTCGAAGGACACGCCTATAGTATCACGTAAACTGAAATCATCTTTGTTTTCCAAAAGCAAACAAAAATTGGGTTTTTTGGTCATTACCCATAAACTATGGTAAATGTACAAAAATTTCAACGCATATTCTATGGGCGATCCTTTAGTACCGGTACACAAATGGAAAGAATTGATCGCAACTACCCAATATTAGAGCTTCAAAACCTCCATAAAGCCTATAAATTCTTGGCCAGTTTCAAGTTCGGAATGCACCTAAGTATGCTCGATCGCACATCTGTCCATCGATCCGTCTGCCCAATTGTGCAGTATCTGCGGTAAACATTCTCCCGGTCGCGAAAATAAAGCTATCGCCTACATATTTGCAAAATATTTTGGAAGTAACCTGAACTTTTCAAAGGACACGCCTACCACCCTCACAGGCCTATCGCCTAAAAACAACTGAGAACACCTTTACTTTCCGTGGTCTTTGCTCGTCACTCAACACACTGCAACACATACACGATATAAATCTTTTATTCTGGAAATAGAAAAACTCAGCCGCATCCATCCAATATTAAAGATGGGCATGAAAATGTAGTATTTTTCTTTTTATTATAGTCATTTTTAGCATAGCGGTGATGGGTGTGAAAGATTCGGCCATAACCGAATATAATTTTCTTATTTGTTCGTTACACGTTGTTCCGGATATTCCTTAGATAAGCTTTAAGTGCAAATATGGAATAACTTATCATCACGAGAACATACATTTATCCCAATTCAACTTTTTGACCTATATCTTCGAACATCCCGGCACACCTCCGTCCGTTTAGACTATATCTTCCCTTATAAACCTTTTGATTAACTTTAGAAATAAAGTATTTCACAAATTTGTTAATCTCAATATTCGAACCCATTGGATTTTTCAATATATTTTTATTAATCTTCATAAAGACTAGATTTCGTAAGTCTTTTCTCTCACCAATCTTGACAATGCTTAGCCGCATAAGGCGGCTAAAGCAGAGAAAATCTTTATGTAGTTTAAGTCCTTCTTCAACATTTTCATGAAATTTCGTTTTCAACGGCGGAACCAGACAGTTTTTGTGTAGACTTATTTGATCGGCTATACGGTATTTTTAGTTCATATAAAACATAACAAATCTTTTTAATTAAATTAATTAAATTTTGCAAATAGTTTTTGTTTTATTTCCGCCATTGCAACCTACTTAAGATTATTTGAAACTCTTTATAACTTATTATAAAAATTCCATTTAAAATTAAGAATAAAAAAAAGAAAAAAACGCATTTATAAAGAGATTTGCTCTCGTTATAAATCTATGCTATTTATATGCTGCATTCCATGTGCACTATACGGTTACATAATACAAATAATTTGAATTATTTAACGACTGCTCTTTCAAACCCATCTCATTGAATGCGGAATTAAATGAAATGAAAATAATAAATAATAAAATGTAAAAAAAAAAAAAAAATCGTCTATAAAAGTAGTAATTTTCTGCTCTTTAAAGTTCAGATGTTTATCATGGATAAAGTTTTTGAAATGGAAAAATTAAATAAATATTCCCGGACCACTAAAAAACCAATATATCAACATAAAGAAAGAAACCATAAAGAACTATGCAGATTAAACCGAATATCATATACCCAGCGCTGGTTTGCGTGTTGTTGTCAACCGTTTGTGGCTGAGACTATTTTCAGGCTAATCGATGTTAACATATTCTTTTTGTTCATTTTCGATAAAGCCGATAGCCTTAGATGCTGGACTTTACTTTTGCAATTTATTTCTCTTCCTAAATTAATAAGAATAACTTTTTTTGTCAACAAAAACGAATATATTCGATATATATATTTGAGAGAAAGAGAGAGCAATGTTATATTTAGTTGGTGGATATCAAATTTTTTCATAATTAAATAGAAGAATTGTTTTACTCAAATCAAATAAATCATCTATTGTTAATTTGTTGACTCGCATAAGAAGAAGAAGAAGAAGAAGAAAAATCATATGAATGACAAAATTCATATAGTATGCTAACTAGTGGGCCAAAGTAAACAATATAAACAACGTTGACTAATTAATGCAGAGATTCTGGTAAATCGAAAAATTCATGTTAGTTTTGCTTGTACACGTTACAAACGGAATCAGAAAGTAAGTAAGCCTGTCGTTGTTGGGTATGATAAATGAATGAATGAATGAACGAATGAATGAATGAAGCACAAACGTGAACAAACTGAAAAGAAAACTATAACTTGCGCGAATATATGAATAAATAAAGAGATTCTTCAATACATTTTGTATTTATATATATATTTAAAACTATAATACATATATATATTTTTAATATTAGACTAAATTTTGTCTGCGCTGAAGAGTTTGCGAATACGAAATAATATCAAAAACAAAAATAGAAGTAAAAATATTTTATATTTTCATATCGCTCTTTTTAACAGCAATGTAATAAACAATACCTGACAAACAGTAAAGTATTTTTTTATCTTTCTATAAAGACTTGAAAGTAGATAAAAAAAGATGAAGATGTAAGAAAGATGGGCGGTATAATAGAACAATATATAGAGAAATTGCTTAGAAAAATGCTTGTAAAGGGAGAAAAAAAAAATGTATAGAAGAAAACAATGCACCATGGGTAGCATGGATATTATGTATTTACAGTAGATATAAAGGAGATATGTGGTTTAGTGTTTTAAGAAAACAGGCTTGCTGTATTCATACATAAACCTGCCATTAACATTCTAACAACTCGACTAGTAACAATCAAGCAGCAGGCATGTTTTGCATACATCTTAGCAAACTTGGTACATGTGTATAAACGAACGAGCGCCTAAATTGTACCAAATATAAAAACAGATTTTCAAGAAAATATATATATATATATATATATATATATATATATATATATGAACGCTCTTGCACAAGTGTGATATAATATTTACACTCACTCCACTGTCTGTTTACTTAGATGCGGACATGAAATTTTCTTATAGTTTCAATGCATAGTCAAAAGATTTCAAATGTTTGTAATTTTCTATTGTGTTTAAGAGTGGGCGTAGACAAGCGGACACATTTTTTATGCTTCAACTGCACTTTCATTTGCACGCGTAATGTCTTTATCAGCGTACAAAGGGGATAAAAACCTTTACTTATTTTTTTTGTATGCATTTAAATAATCCATTCTCATGTAGATAATATATTCTATGGATGCACTATCAAATAATCAGACATATATATAAGCGCGTATTAAACTAAGTAAACCAATATCTTTCTTCTTCATTTTATCCATGATCCAAGCAAGACGATACGATGCATTTAATGGACGTAATTATCTATTTGTAACATGTAGTCGTATGTATCATAGATTCCATTACGTACGATATCGCTGATTAGCATGGAATAGTGAAATCAACAGAGCCACGTGCATCCATCTACTACTCGCAAATTCCAAACTTTGGTTTTCAATGCTCAGCTATTCAAATGTAATTAGACAGACATCCTGGTCCAAAAAAAAAAAAAAAAAACAAAAAAACAAAAAAACATAAATATTCAGACTTCAATGTAACCTAAAATGTGTTTCCTGTAAAGGCTCGATTGATTATAAACATTGTATACATATATCTAATGTTTCAATGGTTTTACTAGCAGTTCTCCACCTCTTTTACACACGCACACACCCATACACATACACTACACTCAAATACTTTCTAAGCAGTACATACACGAAACTTATTGTACATGTAGTTAATCCTCAGTAATTTGTGAGGCGCAATGTAACAAATAATAGCAACACTTTCAAGTTCTAACAAACACTCTCTTCTTTAATATCATGATTTACTTTAATATCCACCACCAATAAATACTTTTAAGGTAGACGAAGTTTCCTTTTTCCAAAAACATTAGTAAGGCAGCCTCAAAGATGCCGTATAAGATATACTTTCATCTGTCCGCGTGTTTGCTTGGAGTATGCATTCTTCCAATTGCAAAAACTAAGATATCTGCTTCGATTGGCATTGAAAATGAGCCAAATCAACGAATGAAAACGCGTACAGTGCAATATTATGATATCAGATCATTATCTATACACTTCGGCATATAACACGATAAAAATTTCTATACAAAATCCTAAGGAAGAGAAGTAAAGTGATTGATTACCCTGAGGAACTCCTGATGTAATTGGAATCGTTCCGCGACCGACGGGCTTTAAACAATAGTCTTCAAATCAGTTCTGTAAGATAATTTATAAACCATAAGATTACGGTGTTAGCAAAATCGAAACGTGTGAATTTAAGGAGTTAAAGGTGGTCAGCAACATTTACAAAGGCTTTCGAAAAATCCGTATAGATAATGCCCACGTTCGCTTATCTTCAGTAAAGGCGTGAAAAATATTACTCGAAATGTTGAGAACTTGAGCTTCTCTTGAAGAAACAGTTGCGAATAAAGGACATGGAAAATCGATGTTACAGGTAACAGATCAGGTAAGCTTTCTAGTGATCAAGAAGCACAGATTCTTTATACATGTAATTCGTTATCTCGATGTTAATGGCAGTACGCGTAGAGTTTAGTTTTGACGTGCCTCAATTGATAAAGGCATAACACTCCCCGATTGGACCCACAATCACTTAACTGCAGCCTCTCTTCCTATCGCTTCCCTTTTCTTCGCTTCTTTTTGACTGTCACCGTATTACGCGAATAGAAGACATCGGCTGAGTGATTGTTCATATCAAATAGTAAAAAAAGAAAATGACACAGATGTCACTTAAGTTGCTGCTAACAAAAAAAACACAAGTTCGGATAAGCCCGCGCGTGTACAGCTTTATTTGCAACATACTGGGTACTACTAGGTTTTGAGATGGATCGAATACAAATACTGTTTTCTGTTACTACTTACAAGATATGTATGCATGTGGCAGAAATAAAACAGTTATTAGCTTGCATTGACTTCTTTTGTTTCAATTTTAAGTCAACTTCTCGAACAATTGAAATCGCATCGAGAACACTGTATTTTTGAAGTATTGCGCATATCCCTACTAGAAAAATATTTACTTGCAATTTTATACTTGTCTATAAAATGTACTCATAAATATTGTAACACATTGTATGGCTTCTGTAATCTTTAAGGAAACCAATTTAAATAAGAGCAGAAAAAAAAAAAAAACGCGAGAATAACCAATAAATACTTAACTGCTCGCTCAAGTACTTCCTAGTTTGTTGTATAATCTAGAATCTCTAAACGTGAGGTATTTCAATAATAACGGCAATGCCGGTAAGAAGGGCGAGGAAGACGAACACATCTATATAAAAACAAAAACGCTTCAGTTTTCTTTGAATGTTATACGCATCAATAAAATTTAATGTATTTATTTACATAATAAACCGGAATATAAGCACGAATTTAAATAGACAACCGATAAATGTGAGAGAATATAAAACAAAACAGAACAAACGCATCCAAATGTATCCCTTCCCTTTTCGAAAGAGGATAATTGAAATATTCTATTATTTCCCTTCTTTTTTTTTTCTTTTTTTTTTTTTTTTTGCTTTTCTGCAGCACATGCATTACTTCCTCGTGAATTAACATTACTGAGCAACCGAGTACACTAAATTTGAGGGATCGAAAACTTAGCTCTGATCCTGTAGGTGTTAGAATACACATTTATAAGGAATAAATATTGTTACTGAACCTCACGGTACTTGCTAACATATTTAACCGAGGTGTGAAAATAAATTCAAATTTAACTTGCGGAGGCCCTAAAGCGGGAAGCCACTGTAAAGTTTAGAAAGGAAAATAAAAAATTTTATTTTGGTGTAAGAGATGCTTTGAATTTAGTTTTTTTCTTTTTTTTTTTTTTAAATTTCAAACTTCTCCCCCGAAACAGTTCGAAAGCACTATCTTGGAATCAAATGAATCCTTGCTGGTAACTTACAGTCCAATAACATCCTCTTTAAGAATTTTTAACTTCTCTAATGCACTAAGAAATGTCTTTAGAAAGTATTTCGCGAGCATTAGCAAACAAGAACACGTTAATGCAGCCTCATTAAGGCGATCCTTGAAGAGACATGAGATGGAAAGCGGTTCGAAAGTTTTCAATGATTAAAAGTTAACGATGAAAATTTTATCGTTGATTATGTGTACGCGTTTTCTTACCGTCTTCGTCTTTGACGAATACATTACAAAGGACAGTTCGGAATCTAAAGCCGCAAAGGAAAGAGAATGAGGAAAAATATTTGAATGTGGGAAGGAATTCTTTATGTTCTGGGATAACAGACTAAATATAAAAATGAATAAAAAAATGAAAACATGTCTTATAATACATAACGAATCGTATTTTTTACAAACCACGAATTCTTTGAAAACACCCGATATACAATACAACTTAAATTAGAAACTCCTCGTGAGTATAGCTCCAGTATTGACACTTTTTGGTATTTTTCAGGAATAGATTTTTATTAGTGATTAAATATGTGCTAAATAATCTCTTCGAAAATTATTATTTTATTATCTTTACTTTCATCCCAAAAATGATTGTTAGGAAAATGCGTTTTTTTAAATAATTAAAGCAGTTTTCACTCTTAAAAGCTCTGAAGTAGATCTGCTAAATAGTTAGCGTCAGGCTGTAGTTCAGCTTGAAGGTTTAGCTAAACAAATTCAAAGGTATTTTTAACAAAATTTTTGATATTTTGGTATCTTCGCTAAAACTAATTATGGAACAATAATCAGATTGGAGACTCTATCGAAGCCAAACTGGAATATCTCATATTCACTAATATTCCGGTTATCTATATGAAAACAGCTTTCGCTGGAAACTCGATTATTTTTAAGTAGAGTATGCTGCATTTGTCATGTTGCCCGCAACTTTCCTCCAGCATGGTAGCACTCACTATAAGTTACAATGCATTAGATAAGCGAGCCTCTCACGCCTAAAGAAATCAATAAGTAATTTTGGAAAAGATGGATAACGGGCGATAAAATGTGGGCTACATACGACAATCATGTGCAAGTAAGACCTAGCAAATTATGTCAAAGACAGAATTGACACCAAATAAAGTTATCCTTGTGTTTGAACAGGGCTCATCAAGGATCGTGATAAGCTAACCCAAACCAGTCAGATCGATTCAATTCAATTCTCTATTCTTATAGAACGATTAAACGTTTCAAGTAACATTAACAATGTGATCTATTTTCTGACGCACGGAGTATTTCTCATACGTTTGCGAACTGAAATGAGATCACGACAATTAAAACACCGGGTAAAATATTTGTACAGTCGCAGATTACGCTTGTAATCGACCATAAACTCGTAGGCGGGATGAGTTCATGCTGTGTACATCAAGACAATCTACCAAGGAAGAATATGTAGGCTGCACTGTCTAACTATCTAACTTAGCTTGCCGTTCCGCGAGCGGCGATGCGGACATTGTTTCTTCAACAACCCAGAAACTTTATATAACTCAAACGAATTCTTTTGATATAGATTCTGAAGAATTAATTTGCAGTGCAATAAAGAATTTCATAAGCAGGCGACGTGGGAATTAATAATATTTAGAGCATGTAAAAGTGTATTGCAATAGTCTCATAATAGAACTGGCATTTAAACCAGAGATCCACAACTTGATTGAGATATGATCGTCAGGTATTTCAGCGAACCTCTTCTCATGACTTCAACACTTTCCTCAAAGCGGTTATCTTAGCTTCGACAACAAAGAAAGCTTGACGGTAATCGTTTTGGATGAGTATAATGAGTATTCGATTACATTGATCGATATTTTGATTAAAAAACTTTGAGCACCAACAGTGAGAAAATTGGGTTGGCCGAAATCAACCATGCACTGACGTGTTTCCCTATTAAAATGTCAATTATAAAATATTATGGAAAGTCTATTGGGACAGCTGTACATATTGCATACAACAATATGTGGTCATCACATTTTTGTCCTTCGTAGTCCCTAAAGGCCGGCTAAAGCTACAACTTTCGGACTCCTTTAAATGCTTTCGTATATTTTTGTTTTTAACATAAAGGACACCGCAACATTTTGGCATTTTTGGCAATTGAAGTTTGGCTTGAAACAAAATTTAAGGCAAACTTTTTGTTCAATTAATTTTTCCATTATAAAAATTACAGAGCATCCAAAAGTATCGTTAACGTAAGCAGCAACACACTGACCAACAATTTGCTTTAGAATTCCCTATACCTCGCAGCACTTACTTACTTAAAAGAATAAAACCCGTTCTTAAATATAATAAACTCGGGCTTTTATGAGCATTAAATCATGAATGAATCAAACAGTAATTCCCAAAGTACTTTCGTCACGTTCTCTATGACGATGGCAGCACGATATGTGGTAAACAATTATTTGATATGTCCACTAAAAGTGGACAAATACTTTGCCATATCCATTTATAGATTACGGCGCACTGTTCCTTGCTCCGTGGAGCCACATTCAAGAAAAAATAGAGACAGAGAGAAATTTTAAATAAGAACTCATATCAAATCCCGTATAGAAATAACAAATGTGTCTTCAAGTGAAGTGAAGTTATGAATCTGTGTTTACGAAACATGAGCGGCATTGTTCATTAGCTACTACATTGCTAAAGCCGGATTAGTATGGGTTGATTTTTCCAGAATGACATGCGATATGTTTTTATGCAAGGGTTTTAAGCATATTTTTTTTTTTTGTATTATAGAAAAAATTTTCCAATTTTTGCTCAATTTTCATATCAAACACCGCTTAAGCCGACTTAAATTCGTTTATCTACCTGTCTTCCTTATCAGTGTCGCAATTTCTCAGATCTTTTGATGAAAGTTGATAAACGAATATATTTTAGTCCGAGGGCAAAGGGTATTGAAAATCGTTCATTTTTGCCAGAAGAATGTTTACAATAGACTTTACACAGACCGAGAGACGGACATGATGAAATCGATCCAGAATTTGATGCTGATCAAGAATGTATATACTTTACGAGGTCTCTGAAGCTTCCTTCTTGGAATTGCAAGCGTTTTGGCGAGATGATGCGTATAAACATGTGTAATGTTCAATGTATCTCGACAAAGGCTGATAAAATGGTATAATACTTTGTTTTATTATAGCAATGTCAAGGTGTAAATGGAATGGACTAATTTTTTGAGTCTCTTTTCGTATAAACGTGCCCTACATGTGACAACAAAGTTTTGTATTTTGTCATAAAAGCCAAGCCCAAAGTAGAGTTTGGATATGGAAAAAAGAAGTACAAACTTGGGTAAATTTTATAGGTATATTTTACCGTATCTTCCTTATGTAGAGCTCTCATTATAACTGAGTCTTTCTATCGGAACAAGGTATAATTTTTGGTATTTTATGCCGAAACTAAGTAAAAAATAATAAGTCCTCTAAAAAGAAGATGAAGTTAAGTAAATTGGAATGACTTCAGCTCACGATTTGACAGCTTCTTCATGTAAGAATTCTCATGAAATGCAGGCCTTCCGTTTCATGACGGAAATGGATAAAGCATTGTTTTAAACTATGTATTTTATCGCATTTGAGAATCGGCTTTACCCAACTTTAATATATTAATTTCTTTATCAATTTTTTTTTTTAAGGATTTTTATTTGACAACTCAAGCTTTCAGGGCGGAAAACTTTTCATATTGAGCTTTCTTCGATCACTTGCAAACTTCAACTTGCAATTGTATTGAAAACCAACATTTTTTTTTTGTTTTCTTTGCTGTAAATTCTCAGAGCGCCTGATCAGGGCATGCTTAGTATGGGTAATCGAATGAAAACATTTACAAATTATAAACAATATGCCTGAAGACATTATGCAAAGTAAATTCTATGATCCAAGTAAATAATAATACATAGTAATTTGAATTTAACTGCATGTGAAGCTGATTTTGGAAATCTTGGCATTTAATTAAAATTGTTTGCAACTGCAGTAGATGCGTTTGCATTTAAAAAAAAAAAAAAGGAAAATTTTCACTTATGCAGTATAACGTCCATTATAATTAACTTAAATTGCATTTAACCTCATCTATTACGTTAGTTATTATCGCATGACATATGCGGGAAAACTTATCTTCGAAAAAGTAAATAAACAAATAATAACAATTTATGATAAACAAGTAGCAACACTGGAGTGGACCACGGTCCATCATCCCACAATCGCATGACGACTTTTCAAAATAAGGCCTCATATGGGAAATCGTTGAAAAAGTGATTCGATCCACATCAGTTTCAATAGTAATCGCCCGTGGGTCAAAATGTCGGTGTACTAAATTTCATCAAAATATTTCAAAAAATTGTGGCCTGTAGCTTGAACACAAGAAAACAAGACGAGCATCCTGGATATTGCATACAACTTATTATAATCTTATAATACAAGCGGTATAGCGTATACAAATAAAAAATCGAAAACTAAAATAGGCCTTCTCACGAACTCCCAAAAGAATATTGTGGTTCCTAATGCACATGCAGTCGTCTTGACTCTGCGATACCAAAGAAAGAATACGTCAAACCAATACAGTCGAAAACATGCCGCTTATGGACCAACACCCACAACAAACCTGCACCGAAGATGTAAAGCACCTACTCTCTTGATCAATATCAAATTCTGAATCGATCTAAGCATCTCCGTTTGTTCGTTCAGCCGTATATTCGTCTGATCGTTTGAGTAAACATTCTGCCATGCCAATATATGGAAATAGAGTTTTCGAATTTGGCAAAAGCAATGAAAGTTCTTACATGTGAGTTAGTATGAAGTAGCATGGGAGAAATCGAAGTATACGGCTATAAGCTGAGATCACCATTTTTTTGCTCATTACTTCTAAATTACAACAGATACATAAGACGAAGGTGAAGGGAAATGGAAGAGTTGACCACACCCCGACATAATTATACCCTACACTACTTGTGGTACAGGGTATATTAAATTGGTGAGGACGTATGTAACACGCAGAAGGACTCAATTATACCGATAAGCCTGTCTATTCACCTGTCTGTCTGTATGTCTGTCTGTCTGTCCATCTAATATCTGCCTATGCGAATTTGTGTTCAAGCTATAGACCGCAAAGTGACGCACTTTAACCCTACGATGAACGTTATTATCGTTTGGATCAGCCGAACTATTCCACCATTTCCTATGAATTGTTCTATTTTCAAAAGCCGTTGTATTGAAAAAAAAGAAATTTTTTTAAATTTCTCGACAAAACCCTTTCTGTAATGATATCTGGACACTCTAAATTGATTTAAAAAATTCCGTTCGCCTGGGGCAACTTTTTTTAAAACCTCTTTCATATAACCAACCACTTCTACGAAAACTGAATCTTTATATAGTCAAAAAGTAGAATCTTTAATATTTCATGGTGAAAATTACATCATAATAGTATAATGACATAGAATTTGAACCATGTAGATCCATTTTGCGATACCACTGCATATAAGAATTCCTCCGATATGTCGCCTTACAAGAAAAGTTTGCCTTTGCATTAACAAAACACGTAACTTTTGATGTATCGTAACCATAACGAGGGAATAACTGTATAAGGCGAAGTGCTGTACGGTATCTAATAGTTGACCTTGCCCGACTAAAGTGTTCTTACTTATCTTTTTATTTGGTTTGTGAAAGTCTTGACTAATTATGTTTTGATAGTAGACAATCCTTACAGGCCAGGTATCGACAAATTCCCTCTTAGAGCTTATTATTTACTTTATTTATTTTCTGATATTTTGCAATATTCATCACTTTGCATACATTGAACACTAATTTCAAAACCTTTATATTGAATTCTTGCACTTTTCTCAATATGTCAACTTAATGGTTCAAGTTAACAACAAACAGATTGTGAAAAGACATTTACTAAGAAGGAGAACAAAGAGCACTCGCTCAGTTCATTTGTGCTACGTGTAGGACAAATGATTGTTATTTCTACGTGATTTTTCCATTATTAAAATCTTTATTTCCTCGAAATTTTGTTACGTAAACGATAATATTTATTTATAGGTTTTCTACGAGGCTCTGCTTAATAAATAAATCAATTTTTGGTCTGGTAAGCTTTTTTCCTTTTTACTTTCCCAGAGAGTTGTGACGAACAGTTTTTTAATCTCATCGTATGTAGTAGTCATTTGTTTCCTCTTTAAAAATTGTGTATTTCTCTTGTTCGAGTGCCACGTATTGCTGAATAGTGAATTCATGGCAAAAGTCTATATATACATATATATATATTAGCCAAAATTTTCTGAACAAAAATATATTTCGTAAACAAAAATTTAATTGAAAATTACTGGTTTTTGGGTGAGAACCAAGAAGAATCAGGAAAAAAGATCATTAAAACGTCCTAACGCCAAAGTTTCCAAAATTTAATTCTTTTATATTCACTTTCCTGAAATGCTTGCACCATTCAGAAGAAAACTTTCAACGCCCCATGAATTAGATATGACATTTTCTAGATCTCTATCAAAATTTGCGTAATGCTTGTGGTAATTCTTCTCACGTTTGCAAAAATACAGATATCGAATGAAGCATCGCATTAGCAGAAGCATTGCAATTTCTTACACGTAGGTTGTTCTTGAAAATGGACAAAACCGATCGAGAGACACGCCTATAATACAGCACAAAAGGAGACGGTGTCAGCATTCAAAAATGAAACGCTTGAATTTTTGGGCTCATTATTTAGATGTTCCAACAGTCAAAAACAGAAACATTTGCGCGTATATCTACAGGGAACAAAGCACACCCACTCAACCTTATAGACTATCGACTTTTGTTATGATAAGGAAGATTATAATTTTCTTACCTAATTCGGTTCTCAATAGCTATAGGCAAATCTCTTTTTGTGCGGTACATAGGAAGCACCGGAAAAGGAATATATTCAGATACTTCGTAAAAATCTACAGCATATGATTTTTCGCAAATAAATAAAGCCAACGTATTTTATGCGGTAAGAGGGAGAGACTCCCTTACAAATAATGTCACAACTTTACGAAATAATAAGTAGATGCTTTTCAAACAAAATTCATTATGACCCGTCGTTATCCAAAATGAGCATATTCCACCTTCCTCTCTCTCTCTCTCTCTCTCTCTCTCTCCTCCCTAACCCACCCGCTCCCTCATGCGCTCTTCCTCGTTCCTTCTCTCTCTATCTTCTCCTCTTCCTCTCTACCCCGCTATACATAATTATCGACCGCATAAAAAAAATCGACTGAGCAAAATAAATCGTATTAAACCAATCACACAAGTAAGAGACGCTTAGGAAAATACAATAGGGAAACCCGTTCGATTGTGTAAATACCAAGACGGTTACAATTTATTTATGCCGAAAACAGAGTAAGCAACAAAATGACTAAGAAACAAAGCAAAATTTTGTTTTTTCAAAAGCAAAACTGTGCTCGCAGGCAAATTTTCTTATTATTTTTTTGAATCGCTTCGTCACCTGTAAGTGAAATTGAAAACCGTTTGAATAATAAAAATATTATGACACTTCGTCCGGCACTAGTTTATAGTTATAACCTAGGGAAGCGCGCCTTGTAGTTTATGAACTTCTGGCTTAAAGAGAAGCAAGAGACATAAAGGCAAACAATCGCCGATATGCACGCGTATATTAAGTGCCTTTTGTTTTTACTTCATTCATTTTAAGGTACTTCGTCGAAAGTGATAATGGCACGTTAGACATTCGTTACCTGCGTTAATGGTAAGCAAAAGATAATATAAACGACACACAAGTGTGCTATATGGCTATACGATTACTTTTATTGCTGCTGATTGTGCAGCAATGGCAACAAATGTAAATCAGTGATTTTTTATTACTGCGTTAGTTAGACTTAGATTTCTTATCACCCAGGCATACAAACATTGGAATGGGCCGACTTGTATTTGTTTCGCAGTTTCTGCAAAAATCTCCTATGGCGAAAACGCCATTGTGGATTTTTCAAAAAATGTCTTTTTTTTCTTATGTTTTAAGAGATGTTTATAACTTTCAAGAATATATGGTTAAAAATTTATTATCGAGTAGATATTTTTTCCTTTACATTTCGAGCTTTTCTATAGGCGCTCCGGAACGAGTAGTTACATCAAATGAATGCCGGCTGGCAAGATACCGGTAAATGTCATACCTATTGATTTCTGATTATGCCGACAGACCGATGCAGATGTGTTTAGAGAGTGTTTGCACACATTTAAAATCGTTTCGAAACAAACGTACACTAACGTATTCCGTTTCCTTGAAAAATGATTTTTCAAAACGTTCCATAAAAAAACTTCAGCAATTTTTTCTCCTTTCATTCAAAAATTTGAAAGAATACGCAACACATTTTCGAGAAATTAATTCAAATATTAACAAGTGATCGGGTTTTTTGTTTTGGTCAAAAAGTTACGGATAGTGAAATTTTTGCATTGAAATATTGCTGAATAATCACACAAAAATTAATTTTGCGACAAATTCCGTACGTACTTCCATGCAGCTGGCATTAGTTTTCTTTTTTTATTTAAATCTGCATCAGCTACACTACATGCTGCACGACGCCTTAAATGGAAGATGGCCAACGATAAAATGGCACTTATGTACTTTACAAAATTTCTTCCGACCTGATAACGCTGTGCACAAAAATTAGAGAATAGCTTTAGGCATGCATTGATAAGTACTCACGCAAACTTCAGCTAGTTTTGATGAGCACCTGTTGTTCAGCACCCGTTTAGCCGGATCGATGTGAGCAATGCTTCTCGAAAGCAATACTCCCAGATAAATTAAAGATAAGTTGGACGCGGACTTTTGACCATCATTTATGATGGACGTAGCAGTTGAGTCAAAAACTGTAACCATTGACGCAAACGTCACACGAATTCATTGAATGGTGTTGGACGACCATCGAATTAAAGTTAAAGAGATAAAAAATATTATTAACAAAACGAGAAAGGGCGTTGCGTGTCGCGTTTATTCACGGTGGAGTCAAAACACCCACCGAGTTACAAACGGAAGTTCAAATTGCCACCCTAGTTATAATTGCCGGCTATTATCTGCTAACAATACTCAAAAAAATTCTTCAGGGATAACCTTCTAGGGGCAAGTGATGTGGGCATTGTAGAAACTGAAACATATTTTGGAGGTCTTGACAAATCGTTCTTCTCGATCACTTTAAACATTCTTGAATGATGACTGGATGATGTTACGAACGAATGAAAAGCCTCAACTAACAACGAAAATGTGCACCCAATTTTTCAAAGTTTCAAAAAATGCTTGACTTGGAATATCGTTGAGAAAAAATAATCGTATGATACAACTCTGTATGTGTACATATTATTATTATTAATATTGTTAATTTAGCCAGAGAAATAAATTCTAAGATTATATAGGACAAGCATATAAAGCTCTCCGTCTTTATTGAAAACTCTGCCGCACTTGAGCCAGGACCATTCAGTTGCTAGTAGATATCGTTTACCCACTCGGCCACTCAGTAAATTTATTATAATTGTGTTGTAAATTTATAACTAAAAATATACTATTGTCTGTGTGTATATATGTTGTGTTCCAAATAAAATAACATAAAATATAATAATAATTTTAATAAAAGAATTTTCATCAAAGTCAATTGTATAAAAATTGTTCAAATTATTGTCATCTGAAAAAAGCAAAAAAAAAAAATTGTTTTTTCCAAGAATGTACAAAAATGTAAGGAAATGTTTAAAAAATTTATATTAAATTTAAAACTTATATACCGTAAAATAAACTACACTTACACTATACATCAATGCGTGTCATTTTAACAAAACTCGTATATCCGTTTATCCATCTTCAAGTTGTCAAAATTCTCAAACACTTGTTTCTCATATATAATGATTAAAGTCGTTCCCAATAAATAAAGTAAGTGAACTGTAAATTTAAATTTTAATATCGATCTAAAATTTGATATAAACATCTATCAAAATCATGCACATATTCTATGGTAAGTTAATGCTGCTTTTTTAGACAATTCATTGCTAACATTTGCCTTTGAAAGGTAGCTAATACGTCCTTATTGGCAAGTGCTAAACGATGTGATGACAGTATGGCGCAATTGTTTTCTTTTTATACCCTACACCCCTTGTGGTACAGGGAATTATAAGTATGTACGGACGTATATAGCAGTCATATGGTCTCAAAATAGACTTACTTTTTATTATACAGATCGTTTCCTGAATCGATTTAGGATCACTTTCTGAATCCATCTAATCTCGTCTGCCTGTCTATCCGATGATCGTCTGATGCCCGTCCATGTATTTTTGTACTCAACCTAAAGGTCGTAATTTTTGAAATTTGGTACACTGACGTGCTTTGACCCAAGGACGCATGCTACTGCAATCGGGTCAGGTCACTGTTTCCATCGCTCTCCATACAATACTCTTTATATGAAAAAAAGTCGCAAATTTTAAACTTTTTCGACAAAATTTCAAACGACTTCGACATTCCAAATTGGTATGAAAAATTTGGTTCCGATGGAGCAACTTTATGAACCCCCCTTCTCTCTAGTACTTTATGATGAAAATTGATCCATAGTAACAATTTAGCCGAAAAGTTACCATTAGGGAATTTGAACCACATTGGCCTATTTTTTAGACCCTAATATGTATCAGGGTTATTATGAAGAGCCAGCCCCTATATGGGAAGAAAGTGTAATTTCTAATTTTCCCTGACGGAAACTTAACATTATTAAGATTTTTGAGAAGTAAATCAAGTTTGCCAAACTTGAAGCACACCATCAGATGTTTCTGACATCCTCCAATATGCAGGCTTTCATGGTAGGTATGCTTTTGCATGAAAATAATGTGTCATGTTTGGTATATTATCACCAAAACGAGCGCTTAAGCGGCGAAGTGGTGTGGGGTAGTTAATGATCGGCCTTACTTCACTATAGTGTTCTTAATTGTTTCCTTAAGGTGTAGTTGTTAGGTTAGTTGTTACGTTAGGTACGGAAAAGATTTGCTTATTTTTCGTTTAAAAAAAGACGATAAATATAGAACACCATGCAAAAAGTAGCAACCTAATACAGCCATTAACATGCCCAGAATCGAGAATAAGTGAAATTTGCATTTCTACACATGAAAAATATCTGAGAATTCGGCGTCAGGCGGATGTAAGTTTCTTATTTGTTTTTTTAAATTTTTTCCTTCATTGAGTTTAGAAAAAATAAATCTTTTTTGTTTAATCTAAAAAAGTTTTGATATAAACAAAACTAAAGAATAATTTTTTATTTTATTTAAAAAACTTTCTCTAATGCATGTAACGTATAAAACGAATATTACATTCTCGATATCAACATAGAATTTTTATGATTTTTTAAGAAAACATTCTTGCAAAACACTCCATGAACGACCATAATTCCGTTCGACTTTTGAGAGACGTGCAGTTTTTTTTCTATATTTAAGATTACCTTTTATTTTATCGTTTTTGACAAGTAGCATACGCAACTTAATATTCACTTCAATGTATAGGTGCAAAAGTTAAAAGTTAAAAAAAAGAAACAGATTCTAGTATGCAATAAATCCCTTTCAAATTTTTTACATTCTTTTCTTCTTCTTTTTTTTTTAAACATTTGTCTATTTTATCTAAACGACGAGAAGAAGAAAACAAAGTATTGCTTAAAATTCAAAGGCAAGATGCTGTAATCCGCCCAAATACGTAAGCATACAAACGGTTGCACTTACATTTACATACGCACGTAAGTAATCCTCACTGCATAATACAACCTTCGAAATAAAAATTACAAAACTTGACTTTTGTTGCAGCACTCGTTCATCTTGTTTCGACTTCCTCTGTTTTTTTTTTTTCTTCTACGATAAGATGCATCCGATAGGGAGCAAATATCGGTTAAGAAGTAAACAACAGCATAAACATCAACAGTGAAACAAACAAGTAAAGAAAATATATAAATGAATATGTCGGTCAATAAGTCCTAGGATTAATTCAAAAAAAAGATACATTTACTTACAAAAAGTCAATTTATTCGTGAACATAGTCGTCATCAAGAATGGTAAGAACGGAAAGACACATTAATGGCTTGTTTTGTTCTTCGTTAATTTCCACAACAACCTCATCACTTCTTTCAAATCATTTGCCCTAGAGTCTTCTTTGGAGATTTGTAAATAGATGAAAGTCTTTGGCCGCCAGATCTGCAAAATATATCAGTCGTGGCAGCAATTTTGCTGCAGTATAAAATGTTCATGTCGTGGAAGTGTTGGTTCTGATAATAGTACGAATATTTCATCGAAAATAATTAACTATATCAGTCCCGGGAATTATTGCCCGACTTGTTCCTTTATAATAAAAGGTCTCGATAATGCTTTCAATCGAAAATAATCAAATTTGTATACAAAACTATTACATTTTTCAAAACATCCTGATGCATTCACATTTACACGAAAACGAGAGCATCTGAAACAAATTGGAATGCACAAACCCGTGACCATTGAATGGTTAGTCGCGATCCTTTGTCTATTAGACTACTCATGCGAAGCAAAATTGAAAAATTTAAAGTTAAAAATGACAGCTTCAAACTATATAAAAATGCAAGATGGGTCTGCCCAGGGAAGTCTTCGAAATTTAATAGGAGAGCTTGGAACTTTTACTTCAAACACAGTTGTACTTTCCCCACTTTAAATATTGCGAAATGAGAAAGGGAAGGCAATTGGCAATTTAATATATGTGCCGTTCTATAAACCATTACATAGATACCATTAAAAACTTGATACCAAGTTTCTAACTTCTTACTAGAAGCGCTGAGGTCTTTCAAATCTTCGTCAATCTCATATTCAAGCAGTGCTTGTCTCTATGCAACTGTAGTAAGTATATACTAAAGTATCGCTGCATGGAAATGCTTTCAGTTGAACTTAAACACTTTCTGAAGACATACATTAAGATCTTGAAGGAGTTGGAAATACACAAGTAATGATCTTTTTCCAACATATTCCAGACCATTCGCCTCCCGTATTAAGCCAATAAAATATAATAACTTATTTCTTAGAAAATTTTTAGTGGGGTTTTATCTTAAAGGAAATAGAGAACTTTGCAAAAATCTCGCTAAAAAGCGTAAATAGTAAAAAAGTTGATTCTCAACCAAAAATAAACTTTAGAGTCGATGCTGGGCTAACTTTATTTAAACTTTAAAACATAAAGCAAATACTGAATTTGAAATATAAGATCATCAAATAAGTGGTTTCTTCTTTGTTTTTTTTTTTTTTTTTTTTTTTTTTTTGTTGATAAGAGCCAAATGATAACCAATGTCAATAGGAGTTTTGGTTCACTGCATTTTTATTCAAAAATGATCGCCTCTGAACTTCTACGAAAATTCAATCTTGCAACAGCAAATTGTTGCCAGTTTTCCACATAAGTCTGCTCTTATTGCATCAACAACACGCACAACCGTGGTAGATAAGGTCATTGAGAGTTCATGGAATACTCCAATACAATACTCCATATAATCCCAAAGTAGAAAGCCCAATAGAGTCACATTACATGATTTTTTTGATAAGCCGCATGGGCATTTTTGGAGATTACACGATCGCATAATAAAAGGATGGTGTCACAAAATGTACGGCATGTTGTTTAATGTTGTGTGAAAACCACATATTGTCCAAGTCGATCGCGTCAGAAAAAATCAGTAATGATGTTTCGCTAGGGTTCTCCATTGAGGATAACTGCAAACAACACTTTCAGCTCACAAACAACGCTCAAAAGATGTTGTCATCTTATGAACGTGCTTCAGTATGACGCAATGCGATCAGTATTGCCCGATATATGAAATCCATGAAAACCATGTAGTGATAAAAATCTCTCAATATATTCCACACAAACCAATATCAATACATTTTCTTATTAGTAAAGAAATTTACCAGCTAAGTTTGTTGTTGGTATAAATTATTTTTATTAGGGTTTAGAGATTACTAACAATTTCAAATATTCGTAATAGATCCAGTCGTCTCGATTTATAAACTGAAGAGCTGATCGCTATACTTGGCTTTGTTAACATTAAACTTGTAGTTTGGATGACTTAATTATCTTTGTCTTTCTTTGATTGACATTAGGAGAATAGCATTTATTGCTCCCTGGAAGTCGTCTACTTAGGTTCCAGCGTACCATCATCTGTTAGGAGAGCGTTTAAAACATAAAATGTATGAAAAACTATCTAAAGGGTCCCGTTTGTTATCCTCGACATTTGCTATTTTATAAAATAAAACGTATATTATAAAGGTATTGAACTAATGAAATCGCTTAAATAAAAGCAACTAATAATATTATAGTACAGCAAAGTCGACCTTTGTATACTCTACAAAACATTGCCTTATACAATTCTTCATTTCCTTCCCATGATTTAATGTCAACACTCTAAGCCTACGTCTATGTAAATATATAGCTTGCATATCTGAAGTCGTATGTGAGACCGGGCCAAAAACTGATGAACTGACATAGTTCAAATGAAAGAACATATGAATTTCTTTTCGCCAACAATCTTATTATTATTATTTTTCAACTATTTTCATCATCTTGGTAAACTTTGTCGCCATGTCCGATATAAGCTTAGTTTAGAGATAGGATCCGAAAATTGGACCTTTGTATCGCATTGCCAATTTTAATATCATAGATTTTATTAAATATTTTTGCCTTGAAGGAAAAGCTTACTTTTCATTGCAAAGGTTATATGGGAAGGGGCTCGAAACATTGATCCATCTAATTCAATTTTATTTTATGTCAACCTAGGGCACCGACATAATAATATTTAGCATTTTTGTTGCGGGATTTTTCGTCGTACAATAACTTTGCCCTTTCCATTCCTATTATAAGTTGGAATGTTTGCTTCAAAACGAAATCATACTGGTATAAATAGGGATCTTTGTATAATTCAGATCTGTCGCATATATATATATATATTTATCAGAAATTTCTCATTCAGACAAAGTCGATTGCTTTAGAACTAATTTAAATTAATTTTTCTCTTCTTCAATTTAATTCACTTATTTAAAGCAATTACACTTTCTCTCATATATAAATATGTATGAATGTATATTATTTATTTTTTTTTTGTTGAAAGATATTTAAATATGCGTAAAGGAATGTATAGAGATATTTTAGGTTTACCAAACGCACAAGAACGAGTCATATGTGTAACAACATGAACGGAAAAAAAATTCTTATTTTAAATGAAAACAGCACACCCACACTAAAAACACATACACATCTACACACAAATACATATATATAAATACAATATACATGTATATAAATACATATATAAATATATAAATATGTATATGAATATTTATATGTGTGTATGTACATATATATAGAAAAACTGAACAGCATATTGTACTTGCAAGTCATAGTTGAGCATTCAAGGACATGTTCAAAAAAGAAAAAGATTGTAAGAAATTATGAAATATGTAAATTGTTATGAATTTTGCTTAATGTTCATAACACATACATACATTGTACACATGAGCATATGTTGATTAAATTATCAAAAAAAAAAGAAATATAAAAAAATAGGACACAAAGTATCTAAATGAAAAGAAAACATATGACATATTGTGTGTTTAAGTTGCTTCTCGATACACAACCGCAATTGCATCCAATTGCATTCTTCAACGGATGTATATTCGAATATAGCTGAAGAGACTCGATCTCGAAATGCAATGCAGTTAGCTTTAGTAGAAAAGTTGCGTTACGTTGGGTAAATTTCTAATCAAATGCAAATTAACTTAAATTTAAAAAATTATCACTTACAACGCTACAACTCTCTAGAACAATTAAAAGGGAGTACATTTAATGTATCAATTTTTTATATCAAATCAAGATCTAGAAGGAAAGAGAATTTTTGAATTCACATGCGATACTTTTCTCGTAGAAGTAAGACCTAATTAAAGGAAATGGCTTCGGATGTAAAGGCCGTAAATTACTTAAGGAAAAAACTGAAATAGAAACTCTTTCCATTTGCAATAAATAGATAGTCAACTTTTCGTACTGTCATCTCGGTTGGGAAAACATAGTTAATAGTCGCCATTTTCACAAGTATAAGAATAACTTTTGTTGTAATTATTGGAGAGTTAGATTTCTCACTCTCCTTCCCTTCCTAAACATGTAATCTTAGTCAAAAGATAATCAGAATTCAAATCAAAACTCTACACATAGCATCCGTGTCGGCATAAACTATCGCTACAATGCAATTCAACGATGAAAAACTAACAGTTTTTCATATACACTCACACACAAACTGTATGTTTGATGATTGAATAGTGGGAAGGTATGAATAAGATAATGATTTTTTATGTAATGAGACTAATGTCCATCTCTCTCTGGGTACGTGCAGTAAGCTAAAAGTCCGGCACTTTGATGCCCGAAAACCCAAGAGAAATAGTCGAGCAACCCTTTCAGTTACAACGATCGACATCTTTATGCGATTTTTGAATTGCCCCTTGAATTGGATCATACCAGATCCGTTGTAATGAATAGATTAAATTTTCCAATGATTTTGATTGACTGAAACTAATGTTATGGGTATGGACGATGTTTTTTATCAGTAGAACGACACTACTTACCGCTTCGCTAGTAAGATAATGACTACATTACGTGATTGGTTTAAAACGAAATCTCTTTTTAAACGATCCTATATTACATAAGGCTAAACTAGCACAGGATTACTAAATAACATACAAATGTGTGTCTGTTGTTAACATATAACAAACGGTAAACACACAATGCTTTGTGTACTTTTCCTGCTGATTTACTAGCTACTGGAAGATAAAGCGTTTAAATCCTGATGGCCAACTACCCAGCATAATGTGTTTATTATATGACCGCCAACATCGATTTGTGTCCACTTCGATTTTGTGAATATTTTCCTTAAGAACTTTTGTTTGAAATCGATTTTTGCGGAAAAGTTATCAGGCATTCGTTATTTTACAATGCATTACTTTGCGTTATTCAATATGGAATTCCGGGAATTCCGAGACGGAACGAAAGGTAATGAAAATTTTAGTTTCAAGTATTTTAACACCTTGCTCTCGGGTTATATTACAACAAAGACACAGTCGGCCAAGTTATCTAAATGCTTTGCACTTTTGAATACTTGTCTTGTCTCTAATCGTATAATAAACTAAGTATACTAGTCTAAGAGCGCTAGAGGGTGAAAAAAAGAGGGACATAAAATGTAACAAATTACATCAAAAATAAAATTCATGCATACATATGTTAAAACACGCAAACTATGTACAATGTTCTGAACATATGTGTATATGCACATATGAATATATCAATGTTTGTTTTTCTTTCTGCGCGCCATCAATTGCTACGAGTTCAATAATGATGTCAATTCGTTTGTAACATAAGAAAAGCTTGGCAATATACGCTCCCGATATCGTCTAAGAATCGTAAAGTTGAGATAGAAGAAAAAAACTTACTTATCTTGAGTAAAGTCTTTAGGCACTTTACACTGATAAATATGCTCATAATAACTATAAACTTGAAATAAGATAAAGTGAAAAATATACAAAATTTCATTATATAACTTGATTACAAGCATAAATGCTTGGAATGATGTTGATATTAAATTGGACTTGACTTGAACAGTTGTTGGAGCGATCTGAAATTGATTCCGATTAAATTCATTCGCAATAACGGATATGCAGAATTCGTTCAAAATTGTTTTCACTTTTTTTTTTTTTACATATAGATATATCCATGTTTAATACACGTACGTATGTGCGTATGTATGAGTAATGAAAAACTTGCAATTTATTAGCAATAATTGGCAATTTGTAATATATTGTAGAGCACAGCTGTTTCAAAACGCATACATGCACATCCACGTACCCAGAATTATATATAAATGCGGGGTAAATAAATACGTTTTTGCTGATTTCCAAGAAACGATATAAAAGCGTTCTATCTACGCTTTAAGCTACAGTAAATTTTATTCCTCATTAAAGCGTACACTATGCCAAATGTTAAGCACCCGTTGCAAGGATAATAAATGTCCATTTGAATCGTGGCACGTGAGGAAACAAATCGAGTCGCAAAGGGACAACTAACGTAGGCGGTAAAGCGAAATATCCATACGGCATTCATTTGAGGTGATTAGGTAGATGCAATTGATTCAGTCCAACAAAATCGTCATTCAGGGAAGCAATCTCCAGTAATTAATGGCGATGACGCAAGAAAGGCCACAATATTCGAGAAGACTTTGAACGATTATCTATAAGCGTTTATCAGAAATCGGGAAAACATTAGCAATACTGAAAGCGATTGGATTTATACCTAGCATTTCCAATCTTTCATGCCGTGGTCCATGGACATTGCTCTTTTTGCTTCAAACTTTGCGTCGTTCGGTGACTGATTATCGACCTAAAGAGAACTTTCTATGCTCATAATTAACGTAATAACATTAGTTATTCCCTCGATGTAGAATTCATGTGATGCCAGAAAACGGCAAAATATACTATGACGTGTTTCTTAATCGTTTCATTTTACAAAGACAAAACAAAAACTTATTTATATACCTAATATATTAAAATTTCATCTAACTTTCGAGAATATGTTTTCAAATAAGTGAAGGGATGGTGACGAGATGGATATGCGCGTGGAAATGATTATTATATACTCCAACGAGTATACTAATGTTGTTATTAAGTTTGAACACCACAAACAGAATCTCTTATCACATCTGGACTATGAATTGATTTTATTTATGGTAGCTTTGATGTATATACACTGAAATACTGTATACATATATAAGCCCATATATATATATATATATATATATATATATATATGATATGTATATTTCGCATGAAATATATTTTTAATAAAAAAAAACGAAAATTCCAAGAAAATATATTGCAAAATGTATTGCATACATTTAAGCGACAATTACTTTTAAGGCTCGAATTCGTAGAGTAGATCTGGTTGAAAATAGCTTTATATATGTAAAGCAAGTGTGTGTACATATATACAAATTCGAAAAGCTCAACGTTTAGAAAAATTGATTCCGCTGTTTGCTTTCCAATGCAATCATTAATTAAATATAGTTATTAATTAAAATTTTTATGTATGAAAAAGCAATATATTGATGCATTCATACTAATGAGGTTGAAGTACATACATTATACGCATGAGTCATTCAAAATAAAAAAGTTCGGTTACTAGAGGTGAAACGGCATTAATTAATTCATCCAAGTCGACTTACACTTCAACTCTGTTCGCCTTGAAAAAGCAAATGAATTTTGTTCCTCACTATAACTTGGATTTTTACATTCAATCGATTCAAAATAACTATCGCATTTTAATTTTCTGATTTTTTGAACTTAAAATATTTTCTTGAAATTCCAAGGAAACTTTAGCATGCACAACTAAAGACAAATCGATACACAAATTCTATATATTATTCCATTCCAAAGTGTTACAAATTTCATAGAAAAATTTTCATTTCGACGTGACTTCACGTATGTGGCAACCATTGTGGTGGAAAGCTTTCTCTCATTTTTTATTTCCCAGTTGTCCTAAAAATCAAATCACGAATGTTTCAATAAGGAATTTGAACTGAAGTAGTTGTATCCCTTTAAAACTTATGGTATTTTTATGCGAAGGGATGAAAGTTTCCAGCAACGTTATATAATAATTTTTCCGCCTAACAATAACATTTAGATTTCCAGTTGCGGACTTTTTAAATTATTCACAAGAAGAGAGGAAAATAGATTTCAGATATTCGATAAGTATCTCACGTCCCTCTTCCTTTTTTTTTTTTTTTTTTGATTTGTATTCGTCCACCCATTTTAATGAGGTCAATATTATTGTAAAAATCCATTCATATGAAAGGACCGAATCTTTTCGGTTTCAATGTGCAAAACATTACTTGCATTACATTACGTTATGTATGTTAAATTTATTTATTTAATTTAAAAAGCATATACGACATTTAATCCATTTGTTCAATTTAAAATTATTTCCTTTCCGCAGCATAGTATCAATAAATTATACATTTAGATAAATAGATAGATATATGGGTGCTTGGGTATGAATGCATATGCATATGAATGGCATAATAATGGGCTTCGGTAAAATCAATTCGCATAAATATGTTCATAAACACATTCAATTACATATTTATACATACATATTCATATACATATACATATACATATATATATACATATATATATACAGTTATATTGAAATTATTACTTTAAAATAAAGTTAGCCAAAGAAAAAATATAAATAAGTTTGTTCCAATCTCATCGTAATATAAAATACAATTACTATCTATCGATATATCCAGCTGCCAACCAGCCGACCAATACACGGATATGTATCCTATTCACACATAGATACGTATACGGTATGTGCTTGTATATCTAACATTGATGATATATTAAAATTATATACCTATCAACGTACCACCGCATGACGCACACAAGTATTCAAAACATCATGCCCAAAAAAAAAAAAATAAATAAATAAAAATAAAAAAAAAAAAAAATGGAAAAATTGAATAAAATGAAAATTTTTGCTGCATTTGCGTGATACGAACACATAAATATTATGATTTTTCAAATATACTGTTGATGATATGATTTTGTGTATAAAAATTATTTGTAATTTATATTCACATGAACATGTTCACATACACATTTTTACACATCAATACATGCATATTAAAATTGCATGCATAAATACGCAAAGAATATTTAGGTTGATTTCTTATTCTACACACTCATACAATATTATATATCTCACATTTTACATACATATCATAGTTGATATTTAGAAAAAAAAAAAATTTTCGACTTATTTACACCCTACATCGCTTGTGAGGGAGACTATATTAAGTATTTTACAGATATATGTATAGCAATCGAAAAGACTTAAGATATCGATCACATTTCGAATCAATTTAAGCGTATCTCTCCGTTTGTGTGTGTGATGTCAGTCCGTGCTGTTTTGGGTTTAACTTATTGACTGCAAATTTTTGAAAAATTTCGAATAAAGTCTGATATCTATTTACATTTTTTTTAACCTAAAGGCAAACGCTATTAAAAATGGATGATGGATCAGAACATTTTCATGACCTCTCAACATAACTTATTTTAAAAAAATCGTTCTTCAAAAAAAAGTTTGCGTTTTTTAAAATTAGCCGATAAAAATCGTTGATAAATAGTAGTTTGGAAAATTTGTATTCCATGACACCATCTTCTAAATCGATCTCCCCTCATATGAAGGATGCTATCAGAAGTAAGTCGTTATATGGCAATAAAATCAAATTTTTAATACTTTATGCTGAAAGCTGGTTAATAAATAGTAATTTGACGTAACAGTTAACTGTGCAAAATTTGATTCCTATTATTATTGTTAGTTATGTGGGCAACCCGCACCGCGACATCGTAAATCTATTGCACTCGCCCTTGCCTCTAGCCCTTCAGTTTTGCGATTCTTTTGAATCCCGCCATTTTCTTCGGATCGAAGCACCATACCCTGTCCGGTTCGCCCGACAAATGGTATCTGGTTCTACAGATGGCTTCACATTCACATAAGATATCTTGTTCAGAGCGTTTGAAATCCGAAAGCCATAGTCGATATACATTTAGAATTTTACATAAATTGCTTTTCAGGGAAATTGAAAGATATCTTAAAAGTATTTGTCCGTGGGTTGGTAACAGTTCAATAGATTGCTTTGTATTATTTTTGATCCTATCTTTTATATAGCCTTCACGAATGTTTACCAGCGATTCTTAAATCAGTTGTAAATCATTGACAAAATGTTCAAAATTTCATTTTTCACAAATATATTCTAATTTCTTGATGATAGGAACACCGCATACGCATCGTGATCGGAGAAAAGAAAAAATAAGAAAACTATCCTCCTACTATTATTACGATCCTTTACTTTTAAAATAGAAATGGATTGCCCCTTCCCCTTTCGGTAATGTTGTGAGTAGAGTTTACTCGTCCTCTTAAGCTTTAATTCCAATACATTTTTTATTCTCCGCTTCGCCTAATTCATTATTTTCATGCAAAACGTCTGGAAGTCCTCATATTGAAAGGGGACATCGAAATTTAGCAAACTTAATTTATTTGTTAAACATTTTATTATTTTTCACTTCTGTCCGCCGTAAGAAACTACAAATTGAGTAGGCGCCCCATAAGGATGCATTTTTCATAAGATATGAGATTTAAATTTCCGACGACTAGAAATGTTCCATATCCGTACGAACGGTTATATGGAAGGGAGTTCAAAAAGTTACCCACGTTCGACCCAATCTATTCACATATTACTGATTTTAAAAATTGTAATTTCCTTCATACAACGAGCTTTCATAATAACGCGTTATACGCGGAATGATTAAAGAAGTAATCAAAAGCAATTCATTTTCTTGAGCGTCCTTCCTTCAGCTGAAGCATGTCAGTGTACCAAATTTCCCAAAAATATCTCCGAAATTGCGACCTGTGGGTTGGACATAACAAGACATAGACAAATTTCAGACGGACGAACAGAAAGACACGCTTATTAAAGGTTAAGTCTTAATAAAAATGGCTTAATTGATAAAAGTCAAGTGTATCTTAAGTACTTCTGGGTTTTACATACATTCGTACAGAATTAATATTCCTTTTACCATAAGTGGAGTAAGGTGTAATAATTGGAGCGCCGAGAATGCATAACTGAATAAATAAGTAATATAGGGTGCGATATGAAATATTTGATCTATTGTTTCAATAAGCGTAAGGAAATTATTTGGAAATGAATTCACACGGAACTGACTTTAATAACTGAAAGGCGTACCAAAGTAAGCTTTAAGTAAGCGACCTGATAATTAGTAATATAATCAGCTTACGGATCTATTATTATCTACACCTATACTCATAGTTGTTGACAACCACAGCTTCAACGGTTATCTAAATTATTGTATTGCAGGACGCATTAGTTTCGCTCAAGCCTCTTTGTTTCCTTTTTGAGATATAATCCATGACCGAAGGATATATTCATTTTGTCAAAACGTATGCAGAAGAAAGGTTCACACACCGCATAAATTCTATATATTCTTGATTTAGCCATGTCCGTCTGCCCGTCTGTGTAATGGCTGTTGTAAACATTCTCCTGGGCGAAAAGTTGAAGCTATCGACCTGGAATTTGACAAAGACATTGGAAGTTCTTGAGCATGCCTCTGTCATTCAAAAAGAATAAAAAACTGGTTTTTTGCTCATTACTCATGCACTACAGCAGATAAATCTACAAGAAGTTGAATATGTATTCTAACACGCAGAAACAAGCTTTAAAAACCCCATAAAGTGGGTAAATTTTCGGCCAATTACAGATCCGGAATGAACCTAACGATGTCTGTCAGTTGGTCTTTCCATCTGTCCATCTGTCTAACTTTGCAGTATCTGTGGTAAACATTCTTCTGTTTGCCTATAAATTTGCAAAAGAGTTTGGCAATGGCCCGAACAGGGCAAAAAACACTCTCACAACACCCACGCGTCTATACAACCAAAACTGAGAACATCTCTGCTTTCCATGTCTTCTGCTCATTGCTCATAAGCTACAGCAAATACAAAATATAAATTTCGCAAAAACTATTCTATAAAAATTGAAACAATCAGCCACGCTCACGCAATATTGTGGCGTATGCGTAATTTATTTTACATTTTTTTCAATCTCTTATACGATAACGATGATGGATATAAAAACTTGGTTTGTTTTTATTTTTATGATTAAAAAAAAAAAAAGTTTTCTTTACTAACGCAACTAAAAATCTTATTATTCTGACATGTATTTCTTATAACAAGCATTATCCGCCTGAGTGACCAAGTAGGCTAAGGGCCCCGACTAATAGCTTAATGGTCTTGCGGTGAAATTTTTCAATAAAGCCGATAGCCTCAAATGCTAGTGTTTTAAGACTTTAGTCTTACAATTTCTTTCTCTGATTAATAATAATGATAATGTAACAAGCATTATATACAATGACTTATAATGGACAAAAGAATATCTTCCTTATAGGATTTTCAAATAGTATTTTTCAACGTCAAACATTGAATGATAAAGTTAATATGCTGACTTTGTTGGTGGTGGGCCAAAATAAACATGTCGTAATTAACTTTTCCCACTTTCATTATTTCATGCAAATATTTGTCATAAGAAAAAGTACAAAAAAATACAAAAATTAATTTCCGTTTCATAAAGAATGTTATTTTTGATTATTGTTTCCTTTTCTTCATCTCCATATCACTTCCCTCTTTCACCCGCTCTCTCGCTTTCTCATCTCTCCTTCATTTCTTTTTCTCTCCTCTTGCAAGCAGCTCATATGCATTAAGAAAAAGTTATTGATAGAGCGCCAATTCTTTTCTTGCTTCTACCTTAAAATACATAAAATCGAAAAAGTGAAGGAAATGCTTAAGTCACGGTCATAACTTGACCATACTTTCAATTGTATGTATAGCTATATATGTCGTCGATGCTATTTCTTATTCTACCAACCATTGAGATAATAGAGGTATACTAAATTAATCTATAATCTTGTAGTCAAACATATGCATGCGTATTGATCGGTATGGCCCTATCTGCCTTTCGGTTTATCTGTTAATCCATTTAGTGACCATATTCGGGACGCTACAAATTCAAAATATTCAGATAAAAACTAAAATGTTCTTGTTTCAAATACGTGCTAAATAACCTATGTACTATAACTGTAGCTGCATAATCAACCCCACATACTGATTTAAAATTTGATACACGACGATATATGCCAAAACCAACTAAAATTTCGATATAAGAATGATTTTGATTAGCCAAACGACAAGCTTGACAATTCTTATGCATTAATTCGGAGTGACGAGTATCAAAGATTCGTATAAGGCGAGTGAAATTTTCATATTTGTTTTCTTCGTTATATTCGTTCATAAGCTAAGTACTGGCAGGCAATAAATCAGACGCCCATAAGATTTATGACGGTTTTTTCTAGTTAGAAATTTTCGTTAACGACTTCTGCCACTGGTGGATGCTGCTGCCGCAATCGTACTCCTTTCATATTACATGTGACAAATTTAAATTTTTGTATTCACACACAAAACTATATATATATATATATATATATATAAGTTGTTCAAATGTTTGTACGCCCGACAAGCAGTGTGAACAACAAAATCAATTTGGTAATGTTTATCCTTCTTTTCGTTTATAGACATCACACGATTAAATAATTACTTAATATGCGACCATCTGCTGATTTTGAATATTGCTTAAGACAAAAAGAACGTGAGAAAATTATATTCAATTGCGCCAGTTAAAAAACAAAAACGAAATTCCGATAACTCTAGATGGTTGGGACATTTCTATACAGGCACTATATGGTCATAGACAACATGTGTAGAAATGTCTTTATTTGCATCTATTATAGTTTATGCTATAAATAAACAAGACAACTAAAAAGTGGAGGTATGCTTGCTTTATATTGTACAACAGGGGCGCCAGTTCGCAAAGTTGGTTTTTGCGACCGAGGGAAATGAACTGAAACCCTGAAACACAGTTGGAAAGACGGACGAACTAATATGACTAGACTGAGATAAAACTTGACATCGATGCTTGTGGCTGTAGCAAAAGTTTTTCACAAAATAAATACATTCCCATCCTCCGGCGGGGATTACTGGTTATAACAAGTGAGCTTATCATGGTAATAAAAAAGACTTTCCGTCTCCGGCTCGAAACTGTACGACGAATCTTTCGATTTGTTGATGCTATGAGATAAGAATCATTGTTATTGTTCAGCGACAAGAAAACAGTTAGCGAATCCGGCTGAAAAAAGTGCTATACATAGCAAAGTTATTTGCAGAAAGAAACCTAACAACAAATGAATTTTTATTTATCCGTAATGCTGATTCGGAGCAACCTTTGGATTCCACACCAAGAAGAAAGCTGGCAACAAAAACATGTTAAACGCTTAGCTGAACGACTATGAGACAATAGCAATAGGTTCCAAGTAGAAAATTATACGTCGAATGTTTTACAAATCTCTTTGCCAAAACATGGCCTTTGACTAAGCAGTCGGTTACAATTCGATTATACGATGATATTGATGCAAACACCGCGAGTAGATCAATTAAAAAATGATATTCTAGAAAATTTTAACAGGTCGACAATGCTAAGACGAAAGCGTTAGAAAAATCATTGCCAAATCGAGGTCAACAGCTTACTTTTGCACACACTATAAGCTACACATAAAAACAGAAAATTAACGACCCGTAGGAAGCGAAAGTAAAACTGTTTCTTACAAAGTCCGCATATTGTATTAATTACGTTAAGTTAAAAAAGAGGAATGACAATCATTTGTGAGAAGTGAGGCGTGTGCAGGAAATTCAATTAATTAAAGTTAATTAGAATGCAACATAATCGGCTGAATAAAAATGGTCAACTCGCGCTTACGTAACGCTTTTACTTAACACAGAAATATTGCATATATTTTTGCATAACTAAGAAAAAAATAATAATAAATAATTAATGCATTAAAGAAAATCACAAATAATAAAACATTACCGAGCTTACAGTTTCATTGTATGTATTGATAATAATACTAATTAATATTAACACTATAATAATATTAACAATATTGAATAAGAGACAACACTTGGAAAGAAACATAACATGTTAAGAGGTCGACCGCTAAACAAGTAGGAAAACTATATTCGGTCGTGGCCGAATCTTTTATACTCGTCATCATTATCCTATAAAAAGAGAAGAACTACATACTTACACGTTCCAAAAGTGGAAAATTATATGCTGGGAGCGTTGTACGAGTGTCTCGTGACCAATTTGAACCTTTTTTCAAATTCTTTTGCAAATTTATAGGTGATCTTCATTTGTGCGAACGGGAGAATGTTTTTCACAGATAGTGCAGAGTTGGGCAGATGGACAGACGGGCATGCTTAGGTGCACTACGAACATGAAAAGTGAACAAGAATTTATATATTATACTTTATGAAGTTCTGGAACCTTGTTCCTGCAAGTTATTAAGGTATTCGAAAAAAAACAAAATAAATTTTGAGATACTATAATATTGGGTGGGCGTGGTCAAATATTCCCATTTTCATACAGGCACAACAGCATTGCCCATAGAATATGGGTTCGAATTTTTGTAAATCTATCTGCTGTAGTTTATGAGTAATGAGCAAAAACCATTATTCATATTTGGAGATAAGAGGTGTTCTCAGTTTACATGGTGCTGTACACGTGCCTTTCGGCCTATTTGGCTCATTTTCAATAGCGACCTGCGTGCAATATTTCTGCCAATTTTGAAGTCGATAGCCTCATTTTTGCGGCCCGAAAAATGTGTACAGCGGACATTACACAGATAGGCAGACGGACATACTTAAATCGATTCAGAATTTACTGTTGATCACGAATGTGCATATTTTATGGGGTCTCTAAAGCTTTCTTGTGGGCGTTGAAAGGTTTTGGCAAAATGAACATACCTTTCTCATTGGTCAGTGAGGTCAGAGTATAATAAAAGAGTATTTTTGGTATTTTTTTGGGTGGGAGTAAAAGTAAGAGAATAATAACATTTGAGGAGGTTATTACGCATACGTTCAAGTACTAGAAAAAAAATTAATTTTCAAAAGTGTTAAAAAATGGCAACTCTGCAGTCTTTCTCTAGAGACATCTTTAGCTCAGTGTGCTTTGTAGCAAACATTTTGAGCATAACTGCTCCAAATTTGCATTAAAAAAGAAAAAGAAGAGTCATTTAATTAAATTTAATTTCCATAAATACAGAATTCAGCTACAAGAAAAATGCAGCTGAATTGCGCAATTCATACATTTGAAGGCTTAACCTAATCGCAACTCAAGTAAAAACGGCTTAAAACAATAGACAATTAATACAAACAGGATTCCGAATAATAGACTTTAACTATTAGTTTAAGCAAAACATCGACAGCGCACAGGTATTAAAAAGAGTAGTCTTAATGGATGCAAAAGGATCCGATAAAGAAATAAAGTTATAAACGTCATTTAGATTGCTATAGCGAGTCTTGCATTGGCTAAATTTGAACAAAAAGAAACTTACTTGTCAGACAGGAACGAAAAGGAAATCAATCGCACTCAACAAACAAAGTTTTGACCAACTTTGTACCAATTTTTTCTATTAGTCTACGTTTCCAGGACCATAAAACTGCCCTTCCAAGGTCGAATATTCCTGCTCTTTTTCTTTTCTTGAATACTCGCAGCATCTGTCAAAGATCGCTCAGTTTTCTTGACGCGGTTAGCGTCGACTTCAATTAACAAACTGTATTTTGTCCAATATCCTTGTTCAAGGCTTTGATGAATACTAGTGATACCGCACAGCAAAGTCAGTCACACTGTCCACGACATTTTGCTTGTAAAAAATTCCGAAATTTCAAGGAAAGACATTCTGTGCGAGTAATGTATTTTTTTCCACTTATTCTAAAAGGTTCAAAGCGTCTATTAAGCAAAAAAAAAAAAAGAAAAGAAAAACAATTTTTTTGGAAAAATTTATAGTGGTCTACCCCGTTAAGAGCTGCTACAAATCATTTGCCCTTTAAGTTCAAAATGTAATGTTGCATTTTACAACAATATAAAGCAATTTTATTAAGGTACATTTTCAAAATTTTTTAATAAGATAAACTACTGCCTTTGAACAAAAATGAGAATTGGGTTTTAGTGGAAAGCAGTCGCGCCTTTTCCAAGTCGATATACTAAGCAGTTCGTTGCGGCACAAAGCGAATATGAAAAACTATGAAGAACACAGTAAAAAGTTAAAGTGATAGTCAGACAAGGCCGACTGTTTCATATCCCATAATAATTTGCTTAATACAATTCTTCGATTCAGTTTCTGTCAGCAAATGTAAAAATGACATCGTGTTTCATGAGAACCCTTATGTGAACAAGGTCGGAAAGCGTGAGCCGACATAATCTAAATTGAATAAAGTTAACTTCGTAATTGACTTTTTCGCTTAATGTTAATAATTTTCTTGTTTCGTTTTATTAATCATACGATTGCTTTCATCAGCGATTTTCTGTTCTTCGTTTCTTCAGTTAATAGTTAACTAAAGAAAATCGTACAGTTAAATTTAAGTAACTGTTATGTTGTGAAATAGATTTTTTATTAACTAAATGCTAATAGCGGCCCTTGTTGTAATAGAAAGGCGACTTTTCAATCAACTCTTATGTAGGATGTGAACTGAAAAAATTTCAATTAGTAAATTTAGTACAATAATGGATCACAATTCATCATAAAATGCTGCAAGTCAATCCTTGCTGCTATGTGAAAGCTTAACTACGTAGGAAGAACGGTTTCCACGTTCATTTCGTATGCTGGAATACCATCTTTCACTAATTTTTGTGATGAAATGATGAAAATGAAAAATTTTTTCCTATAATGACTTTTTCAAGAATAAAGATTTTTCACATGAATGAACAGAATTCAAGCAGGCAGGCAGACGGTTAAATAGAGGGACAAACACGTTTAATTCAGAAATTATTTCTGAAAACGATTAATATTCCGAAAAAACTGAGTATATAACTCAAGGTATTTTAGGCGTTACATACGTCCGCGTAAACTTAATATACCTTTAGTGCAAATGTTGTAGGGTATAACAATACTCGAAACTTAATAAATTTACGTACCTACTTTGTTGAGAGTATTGTGTCAACCACAATTTATATTACACTCTATGAAGCTTTTTTAGAAAGTAACTGTTTATACGCTTAAGCAAGCAACCAAGAAACAAGCAAACGAACTGCTATAAAAATGTTTTCTAATAACAAAAAAACAAAAAAACAAGAATTTTTTTTTTTTATGTCGAGAGTTTTTCTTCTCTTTCTTTTTATTATTTTCGTTTTTTGTCGTAAAAACACAACTAAAAAACGCTGCATTACAAACGTAATTGAAATTGGTTTTTATTTTAATAAAAGAAAAAAAAAAATTCTCTTTATATTGTTTTCGTATTTTTTTTTTTTTTTTTTTTTTTTTTTTTTAACACAAACCGCAGAGGCAAAAGTGAAACTATTTGCATCTTTTATTTAAAGGGAAAATTTATGAAAATAAACTCCAAAAAAGCAATCGAGGAAATTGTAAATGGAATACGATAGAAGTAAAAATGAATGGCAATGCTGCGCGTAAAATTGCAACTCAGTAATTGAAAGATATTTAGAAAAAATGAATAAAAACCCGTGTTGACATTAACCATACCATACCATACCCCATGCACCGAAATTCATATCACTAGGAAGGACAAAAACCTATATTATGTTCTGAGGAATTTCTGCTATCCATAAGCTAAATGAGTGTTTCATTAATTGTAATCATATCAAAATTTTATATTCCCCTTTTTTAGTTTCAGACGTGTGTAACACGCTCGGGGGTAACCAAGGAGCCGCGTTAACCAAACACATATAATAGATGCAAAATGTTAACTTTCTGACGCGATTTTTACATTTCTCAACTTCTCGACAATGAAAAAATGAACAAAGATCAAGTAATAATATCATAGACTATTATTCGCTTTGGTAATAATACACCAAAAAGTATACATTATTTTTATACAAAGCCATAATTTTCATGAAAGCCCGCCTAGATTTTCTCTTCCCACAAGAGTTTGCGTGATAGCACCTGTACAAATGTGAGTCGAAACAAAATAGATCTATGCGATCCAAATTCCCTACCGTTAATTTTCTTTTTTGCTGAAACGCTTCTATGAATTATCAACATATCATAAGACATCTTATATGGATTGGGGAAGAAATAGATCCATGTGGCTCAAATTAAGTCCACTTAATTTTTTTATTTAATTACTATCATAAGCAAATTTTGATTACAAAAACATAACAGTTAGGTTTTTAGGCATATAAGGGTTTACGTTACATGAGAATCCTGATAGGCGATGGCATCGGAAAAATAGGTTTACGTGGTCCAAATTCAGTAAGGTAGATTTCATTGTTAATTTACTATTATAAATGAATTTTCACCGCTTTTTTCATATTGGAAATTCGACCTATTTATTATATAAAGCTGTAGTTTACGCAGGAACAGTTATATGAGAGGTGGTACAAAAAAGTTTTCACGCCAATTTAGAATGCCAAAATATTGCTACTTGGTCAGTTTTGATGAGAAATTTTAAAACTTGCAATTTTTTCCCATATAACGATTTTTCAGAATAGTGCGTTATATGGGTAGTGGTCGAACAAGTGGACCGATCGGAACCATTTCCTATATCGTTCGTCCTTGGGTTAAAATACGGCACTGTGTAAAATTTCATAAAAATACCTCAAAAATTGCGTCCTGAAGCTTGAACATAAATTTACATGGACAGATATCCGACGGACAGACACGCTTAGATCAATCAAAATCATATACTGAATTCAACGGTATAATAAAAGGTGTGTCTATCTTAAACCCTTTTGCGTGTCACATACGCCCGGACTTACTTAATATCCCCTGTAGCACAAGTGGTATAGGATATAATTATAATCAAAAATCGATATCATAATTGTGTGACTAGAAACCGCAGAATAAAATCAACATGCCTCCGTTCGTTATGAAAATGAAGGAAACCTTCTCATACGAAATGTAGTGTTTTTCAATTTCGAACCAGCGGCCTGTCAATAGTGACGATATCTATATATCATCCTACGTTCGCATCGAGCGGAATGTTTGTTGTAAGTGTTAGTGAAGCTTTAGACACGATCGCGAAGAGTATTAACATTCATCGTAATCGATACGAATTCAATTTCTATGCTTAAAAAAGCAATCAATCCAAAGGGAAAGAAGATAGTCTTTTTCCTTCTGACTGACTGACGAAGGGTTTGGAAGCCCTGATCACTAGTTCGAGATTTGTCAACGGTTTTTCTCTGTATTGACACGGCTTTCCCATTGAGTGTTACCCGAAGAGCCTTATAACTAAGTAGCGGACGTTAAGTGAAGCGGCCGATAAGTATAAACTTAGTTTAGTTTATTAGATATTCAGAGAAAATCAGAGAATTGCAAATTGTATCAAATAAAAAGATCACAAATTATTAGAATACAAAATTAGTAACTGAAGATAATTGAATAAAGCTGTCCTGACGTACTTTCAAACTACAATGTGTTTACTTACAGAGGGATTTAGTTAAATCTGTTTAATGAATCCCGGCCATAATGAAATAGTCTTGGACGGAATCTCTAAAAGATGAAAGCTTATCTCGCGTATTTTGTTTCTTTCGCATTTATATTTCATTAAGGGCTTGAATCGATATTGATCAATAATCCTATAACTTTCTCATTTTTATCTCGACGAATGCGGATAAGCTGACTGGTATCATGTCGGGCAGTTGTTAGTCGTTCGCGAATGTCTTTAACTGCGGATAAATGAAATACTGATAAAAAAATACAACTACTTTTTATACCCTACACCGCTTGTGGTACGTGGTATATTAACTTTATGCGGACTTATATAACACCCAGAACTATTTAAGATAGATCCACCTTTTATTGTACCGATCTAGCATTATCTGCCCATCGGCTGTCTGTCCATTCACTTTTGTATTCAATCTACCCGTCGCAGTTTTTAAGACATTTTGATGAAATTCGGTACACTAACGTACTTTAGCCAAAGGACGAACGCTATGAAAAATGGTTCTCCATATAAAATCTTATTATGAAGAGTCATTATATGGAAACACTTTCAACTTTCAAAATTTGTCAACAAAACTCACTGAATAACGGTACTTTGACATTCAAAAGTAGTATGAAAAATTTAGTTCGGCTGGGGCAACTTTTTAAGCAGCCTGCCATAGAACGACTCCTACGAAAACGGAACCTTTCCAAAATTTCTTGGTGAAAATTGATTCATAATAGCAGATTAGGAAACTTGGGTTATGTGGGTCTATCTTTTATGTGGGTTATCTAGACCACTACACCACTACATATACATAGGGACTATCATAAAAAACAAGCTCTTATAGGGAAACAAACTACAGTTTTTATGATAGAAGCTGATAATTAAGAAAATTTTTGGGAAGTAAATTAAGATTTCTAAATTTGGAGCACTCCATGTGATGTTTTCGGCATCCTTTAATTTACGGGCTTTCGGGGAATGTATGGCTTGGCATGGAAATAATTAGAAACTTTTGGTATATTATTACCAAAACGAGTGAATAATTGTATTAGATGAAGTGGTAGTGAGTATCTAGGCGTCGACCTTGCCCGACTATAATGCTCTTATTTGTTTTCATAATAAAATGAATTTTATTCCAAAATAATTCTTTCCATACTCAGCAACTTAAACTAATATATAGAAATACTAGACATTTGCTGACGATGCGCCTATTATTTTGCCAATCGGTGCTATTTTATATATATAAATAATATATGTTTATATTTTATTTATTTATATGTCGAACTTTCAAATAACATTTTAAAAAAACACAGAGACAAACTTTCGCTAATATTTTCTATAACTTGTTTCTTGTACACTGGCGACATTATGCGCCGAGGTTTAGCTTATTTTTCTTTTTAATATTTCCAACTTGGATTGCTTGAGTTAAGGTAAAATTAACGGATAATCGGACCTTACGATTTTATATAAATCAACTTAGAATCTTATTGTGATCAAGTTTAACGAAATATTTGTATATTGCAGGCAAAATGATAGAACGAGTTCAGCTGCACCTTCGGCTGATGAATAAAATAATTTTGTGAATATCACTGTAATTTCTCAAGCATGCAAACTTAAAAACGAAGAGAACTTTATGCTTTTCTTTCCTATTTTTTCCTCTTTTTTTTTTTTTTTTTNTTTCCTATTTTTTCCTTTTTTTTTTTTTTTTTTTGTTTTTTTATGTTGTCGTATTTTATTTATTTTATATATTTAATTAAACATAGTAAAATTTTTATCTGTTGTTTGAGTAACAAATCATTAAAAGTTAGTTTGCGTTTTGGTTTGATTAAATCTTTAACAGAATGAAAAAAAATTCCTCTAATAATTCCTATAATGAACTACGAGTAAACCAAATTACTTGAATTTTTAAAAACATGGAGTTTACTGTTGACATTCACTTGATTTGTACAAAAACTAAATTTACATTGTGGTGATGATGCTGATTGCCGATGCTGTAGCTGTTGATGATGATGATGATGATGATGATGATGATGACGAGGATTTTGTTATTCTGTACAGCAGACTCGCTCTTTATATTTATTTCAAAATGGCATAACACCGGATAGCTCAAGTAATTGTAAAGTATTCCAAAGTTGCATTAATTTTCTAACAAGTGGCTATGTTTTGTTTTTCTGCTTTTTTTTTTTTTGTTTTTTTTTTTGCTCTTGCCTAAAAAAGTTGTTGAGTAAGAGTTTTTTTTTTTTTTTGTTTTTACATAGAAAAATAATTAGAGTTGATTATTTTAATAAGATTAAAATTTAACAAGCAACGGAGAGGAAGTCGACAGAAGCGAGTAAAAAGCACAAGTACGTTTAAAAAATATATAAATTTTTTCTTTTCTTTTTTTTTTGAATTTCCCATCAAAATATTTAACAATTTTATCATTCTGCTTTGAATAAACACATAGACGACCAATCGAGTACATTTAGAAAAAAAAATGCTATATACCCGTGTGTGATGGAAATTCTCAGCGAGAATTTAATATATGTGTTCTGAAATTTTTCAGAAATATCATAATACTTTGTTCAATAGCTTGCAATTTTTCTACGATTTTAATACAAACATGTAGCGGTTTATGTTAGCCAGTAGATTACAGAAAATTTTAGGCTTTTCTTATTACCCCACATTTTGATTACCCAAGATTCGCTTTAAGACACGTAGAATTTATTTATTGCTTCCTCAAAATGCAAAAGTATTTCAGATAAGGAGTTTTGGTTGGTTATTTCTCTAGAAAGATATTTGAAAGCAAAGTGCAGTGCGCCACCCTATCGATATACATGTAACGACTTTTCAAAATGAGTTTTTATATGTGGGAAGTGATTGAAAAGGTCATCCGATCCCAATCATTTCTGAGAGCATTCGTCTTTGGGCGAAAACACGTTAGAGTATGAAATCAAAAATCAAAATATTTTTAAAAAGACGGCGTATAGGTTAGACACAAGAAAAGAAGACGGACGGACGAATAGACGGGTGAGTACGCTTTCTCGGTATAACCAAAGGTTTCTCTGTAGCTGTTGATTGTATATATCGGCACAAAGGTAGTATGCCTTTGAACCATAACTGGTGCAGCTGATGTAAAAATGAGTTTAAAAATTTATTTGTTATTATTATTATTATTATTATTTATAAAAAAAATCCATATTATTATTTTACGTATTATAAAATTTATTCATTTATCAAATAATTATCAAGCATATTTTTAAACGCTACAGCTTAACATATGTCTAATATTTGGTTTCTTCCAAAAAACTTGCAAATAAAATGCCCGCCATCGACAGTCACTCTCTACTCTTACACTCCAATATAAAACAGTTTGCTTTGGAGGTACTATCGTGCAAAGACAGGTAAGCATCAAAAGCAGAGTGAATGAAAATCTCGTCTACCGAAGTCAGAACTTTCGAATTCAAATTTTAGTGCGGTAGGGCATACAATACTGTAGCTATAGTGAGTGCTGGGAAAATTTCATTGCTGGGGAGTATACTTGGTCGTAACTAGAGTAGTAGATGTTCAGTTGGTAAAGACGAAACGCATTTCCCCAATTGGAGACGCATGCCCACTAGGCTGCGGCCATTCCCTTTCTTCTCTTGCTCTTGCTTCACCTCATTCATTTGAAAACGTTTGCAACGGCCAGAGAGGAAGTTTCAGAGGCCCAACAAAGTATGTATAGTTTTGATCAGCATCAAATTCTAAATGAATTTTAGCATGTCCGTCTGCCAATCTGTGCGATATAAGTTATAAAAATTCTCTCGGCTACAAAAGTATATCTATCGACTTCAAATTTGGCGGAAACATTGGAAGTTCAAGCACGCAGTGAACCGGTCAAAAGGCACGCCTACAGTACCATATAAACTGAGAACATCTCCGATCTTAAAAAGGGACAAAGCATTGGCTTTTTTTGTTCATTACTCATAAACTTCAGAAAATTAATTCTGTGGGCGATGCTGTTGCGCCTGATTGAAAATGGGAAGACCTACACATCTATGCGACAAAAACTGAGAGCACCTCTGCTTTCTGCGGCTTTTGCTCGCTGCTTATAACATTCGGCAAAGACACGATGAAAAGTTGTGAAAAATTATTCTAGAAAAGTAGAAATAATCAGTCCCTTCCACCCAGTTTTATGGAGTATGCAAATTTATATTTTTCTTTTTTTTAATCCTTCATGGGATAACGGATCATGGATGTAAAAGATTCGATCGCAACCCAATATAATTTTCTCACTTGTTTCTATTAAGTTGATTACATAAATAAATTATCCGCATTTCGATTTAAACGATTTTGAGAACGATACTAAATACACGCGCCTGCGCGAAAAAGCTCAGGACTCTGTTTACTTTCTAATCAATTAAAAAAAAAAGGAAAAAAAAAAAAAAACACACAAATTATTAATTCTCTGGCACGATATCTTACACAAAAAAAAAATCCATAATCGTTTACATATAAAAAATAAAAAAAATCAATGAATTAATATGCGCAAAAGTGTCTATTATTATATTATTTTATTTATATACATAATGCAACTAACTACTTCAGGTGTATAAGAAAAATGGGAAATGAAATTTTTTTTTTTTCTGGCTTAGATCCAATTTTTTGACTACTCCTACTCTAACTTGTTATTATTGTTTCTAAGCAACTGCATGCAAACATAACGTCATATATAAATTATAATATAATCAATGTATCAAACATATACATATTTAAAATAATGTACCCGAAAGAAGCGCACGTAATAACGTAATTAAAATATTATTACACAAGCGAGTCGTCGCATACCATTACATTTCTCATATGTAAATTAGTTTAAGAAAATATTTTCATATTTCAATTTAATTCGAATTTTTTACCCACCACAGAGCGAATAATCACATTATTAAATGCTTTTAATATAATGTAATCTTCATGAGTGTGAGTAGAGATACATATTTTTATTCAGATTCTATATGCTTGACCGCCTGTCTAAATTATGATTACGAATGCAAGATTTTCAAAACCTAAAAAGGAAAAAAATTGCAGTCAAATGCATTATCTTTGTTACTTTAAGTAAATGAACGCAAATAAAATTCAATGAAAATCTTATATGAATTTGTCAATCGAGAATAGAGACATGCATTAAATTCATTCTATTTTCTTGTTATACCCTGCACCGTTTGTGATTTAAGGTGTGTTAAGTTTATGCGGACGATTGTAACATGAAGAAGAGTTTAGATAGACCCATTTTTTATTACACCGATCGATTCAGAAACATTTGCTAATTGTCTGTCCGTCCGTCCATCTTGCGTTCTTTTGTTCAACCTAAAGATCGGGTTGCAATTTTCGACATATTTCGATGAAATTTGATCCACTGACGTGTTTCGACCCAAGGACAAAGGCGATTGGAAACTATTCAGACCTCGCAAAATGTTGACAAAAATTTGTCTTCCACGTTATAAAAGCAAAAAAAATATACAATTTTAAAAATTTCTTAGCAAAAAGCGCTCATTGACATTGATATATAGCCTTTAATATTTCAGAATGAAGGTTGAATTCTCAAGCAAGAAAAACAAAGGATTCTAATTTTCAATATTTTTTGACGAAATTAGAGGGCGAATAATAAGATCTTTTACTTAATCCTAAATTCCAAATTGATCTACTTTCTAAATTCTGACCACGCTATGTACAGTTGTCGTTAAAAACTTTGCTTTACCTAGGAAAAATAAGTATAATTTTTGGCACTTTATTATGAAAAACAACCAAAGAATTTTATTGCACGATGTGGCAAAAGAATATTTAAGGATCGTCCTGATCCGAGAACAATATCTTTACTCATCATGTCATGTGCAACTTTAGAAAAAGAAGAACTAATCTAAGAACGAACTGTAGTTCTAGACAGTTCAAGCTGTTATCGTAAAGCCAAGAAATCTCATTGTTCACGATCCGAGCTCAATTGCAAACGTTACAAGCATGATAAATCTAAAAGACCTTAGTTGATGAGTGAAAACCGCATTTCCGAAAAACAAAACGGTAATACTAACAACAGCAGCAACGAAAGCGAAACGAGACAAAAAAGGAAAGAAAAAAGTAAGAAACTTCTACTAACTAAGATCGTTATCCTAGAAAAGACAAAAAAAGTAAAATATGTAAATTTTCATGCCCTGTAATATGGAGTGGAGGAGGCTGATTTTTCTATTTTCAAAATAAAAGTGATTCTCGCATAGGTGCATGGGCAAGGGTATCCTTTGAAAAGTTTAGATCACTTCCGAACTATTTTGAAAATCTTAAGTTTTGCGAACAGGAGAATTGTTTGCCTCAGATACTATACAGATGGCTAGACGCACAGATGGACAGACGGCCATGCTTAGTTGCATTCCAAATATGAAACTGTTCAATAATTTATATACTTTATGGGGTTTTTGAGGCTTGTTTCTCTGCGTTATAAAGATGTTGAAAAAAAATTAAATTTTGATACACCGTAATATTGGGTGAGCGTAGTCCATTTTTCCCATTTTAATACAGATACTACAGCATCGTCCCTAGAATATTCTTTCCAATTTTGGTACGTTGATCTGCTATAGTGTAAGAGTAATGAGCGCAAAACCAATGGTTTATCCTTTTTGAACAGCGGTGTTCTTAGTTTACGCGGTACTGTAGGCGTGTGTTTTCACCGAGTTGGCCCATTTTCGATACTAGCCAGCGTGCATAAACTTCCATTGTTTATGACAAATTTGAAATCGATAGCTTCATTTTGGCGGCCAGGAGAATGTTTGCAACAGACATAATATGGACGGAGAGACAGCCAGACGGGCAGATGAACTCTGTTAAATCAATTCAGACTTTGATGCTGAACAAGAATACAAAGCCCGTGAAGCTTCCTTCTGAGCGTTGCAAACGTTTTGTCAAAATGAATATACCCCCGATCCTTCGATGATGGGTGTTAAATATTTAAACAAACCTAAATGTCTGTTCTTCGTAAAAGTGTTGTAGTATGTTATCCATCATCTTTTGTTTAATGGATTATCCACACAGATTAGCCCATCTCCATCCCTCCATTCCCCCACCGCAAGAGGCTAATACAATCCGTTTTTGCGACTATGATAAGTGTGTAAGAATTGTCAGAAGCTCGCTTTAAGCAACAAGCAAACATAATAGTGCTCAGTCAGCAAGGAAAAGCAAGCAAACTACTTTCAAGCGACATTTGAACCACAAAACTTAAGCTATTAATACCTATCGTCGAATCTTGAACACCTGCATGGTCAAAAAATTGTTTATTAACATTGGACTTGGCAATGCATCCATGAAGATCATTATTTTTTGTTTTCGGACATGGCTAAAAGATCGTGTTAGCTTATGGAATATCAAACTGTTTTTGGTGAAAAAATAGTGAAAAAAAAAAAGTTTAATCTCTCGTTTCAGGCGATTGCAATCTCTTGGAAATTACGAATCCGTTTATCGATGCATTTTGCCCATTTTCTGATTTTTTTATGCTTGTTTAACTCGCGAATATATTTATCGAGATGTAAATTTCTTTATATTTATTTTTGTATGAATTGAGGAATGCCAACGAATAAGAAAGAGAAGATATGAACAAACGGATGCATGAGCAATCAAACTTGGAGTTTTACAATGGCCAGGAAACGAAATGATTGTTCAGAGTTACAAACAAAATGCAAAAATAGGTTACTCGTCGCCATTATGGGGCATAAATAAAAACCATAAAATGTGAATGAATGAATGGCTTGTAGAAGAAAATTAATATAACTAAAATAACAAGCGCACTTAATTGAAGATCCCTGTGAATAAAAAATCAAATTTTCATCTTAACTGTGCGCCTTTTCTATTTGCATTTCTCTAAATTTTCATAAGCAAAAAAAGGTTCTTTCGAATATTTCTCCTTTAGTATATTCAGTTGCATATGGTTTGAGTTTCTCTTTCACAATAATCATAGATTTTTATAACCGCCAAAGTAAGAGGATTGGACGTATACTCATTTCCCCAACGCGTTTGCAACGCGCCGAAGGAAGTTTCAAAAGTGAAACTCTAAAGTGTATAAATTCGTGACTGATTTCAAATTATTGAATCGATTCAATGGTGACTGTCCTTCCTTGCGTTAGTGCGTGCCTATGTGTACGACAAATATTGATTAGAATATCGGTATCCAAATTTGACAAAAGAAGGAAATATACGGTGAAAGCATCCTTGCTTCCAAAATGAAGAAAAATGAAGTCTTTCCTTTCCTTAGAAATGAAACGATAAAAACGGATAATCCTACTACGGTGCTATTGAAAAAAAAAAAGACAAACAATGTTGTGGAGTAAGAGGGTTTTCTTTCCTTCTTTTCTTCCAAGATGTTGGGCATAAAAGACTCGACCACAACCGAATATAATTTTCTTACTGGCTTTTTATTTTGTTCTTCCTTTTCTTCTTCCTACTTTTTTTCTTTTTTTTTTTTTTTTTGAGTATTTTTCTCAACTACAAAATTCAGAGATTCCTTTTTGTTTACTAACATTGAATGAAATGCAATTTGAATTGAATTTGAAATTTTTTTTAAAATTTGCTTATTCTTCTTCTTTAAGCAAAGTACACTTTACGCACTCAAGCAAACGCAGCAATGTAAGTAAAATACAAGTAAATTGTACATCACAATAATCAAAAGGCAATGGTGTAAGTAGTCTTAATAAGGATTTACGAAATTTCCCATGAAAATTTTAATTTGTGTAAATATTCATCAGTAGTTCATAAGGAAACTTTTTCCGAAGGTTACTTTTTATTATTGTAAAAAAGAGACTGGAAATTGATACCGACTTTCAAAATAATTGACGCAATTCATAAATTTTTTTATAAATATGTCCTCAATTTTCGTCCTTTACACAATTTGAACCTCAATACATAATTATAAGATATATTCATATCCTGGTTAAATTCCTCGTCTCGATTATATAGAGTTGGAGTTTTTCGACTTGCTGTTACATTACATAATGTACATTCACTGTGAACGGGTACTTGAACTTTTTCGCAGATTTAAAATATTATATATTGATATATTCAAACGTTAACAGTTCACGATCCTTACGATAATGAACGAGGCCAAGTACATATGTGTTCGCCCTACAATATACACATGTTTCATGAAGCTGTAAAACTTCCATATATGTTTACCTAAAGTTGTAATTGAGATACGCCGATTATTTTGAAATCATTCTATTTCTAAGCTTGTCTGTCCGTGTTGGTTTTTTTTCTGTTCAACCTGCAGACCATAATTTTTATATCATTGAAGTATCAATGAAATTTGATACAATGACGTGTTCTGATCCAGGGACAAAACGCTATTGAAAATGGCTCAGATTGCGCTTTTTTCGGCCACATAAAGCCTTATAAAGCCTTATTTTGAAAAGTCGTTATATGAATAACAATTGTCCGCCGCGAAATACAATAGTGTGTTTGCTTGTTTTCACTTGTTTTCACTTAGTAATATTTTATAAGACACGATGTAAAATTTGTTCGCGTTTGATTTTAATGAAGTCTTTTTATACCCTACACCATTTGTGATACAGAGAAAACTTTAGTTGAACTCACCTTTTATCACACCGATCGATTGAGAATCATTTTCTGAATCAATTTAAGCTTGTCTGTCTGATGTCTGTCCACATTGTTTTGTGCTCCACCTATAAGAAGCAATTTTTGAGATATTTAATAACATTAATTAAAATAATACACTGATGCGCTTCAATCTAAAGATGAACATTATTGAAAATGGTTCGGACCGGTCCACTTTTTCGACCACTTTCCACATTAACGCCTAATTTTGCATAGTCGATATATGGTAAAAATTGCAATTTTCAAAATACTTTGACAAAATTCGCTTAGTGGTAGTACTTCGACATTCTAGAAGAATATGAAAAATTTGGTTCTGCTGAGGCAATTTTTTTGGCCCTCTATCATATAACCATTCGTTCCAAACTTGAGTCTTTTTGTAGTAAAAAGTTGTCATTTTTAATATTTCATGGTGAAATTAGTTTCATGAGAGTAAATTGACAAAAAAATCAACCTCATCGAATTTGGACCACGTAGGGCTATTTTTTTTTGATACCACAGCATATAAGGATTCTTAGGAAATGCCAAAAATGCCTAATTGTTAATGTTTTGTGATTAAAGTTTGTTTATAAGAGTAAATTGACACAAAAATTAAGCGGACCAAATTTGAAGCACATAGGTCTGTTTATTTAACCCCACTTCATATAAGATTTCTCAGAAATACTAAGCGCTTTCAGAAAAAGGCTTGACTTTTCATATTTTATCACGAAAATTGGTCTTTAGTAGTAATTTACCAAAAATATTAACGGAAAGGAATTTGGATGACTCAGGTCTATTTTTTAGACCCTAATAGGAGTTTGCATGAAAAGCAGGCTCTTATATGGAGAGAAAATCTAATTTCTAATTTTTTTTGAAGACGAAAACTGAAAAATTATAAAACTTTTAGAAAGTGAGTAAAGCTTGCCAAATTTGGATCGCCCCATGCGATGTTTTCGCCATCCTACAATATTTGGGCTTTCGTGAAAAGTATGCCTTCACCAAAACAAGTGTATAATAATACCGAACGAAGTGGTGCAGTTTATGTAAAGGTCGGCCTTGCCCGGCTAGTGTTTCTACTTTAAGATTAAGAAATAACCTTTTCTTCAATTCTGATACGCGTTTGAAAAAAAATGTGAATTATAATCGGATCACAAGGGAATTTTTCTTTCTAGAATTGAGCTTGAGTGTGGAATAAAATGAAGAGAAATTTTTATTAAACCGTTTCGATGTGAAATCTAGTTGGCGAACAAGTAGTTTCAGCTTAAAAGACGTGAATCGTGAAGGGATTTAAGAGATAAAGCAATTGAAATGTTCGACTATTGCCAATCCGCTCTTATTTACTGGCGGACTTTAAATGTCTATCACAATTCTAATTTTTATTATGGAACACAAAAATTATATCTTGCTTCCATCTAAAGGCATATTTTTTATGTGCGTATATACGGGAAAGCGAGCCGAAAAGGCAAACTTATGCAGTACAAGTTTAATCCTTACAAAGGGCAGGATCCAAAAATAGGCGTAGATGCTCCAAATTTTGTAGAGTTCATTTTTCTATGAAATTACTATTATGGATCAATTTTTATCGTCACACAGACTTTTCAGTTCTACGAAAAATCAATATTTGTGAAAATCGTTGCTAGAGTAGGATCCAAAAAATACACCGAGATGGTTCAAATTTGGCACAATTAATTTTTTTATGTTAAATTACTTTTATGATATAACTTTCATCGTCAAGCACTGAAATTTATACCTTTTTGTCGTTTGACCTTCAGTTTTTGTGATATGAAAGATAATTCAAAAATTGCCCCAGTCGGTCCAAAGTTTTCGTACCAGTTTAGAATGCCAAAATACTATTACTTAACCACTTTTGGATAGAAATTTTGGATAGAAAGCAATTTTTTTCCATATAACGACTTTTCAGAATAGGACGTCACAAGGGGGATTGGGGTCGAAAAAGTGGACCGATCGGACCCATTTTCAAGAACATTCGTCCTTGAATCAAAACACATCATTGTACCGAATTTCATCAAAATATCCCAAAAATTTGCGACTTGTAGCTTGAAAACAAATTTATGTGAACAGCCATCCGACGCACAGACGGGCTCAGATCAATACTAATTATCATTCTCAATCGATGGGTATAATAAAAGGTGGGTCTATCTTAAGCCCTACAGCGTGTTACATATGTTCGCACTAACTTAATACACCCTGTACCACAAGTGGTGCAGAGTATAAAAGCTAAAATATATTTTCCAGCCTTTAACAGATGCTGGTAAATAAAAGGGATCCAAGATTAGATTATTTGTGTTCATCTCTAAGTGTTCTTTTAAAAATAAAATTGATTTTAGAAGAAAAACACTCTGCCTTGTGTTTTCCATAGATATTGTCATTAAAATATTAGCCCTTGTATTGTAACGGGCTGTATTTTCCCCATAGACCATTAAGATCTATTTTGTGGATTGGTTTCTCATTTTAAGATCCTTGTAAGAGTGAACTTTTATGAATGAAGACTGGCTTTAGGGAAAGTAGTTTAGTGAGTATTTAATAATTGGCTTTGCCGAGCTACAAAGCTAAAGATGTGAAATAATGAATAAAATGTACGTTTATGTAATACATTTGAACATTTTTCATTTCAATCTAAAATTTTGAAGATTCAATCTGTTCGTTGACATACTCGTAATTAAAAATAAAAAAGGCTTTGCTTCTTTATGCATTCGCTTGAGCTGGCGGATATTCAAGATTACGCCTCAAAGCATATAATATAAGCATATAATATAATATATATATATATATATTATAGGCTTACTATATATTTACTGTTCTTGCCATTGGCACAAACACATACACAAATCTATATAATTGAAATCGCACGAGCACATAATTATAAATAAAACATAACTAAAACTAGTGAATATTACAAAGAAACAAACATATTAAATAAGCATAAATGGAATGTAAAACAACGAAAGGATAAAAAGAACAGCAAAACATCTAACGAATGAAACTTAGCTCTTACTAAGGAAAACTAACTGACATACATAACATATTTGAATAGAGAAGAAAATAACAAGAAGCAGAAGCGATATATAGATATAGAAATAGAAATATAAATAGAATGAACAACTAAAAGTGTACGAAATTTCAGTGCGAAGTGCGAAAAGTCAAATCGACAATACACGTTAAGCACATTTATGTAAGAAATTTAAGATTGAACGAAAAGGAAAGAAATTTATGTCTTACGTCTTTACGCGTAAAGAGCTCGGAATAAAGGAAATATCGAAATATGGAGTTTAATGCCTTTCTTTTATGAAAATTTCATTTTTTCATTCATTCATTCAAATGCGGTATTTTTGAAATCATCACCAGATGTAGGTATGTAGAAGAAACGATTTTTTTTTTTAATTTAAATTTGCACAAGTTACGCAACTTGCCGCAGAACCTCTTAAATTGGCAGTCCCCTCGCGAGAACGACTCCGGTGTTGCCATCTTTTAATATATTCGCAATACATAATATATGTGTATATAAATTCTTGAACAGTGTCAAATTCGGTAGCATGTCCATCTGTCCATCGGTCCAACTGTGTCCAACTGCATAGCGGTAGCTCGCGAAAATGACTCCGGTGCTGCCATTTATTAATACTTTTCCAAAATAATTTTTTTCCCCTAATACGTAACAATGGTCTTAATAGCCTGCACAAACATTATTCTTGTTCTATTTTCCCTTCTGTCGAAGAAAAATAAGAAAAAATTCTCAAAAAACCCCTTCTCTTTAGGCTGGGACGGAGATCGATCACCTCCTCAGATATACAATATATATATGTATATTAGTAGATTTATATTATACGTAAATAGTTTTACATACATGAATAGCTTTTATACTCTACATTAAAATTGTGCAGATGTATGCAACACCCGGAACTTGGGATTTAACGTAGATTCACTCATCTGATATTACACTGATCGTCACAAACTTATTTTCTGAATCGATTTAAGCCTGTTTGTCTATCTGTCTGTCTGACTGTCTTGTTTTCCTATGGACAACCTAAAGGCCGCAAGTTTTGAGATATTTTGATGAAATTTGGTGCACTGAAGAACGAACAATATCTATGTAATTCAGACCGGACAATAACAAAGTTGTTATATAAATAACGGTTGGATGGTGTATAGTATTTAATGGTGGGCCGGGGCTCACTATAGGGTTTCTATTTGTTATTTGTAATCAACTTTAAATATAAGCCACAAATTTTCATTCACTACAAACATGCACACACACACACACACACACACACCCAATGACAGAAAGTCAAAACCGCAAAACCAACTAAGTTCTTGATAATGAGAAATCAAAAAAGTGAATAGGTATCCCGTGAACATCAAATTGAACCTAAGTTTAAAAGACTAATTTATTTGGGACAGTCTTATATGATAGCCTAAAATGAATAAAGCCGAGCAACTAAAACTGAAAAGTTGTTGTAAACAAGGATCGATAATCACTCGAAACGGATTTATGACACACGATTTATCTTTCCCTTTTTGGAAATAATGAATGTTTCAAAAAAGAAAAAAGGTTGCCGTCCAGCATATCTTAAGAGTCATTTGATATATTCCTGGTAAAAGAAACACACATTACGCACAAACATTAAATCAGCGTTCATCAATTCAATGAATTCATATGGAGAGTTATCTTATAAATAACGTAAACTTTCAACACTTATACGGTTAACGAGGGCCTTATTACGCATTTCGTATCCTAGTATTTCAATCAGACCGTAAAGTTAATACACTTCCGGATAAAAAAATTTTATAAACTTCAAAAGTCTATAAATTGTTTTGTTTTCCTTTTTATATATGTATATATGATTGTACCCCTCTTATATCTTTATGGAATGAATGCGAAGGTGAAATTTTTAAATTCGGTATAACACAAACATTTCCTTTTTTATTATATATATTATTCAGGTATTTATCTAGCAATCAAGAGAGATGAAACTTTTTGCCGGCATCACCTTCATCATCACCATCATCATCAACACAATCAACGTCGTCGCACTTTGCACTCGAAGCATCAAGCAAGCAAGTTACGTCTGCATAAAGTTTCAAGGATCCTCAAAGCTTTTTTGTGTTGCTTGCACGTATGTATAAGATTAAAAGAAAGATGTGCTATATATAAATTTGGCATATGGCTGGCTGTGTATGCCTGTGCGTGTTTAGTATATTTCAACATTTTTTAGTTATCAAAATACCCATATATAACCAGTAAGAAAATGTGTATGATAATACTTTAAGGTGAAACCTCATCGCTCATTACTTTAGGTTTCTTTCTTAATTGTGGACATGAGTTATGTCACGAATACGGCGAAAACTGCTCGAAATAAAAATATATTTCAATTTGCGCTTTTTTTTTTGTTTTTTCTTTATTGATTGTCTTGTCTTAATAAGCTTTGAGTTGAAGCGATCGGATATTTGTGAAGCATTAATTATTTAATAGTCTTAGCTTTGCTTACCTGCTGTGTGAGGAAATCAAGTTCATTTTCAAAATTGAATAATTAACCGAAACTACAAAAATCGGGGTGAGTGAATTTTTTCTATATTTTCGGTCATATTTTCATTAACTATTTAAGAAATAAGTTAATTATACGGATCAGCTATGCTGCGCTGGTTGAGTTATATCACTCATCCGCCTGAGTAGCCGAGTAGATAAGTATTGCGACTATCATGTCAGTGTTCGCGAGTTCAAATCTCAAGGCGGTAGAGTTTATTTCGGTCGCAGTTATAGTGAATGATTAGGCGGTAATGACATTACACTCACTACACTGCGGCCCCTTCCCTCATCTTTTTTTCTTTCTTCACTTTTTTCCGACCGTCGACGTATTTCCCGAATAGATGAAATGCTGACTGAGTGCTTGTTCATATCAAATAGAAAAAAAAAAAAAAAATTATTTTACTCACACAACAGTATTATCAATAATTGAAAATTCTTCCTGATCACCAACCACTACGTAAATACGCATCAGTGGCCGCTCTCAGTGGCTGCTTAAATATACAAAGAGATGGTAGTTAACGTAATCTAGTTAAATAAAAGTTTCAAGTTTTTGCGACTGTCTTTCACAGTGCGGGAATTAAGTGAAATTAAGGGAAATACAAAGAGAACGATAAAAGTGCTATATGCCCATACTTTAGTAGTGGAAATGAAAAAGGAAGAAATTGTTATAAAAACGTGGAACGAAGAGACTAAATTAAACTGAAATATACTCTCAAGAGGCACATTTTTGCAAGTGTTCTTGATTCTTCTATTTCTCTTCATATTTTTATTTTGTTTTTGTTTTTTTTTTACTTTATCTATCATAACTTTGCTGCCTCTCCTCATAGCGTTGCCACTTTTTTTTTATTCTTTTTTTTATTTATTTATTTTTATTTTTTTTTAATTTTTTTTTTTTTTTATTTTATGCTTTTAAAATACCACTTCAATGCGTGTCATGCGTCACATGAAAAATTATGGCAATCTAACCATGATATGAGTGAACGCCTTTGGTAGCTAAAATAGATGATGCTAGAGTAGAAGAGAATATGCTGTTTTATTGTGCTATACTCCCTTCAACAGCAAATTTGACATTTTTCATACATTTTTGAATAAATAAAATATTTAAACGACAAAAAGCACACTAAACAGTGGCGAAAACGTGTCGCTTAGTACTGATTTATGTACGCTGTCATTTATAACAGTAAGGCAGAGACCTAGTTAAAAAATTGGCGCATTTTACAGCCATCATAAAAGAATAAAAAGGAAGGAATAATTTTTTTGCTTTATATTTATATTTGTTTTTTTTTTTTGTTATTAAATTTATACAATGGCATTAGGATTGAAATGAAAATCAAAGAAATTCAAAAATCTCTGTAGACTTATGTATGCCTTTGTAAGCTCTATGACTGGGAATGTACGTCATACGTCAGTTGTGATACGAGGGTTTGTGCGGATGTCTGCAACACCCAGAAGGACAAGAGATAGACTCAACTTTTATTGTACCTATCGATTCAATGTCACTTTCTGAATCGATGTAAGCTTGTCTGTCCGTCTGACTGTTTAGTTTTCTTGAGTTCAACCGACAAGTCGTAATTTTTAAGATATTTTAATGAAATTTGATGCACTGGCGCATTTTGGATCCTTTTAGACCCCTTCCCATATAACGTCTTATTTGGCAAAGTCTTTATGGATGAATAACTAAGGTAAGGTAGTGTAAGAGCACACTTAGCACACCATAGGGTTTTTACTTGTTTTGCAATTCATTAATTTTTCAAGCTCTCAAGTTCTCGAACACTGTTTGATCAATTGAATTGAACAGAAACAATAAATCATACATAACGTCGGCATTTATATGCTTCTAGGTCATTGAAATAGATATCCGACTAGGACAGGCATTGGCAACCGACAGTCCGTGAGTTCGCCGAGCAATAAATTAAAATTGCTCGCACATAGCTGCAATGCTGATTGTATCTGCCTTCACTATCGGCTTAACTGTGCAGCCATTAAATGTGAAATGGGTTTTTCTTTGTTCATTAAGCCATAAAATGAGCGATTTGAAAAGACCGAAAATTGATACAGAATTCCGCATTCTTAATAAAATTTGCATATTATTCTGGTCCCTGCCGTGATATGAAAATTAAAATTGGCCCGTTAATGAAAAAAGTTGCCCGGCACAAAGTGTATATATTCTTGAACAGCATCAAATTCCAGATCTATGTAAGCATGTCCCTCTGTTCGTCCTTGTAATTTCTGTTGTGAACACTCTTCGGGCCGCAAAAACAATAAGCTATCGATTGCAGATTTGGCAGAAATATTGAAAATTCTTGCACGCAGGTTAGTATTACAAATAAGCTAAATCGATCAAAAAACACGCCCACAATACCATATCTTAGCTTTCCAAATTGAAAAAAATTGGTTTTTGCTCCACACTCACTAGTTACAGCAGTTACACCTAAAATTTCAATACATATTCGATGGGCATGAGGATGTTATAGATGAAAAAACGCGTCCCGCCTATTTTCCTCTCCGAAATCAAATTTTTTTTCAAAATCCTTACAATTTATATTCTACATAAATTTTGAACAACTTTCCTTTCCGGGTTTTTGGCTCATTACTCCACAAACTACGCCATATTCCAGAGAAATAGAAATATTGATCAGAGCAACAGTGACGGGCACAAAAGAGTCGATCACAGCCGAATATAATTTTCTTGCTTGTTTTCCTTTAATTCCAAATTTTGAGCTTCTTTTGCAATCCAGGTTTATGCGCAAATGATTCAATGATTAATTTTTAATAAATATTTACTTCCGCAGCGATGTCATAAGATGCGATAACAGTGCCAGTCTTCCACAATTTTTTGAAGAATACACCAACAATTGGTCGGATCAAAGATCACATCCTCAATATCGATATATTCAGGACGGCAACAAGCAATGGATTTGCATGCTACTGAATTTTGTACGAATTTTCATCACACACACTATAAGGTTCTTTATAAGGAAAGCTGTAAAGCATTATCGTTTTGCTCGAGGATTTATTATGGAATATGGCGGATATTTTCAGAATTTCGACTTATTTTCAAAACGAAATCACTTTCGACTGAATTAATAGATATCATCTTTTCTTTGGACACGCGCTAAGAGATGGCTTAACGGCTGGTTAGTATTACGAATGTTACGCGACTCTTAAGCCATATTTTGAGAAAATTCCGCAAAATTTTTCTTTCATACAATACATGCGAACTGAAATTACTAACTTGTTCATAATGATCGCAAGGACAATTATTACCAAGCCATTTATGGCAATACAGAAATGACGGCTAAACTCACCTTAGTGTTAGTTAAGCTTTGTAGGTAAAGTTTAGAAAAAACCTCTGCTGCATGTTATGGTTATATTTTTACGCTTTATGCTCATAAGCGTTCGCACCCACAGTTACACATACACACACACACACACACACACGCCCATTCATGTAATAATAATGTTAAAGGGCTTTTAAAGGACATTTCCGAGCGTGTGCTAATATGTGTTTTGATTTTATTTTTAATCTTTTTTAATATTTTTTTTAATATTTTTTTTTTTTTTTTTGCTGGGCGCTGTCGTATACGGTTCACAGTTGTGACGATGATTTTTTAATTAATTAAATTGACAAGTTTGGTGTTTGTGTAAATTGTGTAACATTAACAGTTTTAGCAGAAGAACTCGTATATGCACAAATGCACAGGCAAACAATAGCATACATTCATACATACATAACTATAGACATAAAAACATATGTATGTGTATGTATATATATGTATATATATATATATAAGTTGTAATCTAGTCATAAAGTGTTGTAAAGGCGTTTGGTTTTGGCACAGCAGCCGGCATTAATGCATTCGTATACATATGCAATCGCACACATGCACTCATTCTTAGGCATACAAACGATGGCAAAGCTTTTTTGCTTTTTCTGCTCTTAACTGACTTCACTTTGCACTTTAGTCAAGTATGTGTAAATTATTATCAACTTGTGTCTGTCTTCTTTCCCTTACGTTTCTTTATATATGCGCGCATATATGCATATATATATATATATATATATCTATATGTATGTTTGCTCTATTAAGGCTTGTGGTCGCCTACTACTAGCACAACGTAAATAAAGCAAGAATGAGAATTTCTTAGACTCGGTCAGCGTCTGAGTGGATAGAATGGTTTAGGTTAGTTCTCTAAAAAAGATTAGAAAGGTGAGGGTGTAGTAAATTTTGTGTTTTATGTTTTTATTTTTACTATTATTTTCATCTTTGTTTTTCCATTGAAAATCTATTAAATCCACACTTCACTTTCCTAGGATTGCAATCTTCACAAAAACCGAGCTAGATCTGTGGAACGATTCTCTAACTACATATAGAAATGAATAAGCAGAAAGAAGGGACATAAACTAAATATAACATTAATCAACGTGAGAAATTTTATCTAATTTAGGCACGTCCGTACGTCTCTGTCCATCCAGCCTCAACTTTAGTCTCAGATTGCTCATTGACTTAAATGCAAATGTCGACATTGTCCATCTGTTCGTACGCAATTAACGAAAATCTACGCTTAATCTTAGTGACGTGTTCATCTTTCTAATAAGTTATTACATAAGCATGCATGCTTATTATATTACACATTGAGAATTGTGCCATAGATATCGCAAAATACGCATTAAATAAAGTTAAGAATCTTTAATTCAACAGATATACATCTTACGGACCCGTTAACAATAAACTCAAGCTAATCATCTCTGTTTGCTTCTCTATTCTCTTAAGTATCACTTAAAAGCTTCTCAATATATCAAAGGTGAGTTTAATTCTTCCTTTCTTCAATGTTTTGGTTTCGAAAATGAACTCTTAATCAAGATCAACAACATCTTGAAGATGAGAAAAATGTAACCTTTGAAGTTATTTGTGTTATCGCATATATATATATATATATATATATCTTAGAAACTATGATACCCTTCGATTATTGTGCATAATGTATATTTGGCTTCAGATATGTCAAGTCCGCACGGTGTACGCGTTATGGTCTGACTTTACGCGAATTGTGGCGGCATACGTTCGCGTGGAAACTACAGTTAGGCGAAAGGATACTATTACTAATTACAGAAATGTTTAATGAAAATGCTTCGTTCTTTGTTTTTGTTTCGAAATATATGCAATAAAGCTTAACATGCAAGTAGAGATTGGGTATCAAAGGAGTCGGTGTGGACCTAGTACAATTTTCTTCTTGGTTTTTTTTTTTTTTTTAAAGTGTTTTATTTATTTATTCTTTTTTTTTTTGTTTTTTGACTTTTCACTAAAAATAGGTATACGCGTATGCGTTGGTGGTTGGATGATGATGATGATGGAGTGCTAGAATATTTCTTATAGCTTTTTATTCAGAGTATGTTAAGTGTGTTCTTATTTACACACCACGGAGACATGAAGGTACGTACGTGTTTGTTTTTGTTGCGAACTTTTGACCCGATTTGACAACGTGCATCTTTTCTTGCTGTCTTTTGTTGTTGGTTTCTTTTAATTTTTATATTTTCATCTAGTTCATATGTGTGTGCGTAGGTCTTCTATCTTTTTCTTATTTTTTTTTTTTTTTTATATTTTTTTTATTTTTTTTTTTATTTTTTTTTTGTTTCTTTTAGTATGTTATTCACACATGTGTGTGTGTGTACTTATGTGTGACGTGTATGTTACATACGTTACACACTTGGGTTTTCTATGCTTTCATGGCAATATTCATGTATGCTTATGCATGTGTGCTGATTATGTTTGATTTTTCAGTTATATTTTGTAATCATAACTCATTGTTGTACTTGACACTTTTCTTAAACTGTACAAAACTTTGCAAAAGTTATTTACGCGCCGCTTGTCGTTCACACCCCTGGCAAAAAGTCAACGCAAAAAATTCGTATCGATTCTATTAAAAACTTATTACTTTTTCGCAATTTTCATTGCAAGTTAAAAGATTTCATGCTTGCATATATTTCTCCTTCCATTACAATCTACTCATATATATATATATATATATATATATATATATATACATATACATATATAACCGCACAATGATTACTTAAACACTTAATAATGTTTAATGTTTGATTTGAAAGCAACTTGTCTTTAACCCATGTGTACTTGGCATGGGCATTAACTTCCTTATATCTCGATATATTAATCCCGTTTATAAAATTTGTATTTATTATAATATTTTATAATTATTATCATTATCATTACCATTATTATTACTATTATTATTATTATTATTATTATTATTATTATTATTATTATTATTATTATTATTATTATTGTTGTTATTATTATTATTATTGTTATTATTATTATTATTATTATTATTATTATTATTATTATTATTTATTATTATTATTATTTATAATTATTATTATTGTTTACCATTATCTATTATTTATTTTTATTACTATTATTATTATTATTATTATTATTATTTATTATTATTTATTATTATTATTATTTATGATTATTATTATTATTATTATGTTACTGTTATTAATATTATTATTTTATTTTGTTTACATTTTTGTTTTCTCTAATTTTAATTTTTCGCGTGCATTTCCGTTAGATTGTAACGTTCTCTCAAACAGCGACTTATAAACTGACCTAACTTTACACTCACATCAAATACAACAAATTAAAAAATCTGTCAAACTCAGGCATCTCGTTCCCCAACCCCCAACCTGTCCGCTTCGCCACGGTCGCCCCATCCCGCCGCTGCCCATTCTCTTTACTAATCTATTCCTTTTCTGTCCTTGCTGTCGGTTGTTGTTGTTGCTGTTGTCAAAATTATATATTAATACAAATTGTGAAAATATACTTTCCTCCTCAACGTAAACACTTGCGCAACATATGTTTCCTTATGTCAAAATCATCTGATATGCTTTCAAAACTTTGCAAAAGCTTTCCAACCTAAAAACCTATCTTAAGCTTATTGAATGAATTATAGCTAATTATAGGAAATTTTTGAAAAATTTTATAAATAAATTTTTTAAAAGACACATGTTTTACATAGAAATTAAAATAATAATGTGACTCTTTCTTTGAAATTTAAATGAGTTCTTAAGTAAAATTTGTGAGATAGTTTTCACATACATATATATTATTAGGTAAGCGGAAAATAATAGGAATAGGCAGGAATATGTTTATCACATATAGGTACAAAAGTCAACGGACATACGGACAGATGGACGGACAAGCTGAGAACAATTCATTATTTGATGTTAATCAAAATTAACTATATTTTATAAGATCTCTGGAGTTTCGTTCTAAGTAATAGAAACGATTCGCTAAAAGAAACACCTTTCGATAATCTTTAATATCGGACAAATATGGCCGATTTTCTTGGAGGTATTGCAGGATCGCCTATGAAATATATATGCAAAAGCCTATCTTTCTATAGCTTGTAAGTCATTAGTAAAGAGCAAAAAAAAAAAAACAACTTTTTTTAGTCTTAAAAACAGATATGTTCTTAGTTAAGGTTGTACTCTCAGCGTGTCCTTTGACCGATTAAATGCATTTTTCAATATCAATTCGAGTAAAGGAACTATGAAGTATTTCTGTCAAAAGTCGTTGCGTAGACAAATTAAATACACAAGATAGATAGATGTGATACACAAAGTTTTCCCCCAGCAACGCCAGTTGGCGATGTCAGTTAAGCATAACATATAGTTGGCCGAGACACAAAAATGTAAAACATGCGTATAGTAGAGTCTGCTTATAGGCGTTTGGAATTCTCAATTCAAGTAGACGCACTTCAAATCAGCGAATACAAGAATTTTTATCAAGGATTGCAATGCCATTCTTCTTCTGCAAGACACAAACCCAAATGTCGCCACTGCCCTCGCAGCTGTCCAAATGTATATAAAAAAGCAAATCTTTTGAAGCTATGACAGGTGTTAAGAGCGGGAAGTTTAAAATAAATTACAAATTTTAATTTTGATATGATGGGTAGCAAAACATTCTTCATTGTCGTATACTCGAAATACCGAGAGAACATAGCAAAACCCGGGCATCAGAAATGCTACCAGAATTGGAAAAAGCATTGGCACAAGTCTATTACATCTAAGGGTTATTACTTCGAAGGGGACAAACTAGTAATTGATGAATAAACAAAAATGTTTTTTAAGAAAGGTAAAGAATAAACTTTTCTGTTAAACACAACTCACGTATTGTTTTTGGTGTTTTTACACCCGCCACAGAAGGATGGGGGTATGCGCACTTTTCTTTTCATTATTTATTTAACACGCAATAGGAAGCTTCGGAGATCTTATAAAGTATATATATTATTGATCGGCGTGAAATTCTGAATTGACTACGCCATTTGTCTATCCGTCTGTGTGCTATTTGTTGTTGGCACTCTCCTGGTTGCAAAAATGAAGATATCGATTTCAAATTTGGTAGAAAGATTGGAAGGATTCGCATGCAAGCTGATATTTAAAATGGACCAAATCGGTCAGAGCAGAAGCCCGCAGTAGATCATAAACTGAACGCAACTCAATTTTTTTGCTTAACAAAAATTTGTGTGCTCGTTGCTCGGAAATTATTAAAGTTCGTAGGCTGAAATATGTACGCATGTACTTTATGGAAAACTCCTTTCTTTACATGCAAAAATCAACCATGCCCACACAAAGTTAAAAATAATAAAATTTTATTCTATTCACTTTTTTGAGGTTTTATGCGTATTTATCATAAGGCAAGCAATACTTCTATTTTGTAAACTAAAACTATTTTGTACATTCCTCAAATGAAGACATAGTATCGGTCTAAAAATGGGCTAACTTTAAAATGAGTATTGTAGCCACCGTGATAAATTTTTTCGCAATAATACCAGCGTTATGGGTATCAAATAAGAGAACTTGGGGAGTAGAATGCGAAAAGCATGGTGATGGGTATGCGAGATTTGGCCTGAGTCCGCCTGAGTGGCCAATCAGGCAAGAGTCTCGACTAGCAACTCAATGATCGTGGGTTCAAATCTCAGGTGCGGTAGAATTTTTAATAAAAGCCGAAAGCCTTAGATGCTAGTACTTTAAGACTTTAGTCCTTAGAATTTATTCTCTGGCTAAATTTATATTAATAATAATAATAATAATAATAATAATAACTGGAACAAAGGTGTTTACCTGAACTATATTTACGTATAGTTTCTTTGTACAGAACCAATGCTAAATCGAGAATGCTGTAAAATACCTACATTGACCACCTACGGTATTTACATTTCACCCTATACTTTCTCGCCATTCGGTCGGTCATATCGACCTCAAATTTTGTACTTTTGTAAAATTTAATGGTTTCTGGGAGACGTTTTGTCATTCTTTTCAACTGTTGTAGATTTATGTCTTGAATTTAGCAGAAGCACTCTTTTGTTCGGTTTAGTTTTATAGCTTGTTAAAGGACAGTCAATCGATACATAAAGCTGCTGCTGCCATTTCATCCTTTTGTATTTTTGCAGATTTTGGCACTTCTCTCTCACTTTGACCGATGGTTCCAACTAAAGAAGTTGTTTTTTGCAAAAGCTTTGCTGAAAGGAAAGAACTTGTGAGCAAATTGTCGGTGGTAATGGTTCTACCACAGCCAATAAATGGTTTAACCAGCTTCAAAACGACAGACTCAGCCAATGAGGTTGATATCGGTCTCATTTTATCTTTCCCCAAGTACGGAAATCCACGCACAACATACTTGCTTTTCATATCAGACGCCAACCAAAATTTGATACCATACTTATCGGGCTTATTAGGCATGTATGTGGTGAACACTTACATCTAACTTTCGTTGGGAAAAACTGTTCATCCACCGTAATATTTACGGCTGGCTTGTAACAGTTTTGATTGCCATCAATGAATGCGTTGATACTAAGGCAAACTGATCTTTCCCCAAACGTTAGCTCCGCTCGTTTTTATTATCAAAACGCAAAAAATCGTAGCATTTCCATGAAGCTATTTTGGTGCATGACAATCGAAAAAAATGAAGGGCCCCGTTTTTTATTCCATAAAAACAATGCCATTAACATTTTTTTTTTTTTTTTTTGCTTATATGCACCGCGCACATACGAAACGACGGCCTGCCAGGAGAGGGACTTGTTTCGATCTTTTCCCAAACCGTTACATCAACAGCATTTTTTCAGCAGTTTTTCAAATTTTTCACCAATGAAAACAAAACTCACGTGTACTGAATTCACTGCCAAGATTGGAAAACGAAACACGTTATTCACTTGTTTTAGAACGAGTCACTTCAAGGATACACAGTAAAATGCAACATGGCAAAAAAGCAAGCAAATATCCAAGGATCGTCCGTTACAACTGAAATCGGGATTCTCAAATCAGATTGCAATTGATATAATGTTGCAAAATTGCGTTGATATTTATATGGAAAACCGTTTAAAACTGGACTCTCTTATGAAACTCTTAAAGTGGCAAAAACACCTCCTGATAGAACTACGTATACTGTATGCACATCCAGGATGAGCTCAAAGAAAATGATGTCGCTGAATTAATTTAACAACTGTTGCCCGAAAAGTCAAAAAATTTATTGTGCAGGAATGTTTAATCATTAGGGGATAATGTTAAGTTAAGATTTGAAAGGTGTCTTTTGACACCTCTTGGTAGATTCAGTGTGAAAATTGTAAACTAACATTTGTTAGAAGCGAAACGCTAACGCACACCTAACATAAGTTCACTCAAATTGCGACTTTTTAGTAGATTTCTTCTGATATACCCTACATCAGTTACGGTGCAGAGTATATTGAGTTTGTATGGACGCTTGTAACACTCAGAAGGGCTTTAAATAGAACGAACCACTTTTTATTAAACGCGATTCAAAAAATGATTCTGAAGCTTGTGTGTCCAATTTTTATAATTTCGCTTAGTAATAGTATTTTGGCATGTTAAATTGTTGTGAAAACTTTGGATCGGATGGGGCAATTTTTTAGACTCTTTGTCATATAACCGTTTGTACGAAAACTGCATTTTTATATATTGAAAAGGTTTAATTTTTAATATTTCTGAAAGAAAATTCAGTTTGACATCAAAATTAACTTTATCGAATTCGCACCACGTAGATCTATTTTTTTGGTTACAAACCCATACAGTGATTCTAATCGAAAATAAAGCTTTATATATGAAACAGGTCTAATTTGTAATATTTTATGATAAAGAAATTATGAATTAGTAAATCAAACATACGGAGTTTAGATTACAGAGATCTACTTGTTAGACAGTATCATATATGGAGGCTATCGCGAAAGCAAATCCTTCTATGACGAAAAAACCTAATTCCTGCTTTATTGTGACAGAAGCAACTGGAATATTTAGTATACTAAATTTAGACCACGTTAACGTTTGAGTATCCTCTGACATGATGGCTTTCATGGAAAAATTATGCTTTTATAATAAAAATAATGTGGAATGTGTTGTGTATTATTGATCAAGCAAAGTGATGCAGTGTTAAGTTTTATACTTACTCTCTATATTAATGTATATTAAAAAACGAAAGCTCTCCTAAACTAAATAGAATGCCTAAGAAATGAAAAGTTCAAAAAAAAACCATCAACAAAATACTTCAATAAGTCAATAGAAATGAACAAGAAGCCTTTGTTGCTAGCTATTATTAGAACATGTGAACAAATTATTTAACAAAAATTATGAACTCCTATTAATTAGCATTCCTTGATTCCTTAGATTTGTAGTAGCTACTAGAAAAAACACGCAATTTCTGAAGTATTCAGCGTTCCAATGTGTATTGCTATAATCGAAAGATAACTATCTTTCTTTAATCATTACCTTTACAGTTTGGAGATTAATTATGCGTTATTTGATTTAAATTTAATATTAATTTGATTGATTAAAAGCAATTAAAAACAGTATAGTGGGTCACGGCCCACCATTAAATACCCTGTACCAACCTACAGGTATTCATGCAACGACTTTTCAAGTGGAAAAGGGGCCCGATCCGAACCTCTGCATTTTCAATAGCATTTGTCCTTGGGCTAAAACAAGCCAGTGTCCAAATTTCATGAAAATATCTCAAAAATTGCAAAAAATTGCGTTGAATACAAGAAAACGGAACGGACAGACGGACAGGCAAGCCTGAAACGATTCAGAATCAAACGGTATAATAAAAGGGAGATCTCTGTGAAATCCTTCTGAGTGTTGCATGCATATTGCATGGTATAATAAAAGGGGGATTTCTCTGAAATCCTTACGGGTGTTGCATGCATCCAAACCAAACTGAATGTGCCCTTATACCGTGTGGGATATAAAAATCAAACGCCTGCGAAAAAGACTGTAAATTAATAGTAAATACGTAGATTCTTGAAAATATTTTAAGTTACTACAATCGCATAAGATAAGCAACACGATAGATCATCTTTTTAACCGGAAAAATGCTAACTGAAAGCGGTTGACAGTAGAAGACGTGCTATGTAACCACGTACACTATTGCAAGAATTAAAAACCGATTGCGAACAATAGCGCCAAAATGTAAACATATTGATAGTTTTCTTTGTCGATTAGCGTCCTTAATGTTTTTATTAGACTTTTTTCTGGTATATGTCGTGTTATACATATATATACATAAATATATATTTATAGAATGGAATTGAAAAATTATAAGATATTCGCGAAAAATGCAAAGAGGATGATCTAGCCGATAGTGCAAAAATAAATTTGGATAACGGCACTTAACAGCAATGACCATCATGGCCGCTATGGTCGTGGGTAATTACGCCAGCTTGAATACGATAATTAACTCTGTCACTGTCACCCTGACTTCCATCGTTGTCGACGGGTTTGTTAACATTTGTTGGTTTGCCAAACTCACTTAAATCACGGCGCATGCAATAAGCATCCTCCCCATCGGCATAATATTTTGGTTCAATTTCGATTATTTTAAATTTTAAAGTATTCGTGTACAAATTTAAAGCGGCACGATTACTTTTACGTACATGCAATGAAACATATTGAGCATCAAAGCATTCTACCATGGCTTGGGATGCTTGATTCATTAATTTCTGCGCTAGGCCCAAACGACGATATGACCGTTTAACGGCCAACGAGGTAATATGGCCACGTTTGCTATCCTCACCCGATTCGGGCTCTTCCATTTTAGCCAACACGTAGCCTACGATGTTGCCCTTGTCATCTTCGGCCACATAACTCAATTGTGGCCAAGTAAGTCCATGATAAAAATAGTATTTCATTTGATAGTTCTCAGGTAAGCAGAGCAGATTACAATGCTGCATTGTCATTAAATCTTCTGGCTTGGCACAACGTATATTCATATTTTATTTTTAGATAACTGTGTACCTGATGATATTTATTGATGTGTTCCGCTTGTTATACGAAGGTTACTAATCTTTACGCAATTTTCTTGCCTTAAGATGAGATTGAGCGGCTGAACTTAAGTTACTCTCACCAACAGTAGGTTCAGATTCTTCACTGTTCGAATGGCCCAACAATTCACGTACCAAACGGAATTTTGATAGAAACGTTTTCCAAATTAAGAACCAACCTTAAAATATGAAAACGAAAAATATATCATTATTATAAGACAATAAACAAGATTAAAGAAAATTCCAAAGACTCCAAACCGTATTAATTATGTATTTCATCTATTTGCAATACATTTCCGCATAATGTTGGGACTTAATAATAGTCCGTACACTCTAGTAGCACATTAACTTCAAAATATTCCTAATATACGTAGCAAATTGTTGAACATCGAGCTTACCTAACAAAATAATCGCAGCAACAATACAAATGGAGGCAAAAACAGTAAAAATCAAAGCGAGTGTCGTAGCTACAGACATTATTATCATTATCACAATCCCCACGTGTATATATACACATACATATATATAGAAGTATATACATATATATGTACATGTAAGTGCATACACATTTATATTCAGATTAAAGTAAATTATAAACAAAATCAAGAGGCACTTAGACTCGTAATAACTCGCATTATCTTTATGTGCATATTAAGCAAAAACTAAATAGAAAAATCATCACACCAATCATACATCGAAAGCAAAAACAAAACCCTAAAACAGCTGTTGAATTACTCTTCTTTTGCTTTTAATAGAGAGCAATGTATAAACAGGGCTGGCAATGACAGAAAGCAAACGAAAACGGCTGTATTGACTTTAACTTGCTAACCTGTTAAAAAAGATAATAAATTATCGCTAAACTGTTAAGAACTTGCTAACTTGTTAAGAAAGATAATAAATTCTCGCTAAACTGTTAAGAACTTACTAACCTGTTGTTTGCTTAACTTGCCAAGGAGTAAAAGTTTGAGAACTTCAATCCTAATGGAGAACTAAATGTTTCGCTTAATAGAAGCGCATAACCAGTACTGAATACCTACAAAGCAATTAAGTAATTTTTGTAATATTTTTAAGATAAGACGAATTACAGGTGTAGTTCCATCACAATGAGAATAACGATGAAAAAAGATGCTATTATATCTAAATGTTTCAACAAAACCACATTTTGTCAACTCATCCAATGTAGAACAATAGAGAACGGATACGTACAATATCTTTATAATTTATATAATTTAAACGTTGTGTACATTCTTACTTGTTTGATGAAATTTATGTAATTTTAATTTGAATAACAAAACACAAGTACTGGGGATTTTAAAAAACTAGAGGTTACACTATTCATAAAAGTAAACGCCGTAAACTGAAGAAATATGCAAAGGCATTTTGTATATAACATTAAAATGCTGTTCCATCCTAAAGATTAAACGCCTGTAATGTAATCCTCAATAAACACTCTCACTAAACACAAATACGTAAAAAGGATTGAAATATCATAAAAAAAAAGAGCAAGTTCAGTCAGATAGCTTTGAACTCTAATTTTTTTAAGCAGATAGAAGCACATGGATTAACTGTAATTCATTTAAATAATATTATTTTTAACTTGCAATTCCAACCATGATCTACTTTAACGATTCTGTTACGATTGTATTAATAAATACCTTATTTATAATTGACAAAAAACCATTTATCTTTCCCAGGAAGTATTTCATAAAACTCGAAAAAAATACAAAGTTACTTAAAACCGGCTATAAAATAATAACAGCTGTTTGTCAGCACAAAAATAGCAAAAAAAACAAGGCACCGTGCACAACAGCGTTGTTTTAAAACTACATATCCAATACCAAAATATCTAGAGGAGTATTCTTACTTAATAACAAATTATTTACGTAGAGGAACGAAATGGAATGAAACATTAAGGGTGATAAAAACGCCCAAATTTAGACTTTTCGCAAGAATTAAACTCAAACATTAAGTAAGATTTTCTGGACGCTTAAAAAAGTAGTAACGAGAGAAACCATGCCCACTTAGAATAACAAAGGCAGTACACATTTCGTATATTTTGATCATCTGTGTTAACCTAACAGAAATGGCTTCGTATCTGCTATTTGACTGCTTGCTCTTACATTCTCGTTATTTGCATTGACGAAAATAAGTTAAAAGTTCCTTGACATGATTACATTACCGTTGCAAATCAACGGTACACTGTGTTTTCTAAGTGGCACGAAAAAATTCAAAGATGCAATTTGTGTTTCTAAATTGCGTCTAGAATTCCAAATTTTCTATCCAGAAGTGGCATGCATATTAACAGCAATTGATGTCAATGATAAACCAAACTTTCATTGCCTCCAAAATATTATTAAAAACTTATTTCGTGACACTTAATTCATGTTGGGATTAAGGATGAGTCTTTGAATATGAAATAAACAAGCAAGACGCCTTGTGCACCACTTCAAAATTGTTGTAAAAAATTGCATAAAATATGTTAAATATATATGTATGCAAATATGCCATATTAAATAAGGGAAAATTATTCCGATAATTCTTTTTAATTATAAAAAATTCATATTCATATTCATAAAAATAAAATTAAATTCTTTTCCTATTAGTTCCCTTTGTTCAGACTGTTTCATATATACATTCCGTTTCGTCTCTACAATTCTTTCTTTAAAGTTATCTTTTACGAAGCGTAAATAAGTATTATTTAATAATTTCATTAAATTGAAATTTATAATTCACAACAAATGTACCGTACGGCCACTTTATCATTAATCAATGGTTTGCACTGTAATGTAAAACTAGCAACTCGGTACTTATCTTTAAGCTTAAACACTGCAGAGAAATGGAATTTATATGCCGGTGTCCTCGTCGAGCGTTTGCCCGTCGTCTCCAAAGAATTGAATGCTCTCGAAAAAGAATTTAAAGAATACTTATTGCGAGTAGAATTCGAAAAAAGTTTAAAGTCTAATCATGAAGTGCAACATGAACGGGATCTAAAGCAGGCCGAACTTTTGAAAGAAGGCCATGTAGGACTAGATTTAGACGAAATAGTCGCAAAGCAAACGGCACAAGATTTAAAAGATGCTTACACGGAGGAATTCAAACAATTTAAATTGGCATCTCGTAAGACGATTGATGACAAAGCCAATAACGAGATGTCGACAAATCGCTGTTTGGAGGACACGTTATATTTATTGATTAGCCAAAAACTGGGTAAAAATGAATACTTTCTTTTACCGCAGGGTCCACGGCTTGAGGGCGAAACTATGAGACAAGCTGCCGAACGCGTGTTGCGTGAGAAATGCGGTAATCAAATGAAAGTCTGCTTTTATGGAAATGCGCCTTGTGGTTTTTACAAATACAAATATCCCAAAAGTATGCGAGATCAAATTATAGGAGCTAAAGTCTTCTTTTATCGAGCTTCCTTGCTAGCGGGCAATGTAGACAAAAATGTAACCGGAAAATATGGATGGATAAGAACAGAAGCTCTGGAAGGGAAGCTAAATAATTCTTCTTATATGCAAAGTGTTCAAAAGATAATTTTTTAAATAAAATGTAGGCGAAAATGTGAATTGTGCGAAAAGTGCGTTTTCATACTGTGATAATTCTTTTGAACGAAAAATTTTGAGACGAACTAGAAAAAGTTGTGCGCCCATTGCTCAATAATAAAAGACGATGATTTGGCCTTTTTTTATGAAAATATTGAAAGGCAAACCAAATTCTACATTAAAATAATCGTTTGGACCATTTTTCATCAAAAGATGGATAGAGATTTCTGTCATATAGAAAACTTCATATGGGAGTCGGCTGCAGAAAGTGACTGACCCGATCCAAATCTATTGAATGGTTTTGGTATGTCAAAATAAGATTACTTCGCAATTTTCGTTGAAAACTTTTTTTCAAAATAAGTTCTTATATGGAGAATGGATGTAAAATTGATTTGCGCAAAAGTCCGTTCTTGGGACAAACTTAAGTCGATTCAGAAAAGTATATCAAATCGATCGGTATAATGCAGCTTAGGCCCATTTGTCGTTATGTGTATCCACGCAAACTTACCTTATGATATACGGAACCTATCAAGACTTTATTCTCTTGGACTCTTGAAGTGCAAGCAAAATTGGGGAAAAATGCTTCCACTTTTTTTTTGTTGCGATAAAGGAAACCACAACGACTAAACTTGTTTCAGTGTTTACATTTATGAAGAAATGTCATGTCTTCATGAAGTTGCCGCACTCTTTGAAAACATTTTAAATAAAATATATAGTTGTCTCACTTCAACGGCTCTACCGCTTGCAATTATTTAGTCAAAACATGCCATCTTCTAAATGTCATAACAAAAGCAAAAAAAAAACAAATTCAAAGTGTTATGTTTTAATAGCAACCCGTGGTTACTATTATGTATAAGAACAAATTGCCAATTATTAATGATGAGTGATATAAAAATCGAGCTCGGTAATGGTGAATGTGATGAAATTGCAAATTGTAATGCAATCAATCAAACAGGATCAAGTGACCAGAGTAAGACAAAAAAAATGGATAATCGGTTACTATCAAATGGTAAAAATGAAAAGAATTCGAAGGCTCCAATAAAAGGTGGGAGCATATCAAAAAGTAGACGAAAACGCCCTCTACTAAATCAATACCATAAACACATGGTTCTGGAGCATATGATAAATTGTGGATGCGATGTTGAAAATCTATTAAGTGCTATACGTAATTTTAAGGTGCCTAAAGAAGAATTATTAAGTAAGAGAAAACTGAGATAACCTAAGCTTTTAATAAGAGGTATTCTTTTTCCTTTAGGACAACTAAATAGTAGTGTAAAAGACGCAGAAGATTATGTTTATCAAGAGTGTGATTCTTTAAGCTTTCAAAACATAACCGTTTGGTTAGAATATTTGAAAAAAATTAAAGCTCCCGAACATTGCCATTATGAACTAGGTGTTGTTTTGAATGCAATAGCAAACAATGAAAGTTATCCTAACCCGGCAGAGATAAACGGTATTGATTTAAAGTAAGTTTATAACTAAACATCTTAAAGAATGCGTTTGCATCTATGTTCAATTTTAGAGCAATTTACACGTTCCTAAGCAATTCTCTTTTTGGATTACCACAACCACGGCTTGATTCCGCATCAAGTGCGTTTCTAATTGACGAATTTGAGGTAAGTTGCGGAGAGACCGAAGCGCAGCCTTCACAAAATGTATTCTTAATTAATTGGAATTAAGAATTGATGTATCCGTCTGGCGTCTGCCTGGTTCTACTCGGCATCGAACGATTAGGGGTATATTTATTTTGTCAAAACGTTTGCAACGCCCAGAAGGAAGCATCAAAGACCCCACAAAGTACATATATATTCTTAATCAGCATTAAATTCTAAAACGATTTAAGCATGTGCGTCCGTCCGTCTGCGCAGTGTCTGTTGAAAATATTCTCCTGGACTTCAAATTTGGCAGAAACATTGGAAGTTCTTACACCCATATTTATATATATTAGAATATATATGTATTAGGATTTATTTATTTATTTATTTTTTTTTCACTCTTCATCTATCATTTTCTTATAGTAGTAATCAAGATTCAAATGTTAAACAAATTTGCTCTTCGTTACTCCTAAAATTCTTAATTTCAAGCGCATTGTATTTTTTTAGTTGAAATGGAATTATAATTAGTTCAAAAAAAAAGTTCTGAAAATCTAGATTGAGAAGAATCTTAAAGTGATGACCTATGGCTTCGATTAGTGAAAAAATGTGTGGTATCATTGGTAGTCCGGTACATGCCACGCAACGCAAGACTCGCGTTACGTTTAGTCCAAGTACCTTGCATCGTGAACTTGAACATGGGACCGGTAGGGCGGCATCCCTTAATCCATTTTTTAATTTCTTGACGGAAGTGCGAAGGAAAGCAAAAGGTAACAGACACCATGGCAATCTAATGAAAGTTACGACTCATTTATGGAAAAACATGTCCGATGATGAAAAGGAACCTTACCGAACGACAGCAATAGAGGAAAAAAACTGAAAAGTTTGCGGCTAAAACGTAAAAGCATAGCGCAATAATTCTGAAGCGAGATTGCGGAACAAAAATTAATGACAATTTTCCAATAACTTTTGAACTCACGAAACAATTTACCATAAATTTCCACAAATTTAAAAAAGAAAAAAGTGTCATGTTAACAGAAAATGAACGCTAAAAGACTGGCTTCTATTTAACTAAACCTAAAAAGTAAAAAAAAGAAGAAAATATAGAATGTCTGCTTGTTTAGATAGTGAATGTATTGTTTGTGGTGTTTGCAAAAGCGTAAAAGCCACTAAAATTAACTGAAAAATGTAAATGAAATCAAAATCTTTACAATGGACCCAAAGTGTATATATTGTAAGAGCGACAGCAACAACTATTACACATAATATCATACAATTGCACCAACATCATCATCATCGATAGAAGATGGAAGCGTAACCATAATTGTATTTCATTTATTAACAGAGTGATGACACCTGAACACAAAAGGACCGTTTCTAGTGTGAAATATAGTTTAATGCGACACAAACGTATAATAATCAACAAAATATTAACAAAGAGATAAAGATAGATGAAGTGAGGTCATGACAAAAGATAAAGAGAGAGAGAGAGAGAGAAGGAACGGGATATAGAATAAGAGACCACGAGTAAGGAGGACCGTGAAAGAGACGAACATCATTCCGGAAAGTGTTTATAAAAAGTGCTTAGACAATTAGTTAAACTTATTGCATAAGTGCATCAACAAGACTCTACATTAAAGGGATCATATTATCAATAAGTAATGAATTTAAACAATTCCCTATACTTTTTTGACAATAATAATATCTACATAGACATGATATTACTAAGAAATATTTTTTAAGTAGATTAAATCAAATAACAAGACAAAATGCTTGCTCACATACATATTTAATCAATTAATACAAATTCTAGTACTTTTTCATAGCTAATGGACGAATATGTTCTTTTATCAATGTGTGGTCTTTAAAAAATTTTTCCATGGGAACGATCGAAAGGAGGTCATTGGGATTTTTCGTGGTTATTGTTTGTTAGTTTCTTCAACTGATTCACTTTTCTAATCAAGTAAACGACCTATGGGGTCTTGTTTTGCCACTTCGTTTATAGCATCGATACTTGTGCGGCTAACAACCGATATTAGGCATAGGTTTCCAAATATTTCTTTAATGAACTATGACTGCATTAATTGCATTCACATTCTAGGTGTGGGGAGTGAAGTATATCAGCGAAAAGTTATGACGTTGACTTTCGCCAAAAAGATTTTCACCTACAAATATTGACGCTTTCATCTCATTTCCTAACCGAAACAATATTATCATGTTAGTGAAGAGATGAAGAGAAGTGCTATCAAATATATCATATTTTACAAAGGAAATGTCACACCTAACCTATTATTATAAGTAGGACTAACATGTCGCAATACAAATCGCGACAGGCTTCGTAAGGAAGCGACTACGAATGCTCCTTCTTTACACTTTTCTACTCCTTCAGATTATACTTGTATTATACATACATACAAACGTATGGAGAAAAAATTAAACTTTAAATTGTTTGAATCAAGTAAATGTCAAAGATAGGGCGATTAATTCGCACAGCAACAAAAATGTCAAACTTTTGAATGTGTTTTTGCCAATGATAGATTCATTTAAAAGTGTCGCATAAAATTGTCAATGATTTAATATTCAGAAATTTATTACAAGAAAAAAAAAACTGAACGATAACTTATCTGATGTTTTACCCTAAAGTGAATAAAAATTTCTTATGTATGTTTTCATTTGAATAGAACCTAATCAACGAAGCCAATACCGAGGGAGGAGATAGAGACACTTGCGAATTAAGAGAACAGTTACAATCCCACCTATCCGCGGCCAATCCTGATCATCGGACGTCTAGTTTAAATCCATTCAAATTGTACTCAAATATTGGAAAAATTTAGTGTTCCTTTCTCAAAGGGTTTCCACACAGATATATATCGTTATCAATATAAAAAAATATTCACAATTTTTTACATGCAAACAAAGCACGAAAGCGTAGTTTGGAACACGCAAATTCTATTGATCGTATCCATCTGTACGCCCGTCACACGTTGTTGAAACGCTCTCAGCGACAAAAATTGAGAAACATGAAACTTCATATGGGCATGGCCCATCGAAAAAATCTCGCCAATCGATTCATACCCGATCTAGGTTTGAATTTCGGCATATGTAAAAGTGGCTCAGATGAATGGATAAATTGAAACAAACCCGATCAGACGAGAAAGTTATAAACTGTTTTGTAAATTTGTAAGATTAAAATTCATTGTCTTTCTTTTACTGTACGGCACAAAAGACTGCTTAAAATCTCTAATACTTTTACATATTAAAAAATGTTTTGTCATTTTCCTATAATACATGATAAAATATCGTATAATCACAATTGTTGTTACATCTAAAATAAAATAAGAAAATTGTAAGTCATGGCAGCACTGCGAAGTGTTTAAATTTGTGTTTAAATGCATTCAGTCCAGCCAAACCCCTGGATTAAAGAATAATGCTTTGTTGAAGCCCATATTTACTGAGTTGGCGGTCTGCAAGTGTCCATCTACTGTACGCAGTTTTGAAGTTTCCGCTTGTATCATTTTCACAATCTCTTCGAAAGACGTATCATGAGCATTAGCCGCCATCATTTCCACAAATTTCTGTATATACCAAGATCCGGCCTCCACATCTCTATGGGATTTAAAACCAGGCGAAGCGGCATAGCATATGAACACATCCGATAGTTGAGGTATATTAGTTTTTGCGTTGCCACTAATGTAGCTAACTGAATCTGTTTGAATTTTTCCTTTTATTCCCATATCAGCAATATTCCCACGGCAAAAAGGAAATATGAAAATTTTTGGCTTATTTTGCAAATTTCGACAAATGTGATTATGAAAATATCTCTCGATGTCTTCTACTTTAACAATGGAACCATCATGGAATGTTACACGTTCAAAGCCATCATCATCTCTGGTCCCATGAGTCATCAAAGCCATAACGAAGCATTCTGTGTTGGTTGTATATTTCGAATTTAAGAGTGCATCCAACAATTTGAAAAAGTCTGATTGACTGATATTGGTGTAAGAAAACAATTTGAAACCCAATTCGCGAAACAGGAATAGCAACGATTCCGCATCGCCTTCAGCTCCACGTCGTGGCTCATCGTTACTTAAGAAATCAATAATATTCACCATAAAAAATACGCCGCGATTATATTGACTTTGCATCGGATATGTGCCCAATTTTGGGTGCGTGTGAACAGCCGTTGATTTTTTCACGTCCAATCTCATTTTTGGGTAAATTTCATCTGTGAACTCTTCAAGCATTATTTCGTTAGAACAATTGCTTTTATTAATATTTAATTCCTAAAAGTCAAAAAAAAAAAAAATATTATTTCATCAATAATTTGTGTCGCTGTTAGAAAAATTAATATCAAAATAAACAATAAGTGTATTATGACCATGAGCTAGCTCTTGTTTTCAAATCAACCAAATATAAAATTATGAAAAGATTTAATTTTTATTACAGGTCTGCCATCTAATACAACGGCATTTTTCTTTGATAAAGTTGAAGGCAATTTGAAATTTCCGATCTAAGCCGAATAGCGTTTGCTGGTATTTTATATATTGTAAGTGAAAAGAAAAAATGTTTGTTTTTTTGTAACAAAAAAAAAAAGAAAAAAAAACGGAAAACAATTGCTAAAAACATCAATGCTATGATTATTACCTTTTTGGCACCATCACTGCGATCTATACAATGCATATCATTGCTGTTGTTGTTGTTGTTGCCATTTGTTGTAATCAGCGATTCGCACTCTCTTATACCAGACAATTGTCGTTCGTATTTTTGGTCTTCACGTTTTTGTATGGAACGCATACGTGAGTCATCGTCCAGAGCATTGAGAACACACAATGCACTGTCGTATTTTAAGTCAGCCAAAATCATTCGCAACTCTTGATAAGCTGTCGGTCCACGTTTAGTGATTTTTATGAACAATCTTTTATGGCGTTCGTATTGTTTCTCATCTTCTGACCAATTTACACACATGTCCGGTTCAATTTTTTCTAAATTCTGTAGCATAATCGGAGAGAGCAAACCCTTAGCTTTACATGCATGAGCTAGTTTCTCATACTCTGTACGATTTATGAGTTTATCTGTATTTTCAATTATGTTAGCACGATGTTTATCATCCATAATCTATTAGTTTATAACGTGTATAACTCGTATATCCGTAAATGGTTGCACTGACTGTGCAATATCTTTTTAAAAAAATGTTCAATAACAATTATTTTCAAGCTTTTACCAAGTTAGCATACATTCAATGTTTCGGAAGTAATTGTGTATGCTGTAAAACTCCTTAGTATGCAGCGATCTTTACTCTTATTGTTTTCGTCGGTTTGTAATACAATAAAGAAAATGCTAAAGCTTGCTTTGTTCTGTTTAAAACTGCCCTTTTTTATTAAAATTACTTTCTTATTTTTTCAAAAGCAGTTTATCTTTTACGTCAATACTTAAATGAACTTTCTCTTTTTAAAATTTCAAGATTGGTGTTCAAAATTATTAAAATTTCTTTTGAAACAAAAGCAACTTAACTATAATACAATGCATCCACTTGATTAGACAATAATAAAATGACTAAAAAAGTTGTAAAATTTTCGTAGTAAAAATTTATCATATAAATTTGAACAGTGTGGCCAAGTTTGAAAATTGTAGCTTCGTAACTTAAGCCCAGGTTAATAATAATAGGAAGAAGAGCGTACGTAGAATATGAATTCTTAAAGGAGTAACCACAGTGATGCAGCGCTTCATTGGCCTGGAAACGACATTAGGGCTTGATACAAAAAAATTCTACTACAATTTATTACCATAAATTACAAATATTTATTCACTTGTGTTCGTTTCACATATTTAATTCAAACAAAATATATATTTAGTCCAAAGGAATAAATTGATTCATTTTACCAGAAATTACCGTAGAATTTCTATTTCTGTTCGTATGGGTTTATTGCCTGAAATTTTGGAATAAAGTAGCAAGTAATATAAATTTAAAGTAATTTTTTTTATTTTTCTTCTCTTTTTTCTTCTTGTTGCTTTATTTGTTTATATGATTTCCTTATTACTATAAAATTCATCCATAGAAACTTATGCACGTCTTATTATGTACTGCCAATTAAACGCTGCTTCAATGTGTTTGCTGTATTCATAATTTCTGCAAATGTACACATTTTATACAATTTCATTACCCTACTATTTTGCAGCAACTCTGTATATGTTTCTTTATTTTAACAACATCGCATATGCAAAAAAAAAAAAGTCTGGTGTTTATATGACAAATTGACTACAATCAAATGGGTTTTATGGTATTTGATTACTATATAAACTAAGCAAAGGAACTTTAACAAAAGCAATAATTGCGTTTAATATACTTTGTCAGTAGACAAAATGCAAGATTTTATTACAAAGCGTAATGCTTTATTTGCCTGCCTTGATGATGCCAGCAATGAGCTCAAGGGAACTTCTTTGGATCAAACAAATTCTTTGATGGCACTTGAGGATAATAAAAGATTGCTATCTAAATATAAAAACGCAGTTAATATTCGTGAAATTTCAGCCGAAAAAAATTTAAAACATCTAAGAGGCAAGGAAAGTATTTTTAAGAAACCAGAATTGCCAATTAACAAATGTTTAAAACCACGCAAAATTCCCGACTATCGGGTAAGTATAAGACCATATTCTTTACACTTCATTATGGATGCTATCTGAAAGAATAACTTGTCCGAATAAACAGAAGAAAAGTAAACAAATCCAAAAATGCAACGTAAACCTCAGACAATCTCTATTCTAAAAATGCGAAGAATACCAAGGAATTTAAATTTGTTTTTAAACCAAAATTCTATTATCAATCAAGTATTTTTATTTTGGATGCCATTTGAATCAATTTAGAGCAGGATCGTCAACATCTAATTCGAAGCAGATTTTTGCGATAAAAGCAATCCAGGTTTTCTATAGTGAAAAATTGAAAAGAAAGTCAGTGATAAGATAGTTACTGCTTGTGCACAGTATTAAATTTTAATAGATAATACTAATATATGATATTTTCATAGATCAATCCCCACAAATGGAAAAAATATTCCCTTACTGATATAGATATATCCGATCACACGAACACTACGGCTGCATTAGCGTTTCTACAACAAATGGATAAACAGCGAGAATTACAGCAAAGCGACAACGAAAAATTCGACGTTAACACGAAAATCGAGTTTAAAAAGTCGAGCAAAATTGAGAGAGAACTAAAGATTTTGGCAGAGAAAGAAGTCGCCGATGTAGAAGTTGACTTACCGAAATTGAAAGGTTCCAAACTAATAATGCCCGAATATGTGGTCGGTCAAACCGTCAAAAAAATAAAAACTAAAAGAAATTATAGAAAATGTTTATCCAGAACGAAGGAACATGCCAACGGACAGCTGTTGTTAACACATCTTCAGGAGGAAGGCGAAGAGTGTGAAGTTGATAATTGCGATAGTTTTGAATAATTATTAATGTAGATATAAACATTGATTGAAATAAACCCTTCAGATGACACCAATTCATTATTTAATTGAGGAGAGTAACAAGAAAGCAAGGATTTCCATATCGTATCTCAGTGATAACTTATGGTATATGGCCCCATTTTGGCATCTGATGGAACTAATATCCTTATCAATGAAGTATTTGATTGATTCGAATCCTTATTGTAATCACAGTCGATGTTACAATGGCAGATCCTTAGCTTTGCAAACATCTCAGAATAAGAGAAACGTACATGAAAAGTGGCGCTAGGTATGATTATATCAACTAATCTATATAGCACTCATTAATCGCAGCCACCGAAGTTATTCCAGTTACCTGCGAAACGGAAAACTGTTTTCCTTCTTCATTCAAAATAGTTGCATAAAGTTTTTAATTCCAAAAAAAAAAAAAAAAAAAACGAAACGTTTTTTTAATGTGTTTTGACGACTTTAACTCCTGTGACGATGTGATGGTAACTACCAGTACCATATAAATGACTCTATTGCGATCCTTTACTGAGTGTTTTCTGAGTATAAATTTTCATAAGGCTTAAGATGCCTGAAGTATAGTTGCTCGCTTAGTCCCGACGGTAGCTTTCAACTCCTGCGCTGACGAACTAAGCAATGTTGTATTTCAAATATTTTTAATTTTTCTCTTTCCGTCGTCTTGAAAGAAAAATTCTCAATTTGTTGAGAACCGCAGAGTCATTATCTTGTTAAATATTTTAATAAACCTGTTTGAACGTACCTTTGCTCAATAATTAGCTTTTATTTTTAAATCATGTATTTCTAGGTCTTCATTGCATGCCACTGTAAAAGTGCGATCAAATCACTTTTAAAATTGACTCATCATATTTTCAAGGCGTTCTCTAGTGTCTAATGGGTGGATGTCGGCTGCACACATTTTAGTAGGGCTTACGATCGCGTTAATCATAAATTATTGATTTTTAAATACGATTTCTTCTCGCACTTAAAAAAGTGGATAAGCTCCATAATAGCTCACCAAGAATTCTCTTTGACTTCGTTATCTGCGATGTCGGGTGTCCTTCATCAGTGATCTCTCTTTACATCAATGAGCTTTTTTCGCTGGCTATATCAAGCTGATGATGTTAAATTGTTCTGTTAAATCTAAACAAGTAAAACAGTTGTATGCGACAGAATCTTGCATACCCACTACTATGCTTCTTACATTCTACTCTCCAAGTTCTTTTATTTGATACTCATCTCACTGGTATTATTAAGAAAAAATTAATCGCGGTATCTACCACCATATTCATTTCAAAATTAACCCATTTTTAGGCAGATAATATATCTACATTTCAGGGATGTACAGAATAGTTTTAAACATTCAATCTTCTTTGCCTTTTCATAAATAAGCATAAAACCTCAAAAAAGTGAGAAGAATAAATGTAACCCCTTGTAACTTTGTGTGGGTATGGGCGATTTTTTCCATTTATACACGTAAAGGGTAAAGCAAATGTGGAAAATTCCAGCCTTCTAACTTTAAAAATTTTCGAGTAACGAGCAAAAATCTAAAAATCCCCAAAAACCGGTGTTGCGTTCAGTTTACTCTCCAGCGCGTGCTTCCGCTCCCCCTTGGCCCATTTTCAATACCAACCTGGGTGAAGAAACTTCCAACGTTTCTGCCAAAAAAATCTTCCTTTTGGGTTTTACAAATATTTGAGGAGAGCGCGAACAACACACACAGTGCAGACACAAAGACGGACAGACATAGCTCAATCAATTCAGAATTTCACACTGATCAAGAATATGTATATATATTTGATAGAGTTTTTAAAGCTTCCTTTTGAGTGCTACATACATTATGGAAAAAAACAAAATGACTGTACCTCCACCTCACAGTGGTGGGTATAAAAGAAAATAATAATAATAACGCAAAAAGCTTTCATTCTTAAGGGGAAATTCATTTACTACCGGATATTTTATTGATGGTATTGATTGACATAATTGATTGATATACGTTTGCTGTTCGAGGGAAGTGTAAGTTCCAATCTGCATATAGATGCTAAGGTATATGAAGTCATGGCCCGGGAAGATCGATAATTGAAACTGGTAAGATCGAAATTTGAATATGCTTCTGAAGTGTGGTGTGCTTTCAACAGAAGCTATTCGCGCTCTTCGCTCTGGGACATGCTGGTCTCTGTGCTATCTTATAAAAATAAATTGTGTTATTTTTGGTGTCTACTTCCTAATGTTATTATTAACTCGAACGCTTATTAGATGGAATAAATTTCAATCTTTCGATAAACTTTGTTTTCATAAAACTCAACCCAAGTCCCTTAAAAAAATCGAAGTGATATCGATATTTTAATCTGAATGTTAAATGCTGTCCCGTCTTCCTTATGTCGCACTTAAATTAACTTTTTATTTTTTTAACGCTTCCTATAATTCGCTAATTAAACTTAATATGCTTACTATTCTCGAATACCGCGCTTTTGCCCCGGTTTAGTGATACATTCTTACCCTAAATCTATCTCGACTGCAAGTGTGCCCCGGTTTTTTTCTTTTTCTCTCTTACCGGTTTATTTATATGTCATATGGATTTTGTTTTTGTTTTTATTTAATATTAAGTCGTAATATTTATTTGTAAGAGGTCTAGCATTACTTACGTGGGCTGGTATTTTATTGCAATAAATGATTGTATAAAAAATTACATTGAAGAAATTCAGAAATCGTCCTAGCAATCCTTTTATCTCGAATCGGGGTTCAAGCAGTGCTGAAAATCAAGTTAAGTAAAATATAAGATATTTTGAGACATTCATCTGTTCACATTTATTTTAATATATATGATTTATTTTTTTTTTTTTCATTTCATTCTTTCACTTCTTTTTCATTCTTTTTAGCTGAATAAATTTCTTTTTAGGTAAATATTGAATTTCTTTACATTTACTTTTTTTTTTTTTTTTTAATATCAATATCGTTTTGTTTCGCTTATGAGAACAGCAGATTTATACATATTTACCTGTTTTGTTTTTTTTTTTTTTTACATTTTTTATTTATTTATTAATTTTTTTTTAGTAGTTACATATTTCCATTTTTAATTGTAAAGACATAAAAACATTTAAAAAATTATTACATTATTCTAGAATAAAATTTAAAATATAAGTGAACATTTTTTTTTCATTTTTAGTTAGATAAAAAAAAAAGCTTTAAGGTTAACGTCAATTTTTACATTGAGCAAATTCAACCTAATTATTATAAGATTACGTTTACTTGATTTTTGTTGAAATTGAGCTGGCTTTGTTAAAGTAAATCTTTAAGTAGTTCAGTCCAAGTTGATTTAGTGATTAAAAAGTTTTTATTTTTCTTTTTTTTTTTAAATGAATAAAGTTTTTAAGTTATTATCTCGCGTTGCCATTACATGGATCAAACATACGTTGTGTGTTATAGAGATACTCAGTTTTCATTGACATTAACTAATTACTTTACTTTTTCATTTTTCAATCCTTAGTATTACTTATATTAACGATATGCTTTATTGTTATTATTATTATTATTATTATTATTATTATTATTATTTTTTTTATAAAGTAATTTCTTTTTGTTCTTTTCCCTAAAACATAATATCAATGCATTTCATGGTTTATATCATTAATTAATTAATAATAAATTAAGGAAAAAAAATAGATATAAGTGTCGAAACAATTTTATTTTTTTTTTATTTTTTTTTTTTTTATTGATAATTACCTAAAATTAATAGCTTGTAATAGGAGATGAGAATTTAAAAATTAGTTGCACATCATATATTATTCATTCTTAGAGGAAATGTATGCGAAGTGAGTTTGTTACGTTACATTTTTTTTATAAATTTTCTATGTAAAATATAAAGAAATTTAACAAAAAAAAAAAAAAATTAAAATTGGGTTGCATTGCTGCTACGTGCGTTAAAAGTGAGAAATAAGCATTTTGTAGCAGAGAAGGGCGTAAAAGAAAGAAAGAGAGAGGGAGAGAGATTGAAAGAAAGATGGCGAGAGGATGATGCTTGTTAAACGTGGGAAATCGATGTCGAAAAATGAAATAAGAGGCTTTTGATAGTTACATAGATGGTGTCGCAATAAAAGGGCTGGGCTTGGTTTTTTTTTTTTTTTTTTTTTTTTAAATGCCATGATTGTAAAGTGCTTTGTTTTTCTTTATTGTAAAGTACAATCGTTCCATTTATGTGTGAATTAAAATACCAGGAAAATACCAACTATGGCTCTCATTGCAAATTTTCGAAGTGTAAGGTGTAGAAGTTATATAATCACGGTCCAATTGGATCTCCATCTTAAACTCACTAATTCTTTGTTGGTATTGATGGACGCACGACATTTCAAAAGAAGAAAAAAAAAACAAGGAATCGCATGATGTGTGTATTCGCACGATCTTGCGAATTAATCTTAAATGGCATTTCTTGTAATTAAATGGCTACGTAAGTCTGCTTGCAGCAACTGAGATTTGTTATCAGAGAGCAAGAGACTTATTATCATCATTCAGTAATGCCCCACATTCATTGTTACCTTTTTAAGAAAATTAAATTCGGTCGTGACTGCATTTTTTATACCCACCACCATTATCAAAAGGAAGGCTAACCCCAGAAAGCGAAAATGCTCACAGTTTTCGTTATATAGAGATCTAGGTGTTGTGGGCGTGTTCTTTGATTGGTTTAATTCATTTTCAAATTCTTTTGGAAATTTGTCGGCGATATCTTCATTTCTGCGTACGTGTTTACCCCAGATACTATACAATAAGGCAGGCGGACAGATGATAGACAAAGAGATAGATACGCTTAGGTGCATTTCGAATTTGAAATTGGCCAAGAATGTATGTATGTGATGATCTTGCTGAAGCTTGCTTCTTGAAAAAAAAATTAAATTTTCATATACTATAAGATTGGGTAGGCGTGGTTAATTTTTTCCGTTTTCGTACGAATACTACAGCATCGGCAGTAGAATACATGTTCAAAATAGAACGAGAATATTGACAACAGACATTATGCCTAAATCGATTCACAATTTGACTGAAGCTTCGTTGTGGGCGTTGTAAACGTTTTAACAAAATGAATATATTCTCCATTCTTCGGTGATGGGTATAAAAAAACACATTAAACAATGATACGAAACAGATTCTGTTCACAGATCTGTTCACTTGCTCTTGCGAAAGAACGAAAGATTGCTTTTTGCGAAATTGTCACTCATTTATTGATAATTGAATAGCCATTTGATAGATTGACAGATCGCTTAAAAGAATCTGATATTGCATGCTGTACTTTACCAGAACATTTGTATGGTTCTGTGTACTGTTCGTTATTATTATTATTATTATTATTATTACTTATTGGGACACCATTTATATAATTTCTAAATTCGGCGTTGCAGTTTATTTAAATATCTGCAAAATACAGCGGTCTACGATTGACAATTTTGCCGTCTAAATAATCGATCAAATCGATGATTGATTGCAATTTTAGATTGAATCAATGTTTTTTAAAATAAAAAAATTGTGTACACCACCGGATTATTTATTTCTCTAATATTCCTTGATATATAAAGTTATTCACACAATTTTTATACCATTAAGTTTAAATCTAAATTGATTTTCCTTCTGGCACAAAGAAGAACAAAAAATATATATATATTTATATATATAATTTTTTATCTAGTTTTTCCAATTTTAAGATTAGTTTCTGACCAATAGTAAATATATTCCTCATTGTTTCTTTGATTACAGTCTAATTTCCCAATAAAAAAATCGTGGATGTTTAGTCTTATTACATATTATACTATTGACAGGTATTTGGAATACATTTCTAACTATGTTACATTTGGTTTTTTGCAAGTTTTTTCATAAAAATAAACTGGAGTTTGAGCTTTTATACCCTAAATCCTATATTAAATTTGTGCAGATGTATCCAACAGCCTGAATGACTTGAGACGGACTCACTCCCTGGACGGACAGAAAAGTGTAGATTTATGCAGAATGTGATTCTGAAAGCAAGACGGACAGATGGACAGTCTTGTTTTCTTGTGGTCAATTTACAAGTCGCAATTTTTGAGATATTTTAATGAAATTTGGTACACCGGCGTGTTTTGGCCCGAGGACGAGCGCTATTGAAAAAGTTCCGGATCGGACCACTTGTACGAATACTCCCCGCCTAACTTATTTTGAAAAGTCGTTGAGTAATAGTATTTCGACATTTTGAATTGGTATGAAAAATTTTAGTCGGCTGGGGCCATTTTTTGAATCTCCTCTGAAATAACCAGTCCTGCAAGAACTGAATATTTATATGGTAGAAAGGTATAATTTTTAATATTTCATGGAGAAAATTGGTTTTGTAATTGAAAATTGACATAGAAATCAACCTTACCAAGTTTGGAGCATATAGGTCTATTTTTTAGATACCGCAGCATATGAAGACTCCCAGGAAATTTATACCTTTACGCGCCCAATAGGCCAAATTGTTAATGTTTTATGATAAAAATTTGTTCATGATAGCACTTGGGCATAAAAATGAAGTGGACCAATTTGGACTCACATGGGTCTATTTCGTGGACTCCACATCATATAAAGTTTCTCATGAATAGTAAGGGACTTTAGAGAAAGGTTTAATTTTCAATATTTTATGATGAAAATTGGTCCATAGTAGTAATTGAGTTTACTATTAGGGAATTCGGATCACATAGGTCTATTTTGTAGTCCCTAATAGGCTTTAAGATGAAAAGCATAGGAAAAAATGTAATTTCTACTTTTCTATGATGGAAACTGAAAAATATTAAAATTTTTGAGAAGTGAATTAAGTTTGCGAAGCCTAGATCACACCATGAGCTGTTTTCGACATCCCCCAATATGCAGACATTTCATGGTAGGTATGCGGCTGCATGAAGGTAACGTGTCATTTTTGGCACCTTATTATCAAAACAAATGCTTAGGCGAAGTGGTGTTTGGTAAGTAATTGCGGGGCCATGTCTCACTATAGAAATTTTACTTGTTTTAACTCCATCTTTCCTATGTCCAATCGTTTTAATAATAGATAACTGGCTATAGGTAAATGTACACGCATGTGTTACCTTCATTTTATAATGCGAATCTTTCAATATTTCAAACGCTTACAGCAGGCTACAGCCTGCAATAATATGCAACCTATCGGACCAGTTTGAAGGGTCACTACATATTGAACTGTTGCTGCAGAACATCGATTGAATTAATTCGATTTTTATTTACATTAAATGTTAAATTCAGTCAAGTTTATTCAAAAAGTTTGTTTTAAGATTTTGTCAACAAAATTTAGACGATCTCGTCGATCGGCTTGAGTTGATGCGAGAACAATGAATTGCGAATTTGCTTTTTAATATTACTTGTGCAATAATTTTTTTCTTTCCTTCATTACAAAATTGTGCGTGCGACACTCCTTAGGTATAACAAACATATATATGTATATATATATTTTTTTTGGCCAGATTTCCCTGCAATTGTGCGAATTTTGTACCAGAAGCAAAATTTATCCAAGTTGGTGATGTTGGGGTATACAACATTTTTAAGGTTTCTTAGATTAGTTTCGAAATTTTCGTAACACACAAAATAAGATTATTTCTCACCTCATTTAGGCTTTTTATACCCTACACCACTTGTCGGTATATATCACTGGGAAGGACTTGTGATGGACTTACCTTTTGTGATAGCAATCGATTCAAAATCACTTTTTCATTTAGTTTAAGTGTGTCTGTCCCTCTGCCCGTCTCGTTTTCTTATATGCAACGCACAGACATGTCTTGGCACATGGACGAATGCTATTAAAAATGGTACGAATCGGATCACTTTTTCTATCGCTTCCCATATAAAGACTTAATTTGAAAAAATCATTATATAAGTACACTATAGGTTGGTGTAAGGTATTTAATAGTGAGCCATGGCCGACCATTGTGTTTTTACTTGTTTCTCTTTCCTATATGTGCCTCGTTTAGTCATTTATGTAAAGAATATTTGGTTTCTTCTTTAATAAATTTCAAAATTCATAATTTTAAATAAATTTAAAATGAATTAATTAACGAAGAGATGATATTATTAATAATAATTAAAATAATATACGTTCACGGATTTGATTATGGTATTTTTTAATTTATTCATATTATTTTTTTAATTTGTTTTTAGTTCTTGTCGCGCTTTATTATTTCACTATAAAATGTTTTTGATTGTCACTTCAGATATAGGGAATATTTAGAATAGTTAGGTCAATACCAAGAAAAAAAAAAATTTTTTTTCATTCAATATTTTCGTAATAATAGAGAGTAGTCTACATATAAATGTGTGTAAATAGCGAAAATGTAGATAAAAATATGCATACATATATATGTAGATAATGATATTTATTTATATATATGCATATATGTACATACAACAATAAAATAGATATGTATATGTGTATATTGGTTCGTTTCGATATTCATTTCCTAGTAACAATTAAAAATATATATATAAATATATAAATATATATACATATATATTATATTTATTTATAAAGTATTTGTTGCTTTTTTTCTATTTCATCAAATTTTGGTAAATTATTAATTATAATTTGGGCGTATGTGTGCGTGAAGAAATTTGCGTATATAGTGCGCATAAAGTCTACGGTAGATTCTTGTGTATTACGGAATTGTAATTAAGTGTAGTTGCTTTAGTGAATCTAAGGGCACTATCACCTTGTTATACCCAAAATATCGGTTATGACCGTTGACTTTTTGGGTCATTTAAAATTTCCATCCCCCACTGCCTGAACAACTTTTTATATCGTTCTTTGATTATGGAAAGGGATTAACTTAAGGGGAAATTTCTTCTTTTTTTTTTTTGTTATGCTTAACAGATTGTTTGAACCTTCTAGAATATTTGGAAAACAATTCATGACATTCATCATTCATTCGAGCTATGAGCATCTACTGGGAAGTTCGAATCTAATATTTTCTCTATTGATTTCTAGCTTTTCTAATATATTAAGAAATGTCCAAAAGTAATTCCAAATCAAAAGTTCGCTGAGACAACCTTTAAATATGATAGGAGGCTGGAAGAGATTCCAAGGCTTCAAGAGCTTCTTCTGGTAATGACTTCGCTAATCGAATTATAAGTTTTCTCTGTCAGTTTGAAAAACTTAAAATGCGAAATGTAGGAGTTTGCAGTAAAAGGTTAATGTTGAAGCATAAAATCTTTGGAACAGAGAACGAGAAGGAATATTTGAATTTGGAAAGGCATAAAAGATTTGTTCTAATAAAACAAGTAAGAAATTCATATTTTCCCCGACCGTACCCATCACCGTTGTTTTAAAAATAATTTAAAAAAAAAAACTAGTAAGAAAATTATATTCGGTTGATTCGGCGAATCTTTTATACCCATCACCGTTAACCGAAAAAAGACAAAACAAGTAAGAGGAGAACTAAATTTTCATGCTTTGTAATATGGAATGGGCTCTGTCGATTTTTTTTATTTTTAAAACAAAAGTTATTGTCGCATAGGTGTGCGGGCGTTGTGGACGGGTCCTTTGAAAAGTTTAGGTGACTTCCAAATGCATTTGCAAATTTATTTATTATTTATAGGCGATATCTTCATTTTCACTAACGGGAGAATATTTACCACAGATGCCACACAGTTGGGCAGATGGATAGATAGACAAACGAACACTCGGATATGTTTAGGGGCTTTCCAACTTTAAAACTGACCAAGGATTTATATACTTTGTGGGGTTTCCGAAGTTTGTTTCTGTGCGTTATGAAGGTATTAAAAAAAAATTGAATTTTGTTACACTATAATGCCAGGCGTGGTTACTTTTTTCCATTTTTTGTACACAAATGCTACAGCATCGCCTATAGAATATCCATTCAAATTTTTGTACATTTATTTGCTATAGTTTATGAATAATGAGCAAAAAAGCAATTTTTCATTCCTTTTGAAAACCAGAACTGTTCTCAATTTACGTGATGCTGTAGGAGGGCCCTTCGACCAATTTGGCACATTTTCAATACCAACCTGCGTGCAAGAATGTTCAAATGTTTCTGCCAAATTTGGAGCTTCATTTTTGCGGCCAGGAGAATGCTTACAACAGACATTACACAGACGGTCTGATTGATAGACGGACAGACGGACGTGCTTAAATCGATTCACAATTTGATACTGATTCAGAATACATACATTCTGGGGGGTTCTGGAGCTTTTTTTCTGGGCGTTTCAAACGTTTTGACAAAATGAATATGCCCTTTATCCTGCGATGATGGGTATAGAAGCCATATAATCTCAATGCCGACAGCCAGAGGAAAACATAGGATTTTTTGAAAACATTAATTTTTGTATAAAAAAAGCTCGATTTTTGACCAAGGAAGACCACTTTTTGCACAATAAGCAAATGACGCCTGATGATATCCACGCCTACTCAATTTAATAGCATCTCAAAATTTCATTGCAGAAGCGCAAGCTTCAAAAACGCCATAAAGTATATAATTTTTTGGCCAGTTTCAAATGCGGAATGCAGCTAAGTATGTCCGTCCGTATGTGCAATTAAGTAGTATGCGGGGTAAACACTCTTCGTAGAAATGAAGATGTCGCTTACAAGTTTTCGATAGAATTTGAAAATTAACCAACCCGGTGAAAGAACACGCCTACAACACGTCCACACGCCTATATAACAAAAACCGTGAACACCTTTGCTTTCGGTGTTTTTTGCTTGTGTTAACACACAAAAACTACGACACGTACACAATACAAATTTTGATTTTCAGTTTAACATTACAAAAAATCATGCTCCCCCGTCCAACATTATGGAGTACGAAAATTTAGTTCTCCTTTTTTCTAGGAATACGGTGGTGAATATTAAAGATTCGGTCCCATTTGAATGTAATTGTCTTACTTGTTTTTTCTTTTAACTCAACTTGGTCGCAAAATAGGCGTATGTCGCATGACTCTTCGAACGGAAAATGCCTCAAGGAATGTGTTCGGTGTTACGATTTTTTCATTATTTTTTCAAGACAATTTTTTTCTCTAATATTTCATTATAGTCTCTTAATAGTCCTTTAAAACCTTTTCTACCTTACACCACTTGTGGTACAGGGCATACCCTGCAGAAAGGGTACGCGCAGGAAGGCTTAAGATGGATCTACCTTTTGTTATACCGATCGATTTAGCATCATAATCTGAATTGATCTAAGCTTGTCTGTTCGTCTGTCCATATAAATTTCTGTTCAAGCTACAGATCGCAATTCTTGAGATATTTCGATGAAATTTTGTACAGTGACGTGCTTTGATCCAAGAACGGACGCTATTAAAAATGGGTCGGATCTGTTTACTTTTTCGACCACTTCCCATATAACGCCCTATTTTGAAATGTCTTTTTATGGAAAAAAGTTCTATTTTTCAAAATTTTTCGCTAAACCGAATCAAGTAGTAATATTTCGGCATGAAAACTTCAGACTGGCTGGGACAATTTCTGAAGTTCATACGATAAAACGCTTCGGTGTTGAAAATTATATCACAATAGTAATTTAACATAAAAAAATTAGGTGGGCCATCTCGGCCTATTTTTGGGATCGTACCGTAATAAAGATTTTCACGAAAATTGATCCTTTGTAGAGCAGAAAAGTTCAAGTTTTAAGTTTCAAGTGTTGATGGGAATTGACTCATGATAGTAATTTCATACAGAAATGAATTCAACAAAATTTGGACCATCTGCGCCTATCTGCGCCGGCTTCGTGTAAGGATTAAACTTGTACTACATTAGGTTATCTCCCATAAATACGCACATGAAAAGTGTGCCTTCACATGGCAACAAGATATAATTTTTGTATTCGATAATGGAAATAAGAATTGTGTTAGACAATGCGGTGTGGGGTATTTAGTGGTTAGCCTTGTCCGTCTATATGTTCTTACTTGTTTAATTTTGTAAATTATTGCAATGAAAGTATTATTATGATTACAATAAATTTGGCCAGAGAAATAAGTTCTAAAACAAAGGATTAGCATGTAAGGCTATCGCCTTTATTGAAAACTCTACTGCACTTGAGATTTGAATCGACGATCGTTGAGGCCCATTAGGTGGATTGGGCATTAAATTGTTTTCAGGAATGTAATTACGCTCATGACATGAACATTGTAAACTTGTTGCTACTGTTGCATAGGAACGATGAAATATGATTTTATTTTCGCGAGCTTACTTAGAAGACCTTAAAATTGATCTCGTAGATGTCCATGAGCCAAGAAGAAAACAAAAAAAAAAAGAAGGCAATCTTTATATCAATCAATATGGTTCCTATAATTCGTATCTGCTGTCGCATTAGCATGTAGTAAGTAGTGTAGAAGTTGTAAAAAGATTAATGGATGGATGGCAATAAGTGATTTGGTTTTAATTGTAAATATAGTCTTTTTATTTATTTATTTATTAATTTTTTGTATTCATTTTGATGCATGTTTCTGGTTGATAAGGTACGAAAATTTATGTTATGTTAGGTTAGCTTATTGAATATAAATATGTATGTGTGTGATTATAAGGTTTTTTATTGTTTTCTTTTTTTTTGCTTTCTCGTATTTCTATTTTTCGTTTTTTCTTTGTTCTTTTTCGCCACCATTTTTCATGCAACAAGGTAACGCAGTAGGATCGAGTGGAAGGAGTGTTTACTTTGTTGTATATGTTGTGCAGGTAAGCTGTGTAACTAGTGCTATGCACTAACACTGCCTTGTTAAGTGTACTTTGGGTACCGTTTGCTTTTGTCTATTTTTCTTTTAAGTTTCCATTTCCTTTTTGGTGTGGTTTTGGTTTTTTCTTTTTATTTTATTACGTTTTTTTTTTTTTTTTTAAATTTTTTTAATTGTTTTTTTTTTTTTATTTTTTTTTTTTTTTTTTTTTTTTTGGTTTTTTCCTTTTACTATACACACACATAAATAAGTAAGTACACATAAACGACTTCAAAATACATTTATAAGAAAAACTACGAAAATGAAAAATAAATTTTCTGCTTTTTTTTTTCAAATTGTATTTAAGATATAAAATTTCATTAAAAGTTTTTGAATTCCCAAGCATCTGAGTAGATGCCTGTGCATGTGTCTTATTGATGATATACTTCATAAAAAAGATAATGATCGATTTTGTTGTTGTTGTGTCGATTCCCATAAATTAAATAAATTATCTTAAAAGAAATAAATAATTACTTTTTAGTTCATTCATTCATTCATGGCTTAAGGTGATAAGAAAAAATAAAAAAAAAAAAATATTTTTTCTCCATAATTGTTTCGTTTTTTCTCTGTGTAATTTGTTATGTGTAATTTGAGATGCATGCAAAGTCCTTTTCGTCAAACATTGAATAATTTCTCATCGGTCATCGGGCTTATTAACACATTGACAATAGCAAATTTCGCCAAGAGCATATCTCGAATTATTTAATTTTTATCATCTAATTACAATCTGTCTTATATACCCTACACCATTTATGGCATTAATATGTGAATATACGAAGTTTGTGTGGATGTATGCTACATTGAAAAGGACTTCAGATAGATCTTTCTCCCCTTCTCTCTGCCTTTTTGCTATATTAATCAATTCCATGTCTGGCTGTCTATCTTTCTGTCTGTCTGTCTGAATGTCTCTTGGTCTGTTTATCTGTCTGCCTGATGGTTTATCTGTTTATCCTCTTCCAACCAGTGACCATACGCTGGGATCATCGGGACCAGAACCACTTTTGCATTACCTCGAAATGGAGCTTACGGATTCCTAATCCCCACTATATCATCCTACCTCTCGTCGTTTATGCCTTGACACAGGTCGTATGCGCTATCTGCTCGTGAGGTGAAGCGGTACAAATATCTCCAAATATTTCCATTTTCTCCGCTTTTCCTTTTCACCCCTTATTCTGTGTTTGAGATGAGGGAATCCACTATCCTTTCAAGTCGTTTCCCATCGTGCGATTCTGTCAACATATTCTGCCGCATAGCAGTCTTAAGTCGGCAGATATCGCTGTAATTTCTTCGCCAGTAATTCTTTTCTTTTTGCCGCCATGGATATAATAGTAGTTCGATGGCGTAACATTCCTGCTAAAAGTGGTGCCGCTGACGTCGAAACTGTGCGGAAGGCCGATATTATTCTCAACGTGCACATCCTTTCAACTGTTTCTGTCTGTTAACCTGTTTGCCTGTCTGTTTGTCCGTCCGTTTTTATTTTTTTCCTGACGTAGTGGCCGCGCACTGCCCACCAGTGGCCCTGCACTGGGATAAAAATCTACCCGCTTACGTATTACCTCGAAATGGACCCTTATATCATCATATCTCTCCCATCCTCGCATAGCTCTATACCGTAATATGTCGTGGCAAAAAACTGGCGCATTTCTTCCATCACTCTTTGTGGATCAATATAACCCTTAGCAAGTTACATGGACTGATTTTTCCTTCCAGAGATCGGGAAAGCATCTGTTACACTTAAAATATGTTTTCTCAAACGCAATCGTTTATGACGAAGCCAAACACTTTAGAAACACATCCGTACGCTACGAACTCACGTCGATTAATCATCTCTATTTGTCTGCCTATGCGATATCTGTGAGAATTTCTTGTTACGAACTAAGTTGAAAAAATTGCTATATGGAAGAAATTTGTTTTATTTAACATAAAGCGGGAAGAGTTCGATGAACGTTAGTATTTGGGCTGATGAAATAAATGTGAAAAATTTGGACGCAATGGGACTATTTATAAGGCCCCTCTCTGCGTATGAAGAATAAAGACAACAAAAAAATCATTGTTTTTAAGATCAAACATTTACTGTGTGTTTGTGTGTGTGCGAATTATGAGACTACGTAAATCGTATTTCGTCGAAGCGGTAACCGCCCAAGCGTTTTCATGAGAAGTAAGTCTTTATTTAACAAACTAAAGGCTAATCTCTGTCTGTCTGTAATTATAACGTCACAAATTGTTATTATTATTTAAGTATGCATTCTAAACCTCATTAGGCGTGGCGCGTAAAATCACACATTTATAATATATATTTTGTATATATACGTATATATGCATGGATTTAGTAGATATTTCTTTCTCTTTTATCCTTTATTTAGGTTTAATTGATACTCTTTATAGAGTGTCCTTTCACACATTAAGAGAACAATCGGCGTCGCCTCAAGCTTAAGATATATTTTAAATAATTTTTAATGCGTGTGTGTATGTGTGGGTGGGTGTGTGTGTGTGTGAACATGCATTGAATCTTTTAAACCTTTTGAGACACTTACAGGTGAACGCATGCAGGAGCAAATTGTCATGAATAAATTAACTAAGAGTATCTTAGGCGGTTGCCATGTTCTATAAGCATGTATGTAAAGCTCCGTATTTAAATGAGTACATTTACTGTCAGGGTAAAATGTTGGGTGAGCGTTGTGGGAAAATTGCAACATAATTTATAAGGCGGCATTATTTATGGAATACATACGCAATCACATGTAAGCTTTTCTATCGTACGCTCCTTTCGATCGAAATCAATATATATATATATATATATATATGTTTTTTTTTTTTTTGTAAATTGTTCAATTTTGCGTATATATCAATGTGCGTAGTTGTATGCAGTATTCATTTATGATCATACGCCGGTCAATTTCTTGGGTTTGTTTATTGTTTTTTGATTTGTGACTTTTGACTTTTGAAAGGCAGTATAGTATAAGTAGTTGAGTTTTTGTTTCGGGTTGCATCTCAAATAAAAATATAGATGTAGATGCTAGTTTCTAGAGAGACATTTTAGACAAGAATTTTGAAGTTTATTTAACGTTGTTTTTGTTTTCTGTGAAAATAGTTGACGATGTGTTTTGAATTTGGAAATTTCTCGTTCAAATATTAGCTTTTTCTCGGGAATGAATCTTCATTTTTGTAGCGTAAAAAAAAAAAAAAAAAAAAAATTCCCTCCTTACGTCCCCCCAATGATGATTTGAATCGTTCAATAGAGTTAAATAAATAACGATGATGTGTTTACGGAATCCTTAAATAGATATCTGCACGATATGGATGATAGCGATAATGCTGACGTTACGGTTTAGAATAATTGATTTCGGTATGTGTGCGTAAAACGAGAAAAGTTGTAAACTTTTAATTAATAATATCATCTCTGTTTTACATACGTATGTATATATGCGCAGATATGCAATTATTTTTGTTGATTTAGTTTCAGTTAAATATAAGATTTATTTTTTTTTTTTTTTTCATTTATTTATTTATTTATTTTTTTATTCCTTTTTGGTTGTTGTTTCGTTCTCCTTCTCGTATTTCATGGCCCTTGCATTCTTAGGTTATTGGTTTGTTACTGAACTTTTAATAGTTATGTAAGCGAGTTTTTGGTTTTTGTTCAAAAGTTTTTAGTTTTATAATATTTTTTCAACTTTTTAGTAAACATGACCGCTGTTAGTATATTTTTCTATTTTGCTTTAGTTGCGTCCCGAAAATAGTTGAGACTGTAACAAAATTTTTGATTAAATTCAGTAATAGAATATAATGCAATTTAAATCAATTTGCTTTACTGCATAAAAACGAAGTTAAAATTTAAAAGCAAAAAAAAACAAAAAACAAAAAATCATTCCATGAAAAGTAGTGCAATAAAATTTATGAATTCATAGAAATACAAACAGTGTAGAGATTAGCATTTTAACGAGAAAAAAAAGAAGAAGAAGAGGAGCGCATTAGCTTAATACCACATTTAATAGCATTAGCAAACTGAAATTAAAATATTAAAAATAGTGGCTGACAAAGCTTTTTCAAATTTTATTAGTAAATAATTAAATTGACTTGTGTGTTGTGGTTTGTTTTGTGTTTTTTTTTCAATGCTCATATTCTATTTATACCGACTCTTACGATGCCCACCACATCCGTTATGAAATGAAAGAAAAAGCATTTTCTTAAAATAACACGAAAAGTTTGCATATTTAAATGTAAGGGTTAAACTTAATTCCAACGCTGTATGAGTACATAAAAGGACGGCAAACCAAGCAACATCTACTTTTTGAGATATTTTGCATGAAATTGGATATTTCGGCCCAAGGAGGAACGTTATTGGATCAGGTCAGGATTGGACTACTTTTTCAATCACTTGTCGTTTAAAGCCTTATTTGGATCGATCTAAGCTTGTCTGTCCGTCGGTCCATCAGTCCATCCTTTATACTTGTGTTCAACACACAGGTCGTAAATTTTTGAGATATTTTTATGAAATATGATACACCGATGTGTTTTGGCCCAAGACTAAACGCTAGTGAAAATGGTGCTGATCGGTGCATTTTTCCCGTATAATGTCTTATTTTGAAGAATTCCTATATGAATAGCTTCAAAGTGGTGTAGGGTATTCAATGGTGGACTATGGCCCCCTATAACGATTTTACTGGCTTTATATGTAAATTAGTAAATTGATTTTGAAATGCGATTTTTCGAAATTATTTTCATATAATGATTTTTTCAAAATCAATCTTCGCGTTTTATGCACGAGTATGTGATAGATTATCACATTTCATCTATAAATTTTGAAAATTTTGTGAACATCCGACTATATAACTGCAGACTACATTCTCAAATATAGAATCAGAAATAATGAAAGGTATGCTTCCTAAGTGTTACATACATCAAATTATATAGTACGTGTAGTATAATGGAAAATATTGAAATAAAATCGGAGGGTTTTACGCTTCAATTACCGGGCGAATTTAAGATCTCGTTTGATATTTTAAGTATTTTTTATTAGAAGTCTTTCTTTTCGTGTACAACTCGTGTATTCATATTGATATGGCAAGAGAATGTTTTATACGTCTGCTCGGGATGAGTCCGTCTGTCAACTGTCGTTAAGATCGCCAAATTGCAGTCAATTTTATAAACTTAGTATAGCGATATCCTATATAAATTTGTTACGATAAGTTTGAAGCGCAAGTCCATCTTTGGAGTCCATTTCCTCCAAACAAAGCTCTGATATATTATAAGGTCGAGTCATAAGTAACTTGCGTTGCAGGTAGATAAAATCTATTGTTCATATTTATCCACTAAAAGTCGCCGAAACAAATCGGTTTTTGTTTTCACTATATAGATGGGGTAGTGTATATATATATATATATATAGAGAGTATATATATATAGAGTATATATATAGAGAGTATATGTAACATACACTAAATAAAACTATATATATATAAATAAAATAAATAAAAATATATATATATATATACATATATATATATATGTATGCATATTTATTCCTAAATCAAAATCTCATTGAGTACCATCGTTAAGCATTTGGTTAAGCCGTTTGGTTCTCCAAAGCGTAAGTTAATCCCTAACTCATAGTTCGTCCGAGCGTCAATTAAACTGAATGTCTAGTTTTTTTTGCTGCAACTTCCATTAATGGAAATAAATAAGAAAAATTCAATTTGAGTGCAAATTCTGTGATCTAAAAATCTTTGTAAACAATATTATCAAAAATTACTGTTAGAAGTTTAAGTTATTAAGTGACGTATGAGTATTTTGTTCAATTGCGTTCATTTAAGATGAGCTCGTTTGCACGTCCGTTTATGCTTAATTCGCGATAATAATATTTAGACCCATAAAATATGCAATCAAGTGAAACATTTATTTGAGAAACTATTAGGTAGTCTGGAAATTTCTTGCGCCAAGACACCAAGTTGCACGAAACTTTTCTCAGGTAGCTAGACAGATAATTAAGATTAAAGGTCGCATAGTTTAGAGCATATGTTCAGGCATATGAGACATATTTTATGGTTGTATTTCAAAAAAGGTAAAAAGAGCTGCAGAAGCCAACAGAGAAGTATGCGGTGTGTAGGGATTTAATGTTGCAGCAGGACGCACTTGCCAAAATTGGTTTGCGAGACTTCGTTCTTGAAACTTTTTAGTGAAAGCTATACACCACCCTTTGGTAGATGAAATATCACTGATGATGACCAACTAAAGCTTTAGATTATAGAAAAAACTTAATTCAATCAAAACAATTGTTAGTGATCGCATAGAATGAATGGGATTTATAAAGCAGGTGGATATTTGGATTCCTTCCATCCAAAACTAACTGATATCGAAAAATGGATCCCATACAAAAATGAGCAATGTAAACAGGCCGAGCCCTCTCAAACCACACCAAACGTGGACATCCGCGAAAAGGCGGTTTTGCTGTCAGTACGATGGGACTATACAGGAATTGTATATTATGAGCTTCTGCCGCGTAACAAAACAATTAATTCTGAAGTATACTGTGAACGACTAACCCAATTAAATGAAGCCTTGCAGCAGTAACATCCAAAAAATATTGTTTTTTCATCACTTACTTCTTTCCTCAGCTACCAAAAATTATTAGATCTTGAAGCTGTATGTGGGATGTGCCACCACATTCACTATATAGGCGTGACATTGCATTATCAGATTAGCATCTCTTTCGTTCCCTGCAAAATTCGATATGCAGCAAAACTTTCAATTCATCTGACAGTACAACTTGACAAATATATATAACGGAATAAAATTAATTCCTAATATAGAAAAAAAAAAAGAATGAAAAACCGAAAAAATCGTGAGAAATTTTCGGACTACCTAATATATATATGTATACAATATATAATCAAATTAGTTATTGCGGAATGTACATATGCGGTGGTGCGAAGTTGCGAAGCGTATTTTTTACTTTTCTTTTCCATAGAAATTTTAAAAGGTAGCTTCGGCGAAGCCCACACATGTGGTGAAACTGTTCAACATTAATTCCGCGAATTCCAGTTGAACATGTACGCGTATATATGTATCAATGCGTAATATTATTATTTAGGAAAATAATGTTGCGAGCAAGTTGAGAAAAACTTTAGCATTTTTATGGTGAAAAGTATAAAATAAAAAAGTAATAATAAATGTTTCACTTAATAGTAATAATATTTTAAATAATTGAATAAAAATTCTGTTGAAACTTGTGCAACACGTCATGATAACTTTACATTTTAAATTGTAATTGATTTAAAAAATGTAATAAATTTTTATGCAGAAAAATTTATCTGTGTCCGGCTTTGTATCGCATGCAATTGCAATCTTACATATGTATATGTATGAGATCGTTATATACTTAAAATTAAGTAACAACGGATAAGCGAATAAAGAATAGGAAAAGAGAATAAATGATTAGAATGTGGTTTGTTTTTAATTTGTATCGGTGTTATGAAGATATCTTGATATCGATTTATGCATTTCTCCCTCATCTTCAATATATATATTTATATACAAATAATATCTCTAGCAATTCACATGCGTACATGCAAGAATTATAGCATTCGCATGGTTACGCTGTTGCTGCAGTAATACTTATTAGCAACTAAAGATAGATAGAATGAGAGATAAGTGCGTTTTTATGGTGTTTTACTTAAAGAAATTTTATTTAGTTTTTATGATGACTTCGACATACATGTTAAAGACACAATTGATCTTTTCTTTTAAATGTTTTTTTCATTCATTCATAAACAAGTTGAAGCCGTTATATCAATAAAATTCGATCCTTGTGCGCACGCACTTATCTTTCGTCATATATATGTGAATAACATTGTGCTCAAAAAATAAGGGGAATTTTCTATTTTAAAAATGCGTGCATTCAGTATATAAAAGTGAAACTTTTTTCTTCATTTTGTCGTTAAGATTTGGTAGATATTTTACATTCTACGGCTTATTGTTTTGTAAGTTAAATCGTTCATGGAATTGTTGGAAATTTTCGTTTACGATTTTTCAACTAAACTCTCTTTTGCAATCATAGACGAAGGAAGAAAGTCGACTATTCGTTATTGTGGCACTTGGATTGTGCATCAAGTTAAATCGATCTCTGACCTCATTGACTCAGATCTGTCATCTCAAACGTACTTCGAACTTATGCCTACAATGTAAGTTCAAGAAAATGCACTTAACTCGTCCACAAGTAAAAATTCATCATTTTAGAAGTGTTACCGATAATAATTGATTGCATATATGTCGACAGCATACAGTCGATGCTGATGTCTACAATTTAACGTAGTCGTTATCTAGGCTCATGCTTAGATTTGGTGCGAAAGTAATTTTGATCAGTGCAGAGATACGCGTAAATAAAACTTAAATCTTTTTACGCTCGCAACCCTTGCCACTTGTGCCACCAAGCGATGGAAACAATATTCATTTGATCAAAACATTTGTATCACCTAGTAAGCGGCAGAAAGCAGACACCCTACATATTTAGTTCTTCGTTCACAACTCATAAACTACAGCAGATGCAATGATAAAAACTCCCATGTGCACTCATTCTCTAGATAACGGCCGATTTGTCAAAAACAAAAAAAAAAATCGGGCAGGCCCACCCACTCGGGCAAGATGATGTATATGAATGCTCATTTTTTACCTTTGCGTAAGCTGATGGGTTTGGGGAGTGTTTTGTTTCAATTCGAATATTATTTTTCCGGTTTATTTTTTATTTTATTTAATGTAAATTCTGTTGTAAATTAAAAAAGAAAAAAACGAATAAAATTGGACTAACGGTAGGTAGATAATATTTAACAATATTTAGTAAAATTATTTTATATATAAATTTTTTTGATGCATACATACAAAACCACTACCATTGTATGTATATATGTCATGGATATATATGTGCGTATAGATGTACATATGGAAAATAACATTTAACATTTATATGAACTTAAGATATTTAAGATATATTTAAATAACTTTAGATTATTAAGTTTTATTATTGTTTTTAATTTTTAATTTTGTTTATTATTATTGAGTGTCTGTCAATCAATAACTTAATCACAGCTTGATTAGAATGCCATTTAATGATCTTTACTCAATATGTTTGTTAATGATTTCTTATTAAGTGACTTTCGATGACGAAATAAATAATTTGTATATTTATTTAAATATTTTTTGTTTTGTTAGTTTAGCAAATCATTACATAAGACATATATCGATTCGTATGAATTCTTTCATCGTAAATTTATTTTATTGCCAAGTACGGCTTTTGTTGTAGATGGGCAGAAAGTAAAAACAATGAAATTTTGCATATGAATGGATAAAAAGCAACAGGCATGCAGGGATTGTATATTAGTTGAGCGTTATACGATACGTGCAGACGATATTAATTTTTATATATAGAAAGAGAGGGACACACACACACACACACACACACACACACACACACACACACACACACACACACACACACACACACACACACACACACACACACACACACACACACACGGGGGGGGGGGGGCGTGCACCGGCTGCAATTATTTAAACGATTGGCTTACACATTCACTTATGCGGACGTTTAGGTACATGGAGGGTCGCCATGAAGGATACACATGAATCACGACTGCACCCATTACGGTCCTGATCATAGCCTCCTGAATATATAATCCAAACTCTTGAGATAGTGGTCGCAGACTTGACATTTTTAAAATGATAATATTAAAACTATATTATGTTTGGGGGTAGTGCCTTGGTAAGTCCGCCATTGTCAACTTGGCTGTGTAGGAAAAGTTGAATAATGCCGACTCAGCTCTGAACACAAACTTCCCTGTTTCGATGTGAATAAGCATTTGCGGATCGTAGGGGCAAATAGGTTGACGAACCCATGTAGTGGCTCTTCAGTCGGAGCTTATATAATAGGAATTTTTACCGTTACCATGTAACGGTATGGCAGCGACAACGAATTTCCGATCAGGATCATGAAAGTCTAATTGCTTAGCCACACGAAGGGGATGTAAAATACCGTAATCCGTGGCATGATTAACTCGGTGCTAGAGCTCAACACTCGTAGATGAAAGCTTGAAGTCAACATCAACCGATCCACCTTCTTGACTAATAAGTGCAGAAAATGCAAATGAAGAAGAGAAAGAGATTCCTTAAGGTCGCGACAAAATGAGTATTACGATTGCAAAATAGTGCCTGGCGATGATTCGGGCGAAGGACAACGGAGGCGAACGGAGAGGATGCGTGGGAGGATGAGATGCGAATGGGCATGCTACTGGTACGACTATTGGTAATGTCTACGAGGATGTCAGGGACATATATACATACATAAACACACCAAAGAAGAAACTTAGTATGTTGTACACGTGGACAATGGGTTTTTTTAAAAACCAATTTTAAATATTGAAAAAGCAGAAAACTGGCCAGATTTGGATATCCACCACCAAAAGTAAGTACGAAGTCTATTAACTTTACCTTTAAGGTAGTTGAGCCTATGTAAACTTCTGCACTCATAGGTGAACTTTTCGTTTGAAATTCGTGACCATAAAATGTTCTCTATTCTTGCTTTTATCTGATGAAACTTAAAAATTAATCAAGTCGGCAATTAACGGAAAAAAAAAATACTTGCATTTTTTTGCTTAATACTAGAATTACCGATGTTTTTGGATCACTTTGATTCCCTTTCCTGGTTAAATCATCTCAAGGGCAAAACTGGAGATAAAAACTTGAAACTGGGATTGAAAATCGATAGTTCGCAAATGGTCGTGATCTGTCTATATATACACCCGTAATAGATTATAAACTGAGACAATCTTAAAAACAAAAAACGCCAACAATTATTTAATATTTTCGTCGAGAACTTTCCGTGAAGATATTTCGGAAAATTTGCTATTGAAAAGTTCGTTAAAACAAAAGTACTCCCAATCGGTTTACTAATACGTCCACAATTAAGGATAAAATTTTAATTTCAATTTATTCCCAATTGAACGGATAACACGTAAGTTAATTGAAATTTTTTTAGTTTATTATAATTGATTGACTCCTACAACGTCCTGACCGTAGAAGAGATATAAAAGAATATTTTCCGATTCACATTCTACTACGTTCTAGTCTCCAAATTCTTTCTTTTGATACCCACTTTGCGCACGAATTATTAAGGAAGAGATAATTCGACATTTCGTGCCGGCCGCTATTCCATATACAGAAGAGAGGATTTCTATGCGCTGACACGAAAGCATTTTCAACAAAAGCTTATAAGATCAGAGTGTCTTTGTGTGCTTCGCTTGCTCAAATTGATTAACTCCAGCTTCTGAGTTTTTTCAAATTTTATTGTCAAAGCACTTTATTGACTCCTAACTATATATACTCAAGAACAAAACCCGTTTTTTACTGCAGAGAATCTCGTTTAATGTGTCTGAAAATTACAAGGCACTGTGAAGCAATTTTCTTGTTTCATTGCACACCGCACAAACTGCCAGCCTTAGGTTTCTTTTCTTGTGCTTCGTATGATGTATAATACTAATCCTTATTCGTTTGATCTATCATTGAATTCTATAGAGGTCATTAAGGGCGTTGTTCTGCGGATACGTCGCTAGCATCCTGGCTACTACTTTAATTTTCTGGCTTTTTACATAGACTCAATTTTGTCTGGGTTCGGCGAAAGCATCACCATTGAAATAGATCTATTATTCATTATACCGAGCTAAGCTTGTCTATCCGTCCCATTTTTGTTCGTGTATATTTGTGTTCAATCTACAAATCAACGTTTTTGAGATAATTTAATGAAATTTGATACACCGAACGTTATTGAAAATGGTTCGGATCGGCCCACTTTTTCGGCCACTCCCTTTATAATGCCTTATTTTGATAAGCTGATCCTAATATGAAAAATTTATTTCTATTTTCCAGAATTTCGCGATAAAAATCCCCGGATAATAGTCTTTAGGTGGTCGAAATTCGTTTTCAAAAATTACGATCGGATGGAGCAATTTTTTGAACCGCCTCCCGCATGAACATTCGTACGGAAAGAGAATGTTGATGTGATTAAAAGACCTAATTTTCGATATTCCTTGACGTAAGCAATAATTTTATCGAATTGTGACAAAGTCGGTCAATGTTCTGGATTCCAGCTTAAAAAAAGGGTCTAATGAAAACTAAACTTTGATATAGCATGTGTCCAATTTTTTACATTTTCTGATGAAAATTGTTTCGTAAGAGTAATTTGGATCAAATAGATCTTTTGCTTACATCTCTCATGGAAAGTGTCCACGCTTCTACCGCGACAAAGTCTAACTTGTAGGAAAATGTTTGAGTTTACTAAATTTGGACTACGTTAGAGTTGACATTTTCAGCATCTACCAATATGACGGCTTTCGTCAACATCATGCCTTCACATAAAAGTAATGTAAAATTTCGAATATATTATCACGAAAATGAATGAATGTCTGCGAAGTGGTTTAGGGTGTCTAATAGTCGGCGGGTTACTTATTTCTACTTGATATTGTTTCAGTAGTCGCAGTATATATTTTGTGATTTGTAGCAGCATCTATTATTTTACTCTCGTTATCAGTTTCTTACTTATAGCTTAGTTCTAAGATATTTTGTATCGACTGACAATTTTTATATGTAGCTGAACAAATAAATAAATAAATTTAAAAGAACAATAAGTATTAATAATTGATCTCGCGAAAAGCGAATTCATATCCTAATGTAATCGAAATCTATTTAAAACACTTTCTCATAAAGCAATCAAAACTTAAATGCATATGAAAATCCAGTAAAGAAGTAAAGCAAAATAAACAAATACTTCAGTTCACTCACTTACTTTTCTCTATTTTTTGTTTTCTTCATTAAAATCGACTCGTCAATTGTAGCTATCATTCATCTCTGAAGAGATGCTTATGTTAAGCATATTCTCAAAACTGACTTTCGAAATATTTTTATTAAAACCTTTTAAGAAACGTATTGAAATATTGTTTTGAAAAAAAAAAAAAAAAAAAAAAAAAAAAAAAAATTTTTTTTTAAAAAACTTGAATTTCATAAACGGCAGGAATAAAAAATTTTCTCTGTCATAATTGTACTAAATTTCCAGGCCTTCATCGTAGTGCTGCCCAACCGGAATAGATCGCAATATTTGATCCTTTAACCCGCATTGAAATGCATTTGCATTTACTTCGTTTCTTTGTTTTTCAATACAGAACAACGCAAGAGGCGGCTTGTTTCTTTTTTATGGTTGATGGATATTCAAAGTCTGCCAATTTTAAAGGAACCAAGCGTGAACGTTATAGTCAAGCAAGTCCAACTATTAAATACGACACATCACATTCTTTAATGCATTTACTCATCTATATTCGATAGAGTAAGCAAAAATTATATATTGATTCCATGTCAAGGCTTACTTTTCATGAGAAACTCTTGAAATGGCGAATGGAAACAGTTAGAGCTTGTTGCGGTATGAAAGCGAGTATTCAAAAAATGTTTTTATCCATTTAAAATTTTTCACATTCATTTAATAATGTCAAGATTCGATCAGATTTTTTATGGAGAAATATTAAGAATGGCAAGTGGAAAATAGCACATTTTATGGGTAATGATCGTAAGAACTTTCCTCCTTAAACCAAGCCATGTCAATATATTAAATTTCATTCAAATATTTAGGATGTGTAGGGTAATCCAAAACTGCGTGGACAAAACACCACTTGGACACATGGTTAGGAATCATTTCCTGGATCGTTTGGAGTGATAAAAAATGGATCTCTTGCAAGTCCCTTACCATGAGTAGTGCAAAGTCTTGTCATTTATAAAAATTGATTTTTATATTCTACATATATGGCACGAGGACCCGTTGCACCAAGAAGGGCTTAAGATAGGCACAACTGTAATTATATGGATCGATTCAGAATCATTTTCATTCTAAGCTAGTCTGTCCTTCTATTGTCTGCCCATGTACTGTTGCGTTCAACCTATAGGTCGCAATTTTTGAAATATTTTGATAAAATTTGTTGCACCGACGAGTTTTGGCTTAAGAGCGAACGCTATTAGAAGTGGTCGGGATCTGTTCACTTGTTTGACCACTCCTCATATAAAGCTTTATTTTGAAAAGTTGTTTTTTGGAAAAAATTGCAATTATCAAAATATTTCGCCATAACTTGCTTTGTAACGGTATTTTGACGTTTTAAAGTGATACTAAGAATTTGGTTTGACTGAGGCAATTTTTTTAACAGTCCCTCATATAACCTTCTTCTTCGTTCTTACGAAGCATGAGTCTTCGTATGATAGAATATTTTTAATATTTTATATTTTATATTTTAATATGTTATATATGTTTAATATTTTATTATTTAATATTTTATTATTTAATATTTTATCTTAGTTCATAACAGCAAATTGACATAGAAGACAACTTTACCGAATTTGGAGCACCTATGTCTACTTTTTTATATGTCAAAGCGTATAAGTACTCTCAGGAAAGGTATGTCCTTACACGCCCAAAAGGCCTACTAGTTAAAATTTTATGATGAATTTTTGTTCGTGGTGGTAATTCGAAATTTTTGAACCACGTGGATCTCTTTCTTAGACCCCATTCCATGTACCATTTTTCATGAACAGTTGCCTTTCAGAGAAAGATTTAATATTTATCTATTGTAGCAATTTAGCACATACATTAAGGGTATAAAATTTGGATCATATAGGTCTATTTTTTAGACTTGAACATAGGCAGGGGTTGTCATAAAGAGAAGTCCATTATGTGAAAAAAAGATCTATTATCGAATTTTTATGGCGGAAACTGAAGGAAATAAATTAATTTTGCAAAATTTGGATCACGCCACGTGATGCTTTGGCCGTCCTCCAATGTGCGCGCTTTGGGGTATTATTACCAAAACGAGTGAATAACTGTAGTAGGCGAATTAGTGCAGGCCTTGCCTTGTTTTTTAAGTAATATATTTTTTGTTGCTAATGCGAAAACATTGTTTTACCCTATACCACTTGTGGCACTAGGATATATTAAGTTTGTGCATATGTATGCAACGCCGAGAAGGACATGAGATAGACCCGACTTTTATTATACCAATCCGGATTTAAGTTTGTCTGCCCGTCTGTCCCTCCCTGTTTTATTCAATCTACAAGTAGTACTTTTCGCGATATTTTTATGAAATCCGGTGCATCGATGTGTTTTGAAACAAGAACGAACACTAGTCCCATACAAGGTCTTATTATGAGAAGTCGTTATATGAATAATTTTAGAGTGGTGTAGGGTATTTAAGAATGAGCCCACTATGTTGTTTTAATAGAATATTAAAGAAGAAAAAAAAAGCAGAGAGTTGATTTTAAGCGTTGTGTCGATCTCTTGTTTCGTTAATTGAACTGTTCGAAGGCTATACAATAACGACTGCGAGGAGGTCTAATATGTTTTTGAATTAGATTAAAGCGTTTTCAAAGTGCAAAAAAAAAAAAAATATATATATATATATAAAGGAGTATGTAAATGAGGTAGATATGTATGTGAAGAGGATTGTTTTAATTTATGCAATGTGTATGCAAGCCGTTCATCATTTCATTTAAGGTTAATTTTATAAAATTTGTTTTTGGTAATAAAGCTTAGCGCGCCAATACATCTGGCTTTGAGTATATACGAGTGAGTGTATACGCGATTATATGGTATATTTAAAACTAATTGTAATAAGGTACTGATAATAATAAATTTCAATTTAAGTATAATAATTAATAGGGGAAAATATTTCGAACAACAAGAATATTTTTTTTTTTTTTTTTTTATAACATTTATTAAGTAGATTTTAATTTAAGACATATATATACATATATAAATATAATAATATATATAATATATATATATATATGTGTATATATATATATGTATATATATATATATTAAAAAAAAAAAAAAAATAATGATAATAATAATGAATAAAGATATATTAAATATTAATTGGGATATTCTAGAGGATGTGTTTCGGTTTTGGTTTTATATGCTAAAACACTTTGGGATTTATTGTAATTTTTGAAATATATACTAATACATTATGTACTGAATCAACATATAACATATTTAAACATTAAAATCAGTAGGGTTGGGGGTTAGACGTTGGTAGAGGAAAAGAATTAAATTTCGCAACAAATTGTGAACATTAACATCAAATTGACACTCATTACATTACAAAAGAGAAAACTTATATAAAGTTATGTAAACTTAAAATTACCCTCTGCCCCTCTCACTCACTCTTTCTCTCTTAAAATAAATCATAGATTTGGATTTGGTTTTAGTATTCCTTTTTTTTGTCGCTTACACATAATATTCTATTTTTGTTGTTATTTTTTATTTATTTTTTTTTTTTTTCAATTTTAATTTATTATAAGATTTTTTTTTTATACCCAGCACCGATGATTAGAAAGCTAATTTTTATAATTCAGTTGGAACAAGTGTTCGTAAACTATATGCTATTCACGGTGATGGTAAGTGCATATGTTTTCGTCAGTCCGTCTATAAGGTATAAGTATCAAGTTAACATAAAACTAATTAATCTAATATTTTGAAAATTATATCGATATATCTGAGATACACGGGCGACAATTGTAGTTGCGAGACGGAAGGAATTTCATAAATTGTAACAACAACAAAATATATTCTCGTTATGATAGTCAATACACGCACACATGAATGTACGTATGCCTAAATTCTACATTTTTGCCTTGGGTGACAGATATCATGGAGCGAATATCGCTTTTAAATCCATCACCAACGGATGTGGGCTATATTCAGAGTATGAAGGAAGCTTCAGAGGCCCCATAAAGTGTGCAACAGCCTTCATCAAATTCAGTCGGCATCAAATTCTGAATGAATTTAAGCATGTCCGTCTATCTTTGTGTCTAAAGTCTATGGTAAACAGACTCTTGGGTACCAAAACCAAGCTATTGACTTCGAATTAATCAAAAACATTAGAAGGTTTATTATTCCAAGGTTGGATTATTGATCCAAATAGACGAAATCGCTCGAAGGACATACCTACAATATCACGTCAACTGAAAACACCCCCGTTTTGGAAAAGCAATAAAAAGTGAACTTTCTGCTCAGATAGATTTACAAAGATTTGAACGTATATTCTATGGGCAAAACTATAGTACCCTTATAAAAGTGAAAAAATTTGCCACGCTTACGCCGTATTATGGGGCATTACGATTTAATTTTTTGTCAAGACCTGCATAACGCTCAGAACCCATCTTCAAGAAACCCATAAAATGTACACATTCTTAACCAGTATCCGGTTGTTCGTCCGTCTTCATAACTGTCTTGTACGTACGGTGCCCGTTCTGCGGTTAGCAAATATGAAGATATCGTCTACAAATTTGTAAAAGAATTTGCAAATGACTCAAATCGTTTGAAGGACACCCCTGCAACGCAATAAAATTTGAAAATATCGTTCCTATCCTATTTCTTTGCTCGCCGCTCAACAGATACAGGATATAAATCTCCACAAGACTATTCTACAAAAATAGAAAAAATCAGCTACGCCCTTCTAATATTATAGACTATGGAAATCCAATTTGTTTTTTATTTTTTAACCTTTTTTAGTACAACGGTGATAGGTATAAAAAATTCGGTTACAGCCAAATATAATTTTCTTATTTGTTCTATTTGTTTATTTTCATTTTGACTTTACTTTAATATTTGTTATTATCGTGTAAACGTTATATTGAGTGACGGACACTTGCGGACACTTTGGCGTTGCCCATTTATATTTAGTAATGGTACAGGGGTAGCTGTACCCGATACAGATGTTATTTGTCTTACCATTCCGCTTCCCAACTGTTGCCATAATCCTGTACCCGATCCCAATGGTCCAGTTGATAATACCGTTGATGGTCGTCGTGAACGTATCGATTGCATACTGGATGAAAGCAAAAATGGCACGCTGCTTGAAGTATTTGGCATTGATCCACCCTGTTGTGTAGAGGATAATAAATGAGATTTCTTTGAAAGATTAAGAATTTCCAATGAGTAGATAAGAATTGAATTTATATATATATATATATATATGTCATACTCTTATTCGGTGTAAATGTAACCTCAATACATATAACCCATGCACAATGAATAAGAAGAAAAAAGGAAAAGTGATTACGTTCGAAGTGGATCGAGTTTCTTTATACTTACTTCTGGGTTGCACAGTAATCAATACTAAAATCTATCCGCAATTCATAAAGTGCATGCAGTTTAGACCAAATTTTCAAATACCTACCTGAAGTTCGTATTACGTTCAATTGTAAGACGGGCCGAATATCTCCTTATTCGTTACCCTGACATATCGCTCGTTTTACATGGCATACACGATATGCCAAGGTTTTTAGATTACAATTTTTAAAAAGTACGAAAAAGATCAAATTCGATTTCCTAAGCATCACCGAAGCGCGCGGGCTTCGGGCTCTGCATTCGTTTCGATAAGATGAATCAGATCGGAAGAAAACTTCAGAGATTCCATAAAGTACATAAAATAGTCTTGGTCGGCATTAATTTCTGTCCGTTCAGTCGTTTGTGTAATGTCTGCTGTAGACATTGCTCTGACTACATTAAAATTTAGCAGATCCATCGGAAGTTCTTACTGGTATCGAATAATTGCCATATCGGCTCAAGGGCGCGCCTATATTGCAATGAGCACTTCCGCTATTAAAGTAAGCTCATAAAATACATTAAACACGCTATACAAATTTTCATTTATATTCCACAAAATTTGGAAAAAATTTTCCCCGTTCCTTATTATAGAGTATGAAACGTTAATTTTGTGCGTTTACTCTCTTAGTGTATTCGGTCACAGCTGAATAAAATTTTCATTTTGTTTTTTTTTTTTTTTTTTTTTTTTTTTAAGAAAAATCGGAAGGGCACCAAAGCGTCGGCCACAGCCGAATATAATTTTCTTATTTGTTTTATTTGTCAAATGTTAGAGCAATGACAGTTGTATGACACGAAATTTAACGTGACATGACTTATCAAAAAAACCCCATACAAGAGATGTGAGATAGAAAGGTGAAAGATATTATTCCGTTAGAAGCGGTTTACTTTACCGACCCTTACGACGAGTAGGCCTACAATAAACTATTTAATCTAATTGTATGAGCATGTAAAGCTATTCCCAAAAATATTTTATAGGCATGTCCATGGGATGAATAGAGTTGACTTAAGCGGTAAATTTACTGTAATTGTTTGCCAAAGGCAAACTGATAGTTTTTTTGCTTACATCTATCAAGAACGTATTCTGTTAAAACTGTAAATAATTTCATTCCATGACACAAACATTTTGGAATCAATTAAGATTGAAGAATGAGTGGTCTTGCGTTATAACGCTGCTGTAGTAGAAAAAAATGCCAACTTTTCATAGAATCCAATACGATGGAGGTCTACGAGTAATGTTCTCTTTTACGGGCCATTACTTTGCAGTAAAGGAATAAAAAAAAAAAAGGAAGAAAACTTTATGTTGCTTTTCCAATTAAGCTTTAAATATTTTAAATATTTATCGCTTATACGTCTCACCTTCGAGCTGTGGCCTCCTCTTTACAATTGTACGACGGTTTGTAAATATTTTTAATTCATATGTGCGTACAGCGTGACACTGCGAGATGTTAAGCCTTCAGATAAGCAAACAAATGAAATTTTTTACAATGCGAATAGGATTAACAAAAACAAAAACAACAACAACAACAACAAAAAAAAACAAAAACAAATTACAAAATAAATCCTTTCACAATTCACTATTAGCACACATTTACATGGTTTATTTCGTACATACATATGTCTAGCAATAAAAGGGAATAAAAGTTTATTCGAATTCGAAAGTTTTATAAATTATTTAATTATATTAAACACTTGTACGGAAGCTTGTCCAATAGGTGTGGATAAATTTAAGGCAAAACTTTTATTACAAAACTATTAAGGCAAAGATGTGAAGTGAATAAAGATGAAAGCTAAAGTTGAAAGCAACGAAAGTAGATAACTAAGCGAAAATCTGTACTCACGAACATGCTCCGTGCAAGCTGTAAATATTTTCAATAATCAGGAAAATTAAAATAAAGACAAATAAATGAATAGAAGAAGAAATGTACACACCATCAAAAACGGCACATACGTATACAAACTATATCGATAGAACAAAATGGGCAACGATTAGTAGGAGGGGAAGCTTAAAACACAAATAAAAAAGAAAAAATAAAATAATAGGCGAAGATTTAGTTATGTCTTTGGGGTGAACCTGTTGTTATACCCACCAACCGCAAATGTTTATACTAAGGAATTCACATACACGACATATGCAAAACTACTTAGACGCTTGGCATTCTTCTTGTGTACATTACATTAAGCGATAAGATTACCGTATGATTTCCTTTGTCTTAAATGAATCAATCGTTTAATATTCAAAAGTGATAGCTGAAAAGTTTTATTCGAGTTTTCAAGTTAAAGTGCAGGCGCTATTACGCGGGCAATTTCACTTTGTTGGAATTCGGAATTTGACAACAGAGTTCAATAAATTGTAGCAATTTGGTCGAAGAGCTGAGGGCACCTCTACTTTCTGAGTTTCTTGGTAGTTACTCATCATATACTATAATAGACATACGATAAAAATTTCAACGTACATTTTGCATAAATGCAAATAATTGGCCACGCCCATTCAATATTATAGAGTAAAAAAGTTTATTTTTATTGTTGCCTTCTTAAGACGAAGGTGCTGGATATAAAACAATACAATTACAATACAATTTTCTTACTTGTTTTAATTTTACGGACAGACGGACAGTCAAGCTTAGACCAATTCAGAAATGAGTTTATGCACAATATGAGCTGCATCATCGAGGCAAATTGAGAATTACACTTGCAAAGTTGAAAACGATTTTATTTGCATGTGTAATGATCGATGAGATTTTGTTCATTAAAACGACTGAACGCATGATTCTGAATCGAATGGGTATAATAAAAAATGGGTCTGTCTAAAGTCTGTTCAATTGTCGCATACATCCAAACAAACTTGATATAATCTTGTACCAGAAGTGGTAGACCTGTCCCTATAGGATGTAAAAATATCTGGCCTGTGTATAACGTGTACACAGGCCTTTTTGACTGTAAACTGTTTTGAAGTTCATCGCAGTAGGATATACAAATGAATGCATTTAAAGTATAAATAATTTTCTGTCCAAGACCGAGGATTCCATTCTGACTGTGAACTTTTGAAGCTCATTGTGGTAGGATTTGTTACAAGCACACGTGAACGAAATTAAACCCACATTATATTTTTCAAATTAATATTTCAAAAAAATTTTCACAATATTTCTTAAATATTACTTCTCTTATCTGCGCATAAATTCATTTATTGGCTAATCTGTGTGATGTATAACTCAAAGTCTGTCCCTCATTACGATTGCCTTAAATGATGTCTTGGGACGAGTGCTTCAAGTAGTGCTTGAACAAGAAACTTCCAGAACAATTGGCAAATTTCATTTTCTCGATTTCCACATTAGCCAGTATATCGGCTTATCGTGTTTTGTAAACGAAGTAATTAAACTTTTTCATAACTCTTGGCGGCAGGTACAAAAACAAGTTGGATTTCACCAAAAAAAAAAAAAAAAACAAAATCTTAGAAACACAAAGCAGAACAATTAGATTGTAACGTTACAGTCAACATTACGATATTACAGCAAATCTTAGAAGAAAGCAAGTCGATAACAAAATTTAAATATTCCGTATAAATGAATTGAATTTAAATTTCAACGAAGCAAACGAACGAAGAGAAGGCGAACACACTATAATTGTACAATAAAATGGATTAATTTTCTATGTGTGTATTTGTTTAGAGTGCAGAATGTACTGTGTGAATGTATGTGTATGTGTACATATAGGGACGTACATACGCACGTATGCGGGCGTGTAGTTTGGGGAAAAATTATTGAGAAATTTTTTATTAATATATTTTTTTAGTGAAATATTTGTTTCATTCAGAAGGAATTTTACTCCCCACCCATAATGGCCATTATTATCGATGACGTTGTGGCACTTTTCGGGAAAAGCGATTTGTGATTTATCGTCGAAAGACTTGGTTTGGAACAGCTTGGCTTGTCGTGGAAAAACTTGATTTTCGTGAATATTTTTTGAAATCAACTTTAGATCATCTAGGGACTTTTGCACAGAACAGTCGGACGTAGCGGACGTAGATGCTTCAAAATTTCCAATAGCCAATACTTGTGTTCTCTGCCTTTGTCATGGAATGGAACATGACACCTCTTTCATTGATCAGTTGATCAGTCGGTTTTTTTTTAATTCGCTTTCGGAAATCTTTTTGTCTGCTGACGGTAGAGATTAGAATTAACTTCAGGTACAGTGAACTTTTTTTCAGAAATTTCACTTACTTTCATATTTCATACGATTAACGTATCTAGCCCGATAGATGCCACGAAGTAGTATCAGGTGACAAAAATCTCTCAATATTTTTTCCTTAATTTTAATATATAAAAAAACGTTAGTATATTGCAATATGTAGGTGTATATAAAGGTGTTTCGTAGGTGTATGCGTACGCATAAGCATCTGTATATAATAACAAAGCATTTTTTTAAGTAGGTAAGCAAAGAGACAAAACATAATAGATAGTAAATTTTAGAACACGATACGTAACTTAACGTTTCCTAGCTGCAAGAAAAGTGTAGGATGAAAACTATCTACAATTATTAAATGAATCAATTGTAACCTGATCGTATCAATGAAATATTTATCGCCTGACAAATTTAAATATAAATTTCTTTGAAACGTTCGGAATCATTCGGAATCGACAGACATGAAGAAATAAATGCTTTTCCTTTCATTCCAACGTACAACTAAAGAGTTGTACTTTAACTATCCATTACCGATTGGTTTTTATCATCTCTGCTGTATATGCCTGCAAGAAGCTTTCCACTGAATTCAATTTTAAATTTCTTTTGACGCCACTCGCTTAAAATGTATGCGGATTCGTCTATTTATTTCGCCAATGCGAAGCTATATATATATTTACAAGTGCAATAAAGACGAACAAGTCCGAAGAATTTAAAATCGTATTTTTCTTAAGGATATTGTAGGTCTTTTATGACCCTTTGGAAGTCTTGACTTTGCCGTAATAAATAATGCAACGAAGCTTTGTTATTATCTAATACCTATTATCGGCCGTAAATTAGTAAAATTTCAGTTCTATAGTGAGATTGTTTCGGGCCGTCTCTTCTTTTGCTCTATAATGTGTTGATAATTTCAACATTAATTTCTCGCGTCATAGGAGCAATCAATTGTAATCATTCGTCATCGTATAGTCCCTATCGCTGGTAATTACGATTATTTCAGATCTCTATGATCGTCGATCTTAAGAACTTTGTCAGAAAGAACAACACGATTGCAATGAAAAGAACCGAGCAGGATAAAGAACTGACTCGAGTAAAGAGCTGAAATAGTTGTTTCTGGTTAATACAGACGATCCTATATCAGCTATTGTGTCTTTCAATGAAAGGGCTCATTTCAAATGCGGTGGCATTGCGCTGAGATTTAACAAGTTTCGATGGTTACAGTCACTAAATGGACACAGAAGATGCATATAGAAAATCATTACCTTTTTAATAAAATTATTTCAAGTGATGAGGAAACTTATTTTCATCTGGGATTCCAGAAAACTAAGGGATATAGTTCTGTAAACGCAAGGATCAATAGTTTAATAGAGCTTTTGGGCCTACGTTTTATCGAATGTGTTACTAGTTCCTCTGCCAGAATGAATGTATTATCAAAGAATGGAAATTGATGTGTGTTGAAGTTCCCTCTTTGCGGTAGGGTCCCCGTTGGTTGGTAGCTATAATGACCGCTCTTTCGGTGAGGACATAACACTTAGCAACTGGGCATACACTTACTAAGCTGCGACCACCACTTTTCCTTACTTTTTTCTTGTGACGCAACTGGAGGATACTCCCTTGGCCACATCAACAAAAAAAAAAAAAAAGAATAGGACGTTGATTGAATTTTCTGGACCTCAAAATGATTTTACGAATGTGCATGCTGTCTAGAAGAACTATATACCTTCGCCTATGACGGATACTTACTTGGATTTCATGCACATATAGAAACATTACACAGGTGTTTGTTAAATTGATGAAAAGAACTTAAAATTTATACCACATCGACGAAATTGATGGAATTTTTCAGGAATTGTCGGCCCGTTCGTTAGTAAACTTTATAACATTAGACCTGTGCTCATTTAAGCTCTTTACGTAAGAACTTCGGCGACAATTACACCGACGTGATAAAAACAACATAGCACTGTTTCTGATGCCTTCTGATGATTCATAGTAGAAATGTTATGATAAAACTGAACTGAGTGCAATTAAAAAGTCGAATAAACTATTTGCCTATAAACTAATTATCTTGGCCATAAATGATGAGTATTTAATGTCCACAATACGTCTGCCAAGAATGGGGATACATGGTTTGTCATTAGGTTTCTAAATGCTACGGTGATCTAAACGTTCTAAGGGATGTCCATCTACTTCGGGCGTTGCCATTCAAATTGACATCTGTAGCAAGTTTCATGCCAATATCTTTGGGAATTAACGAGATTCACTTGGTTACTAGACCACTTGTGGTACAGGCCATATTAACTTAATGTGGACGTATGTAATACGAAAAAGAGCTTAAGATACACCCACCTTTTATTATACAGTCCGTTTCAGAGTAATTTTCTGAATCAAATTAAGCTTGTCTGTCCGTCCGATGTTTGTCCATGTAAAGTTGTGTTCAAGCTACAGGTAGCAATTTTTGACATATTTGGATGAAAGTTGATATACAGACATGCCCAAGAACGAACGTAATTGAAAATGATTCGAATCGGCGTACATTTTCAACCACTCCCCATAAAATGTCCCACTTTGAAACGTCGTTATATGGAGAAAAATTGCAATTTTCAAAATTTCTCGGCAAAAGTGGCTAAATAGTAGTATTTCGGCATTCTAAATTATTGTGAAAACTTTGGACCGGGAGGGCCAATTTTTGAATTCCCTCTCATATAACGAAAGCTGAAGTTCGTACGACAAAAAGGTATAATTTTCAATGCTTGCCGATGAAAATTATATCACAATAATTATTGAACATAAAAAAATTAACTGTACCAAGTTTGGATCATCTCGGCCTATGTTTTTGGATCCTATCCTAAAAAGAACTTTCACGAAAAGTGAAAGGCTTTAATATGTGGTGATGAAAATTGACCCATAATAGTAATTTCATACAAATATAAGAACTGTGCTAGACAATGTGGGATAGGGTATTTAACGATCAGCCTTGCCAGACTTGTTTCTTTTTCAAAAATTTAGTTTTCCAGAGCGAGTTTATCTTTGATATCATCTTGAAACGGTGTCCACAAACCAATTTTTTGAGTATCGAGAATGGGACAGAAGGCCCACCGAGCTGAGCAAGGACTGACGGTAGATCAATTTCAGTTAAGTTTCTGATTAGACAGCTTTCGAAGGATCAATGCAGTATGATAAGCAGCATTATCGTCAGACATGTTTTGGTTTTTAAATGGTTTTTCAAAATCACAATTTTTATCGACCCAAAACGATATCCTTGCAATTTCAAGAACGGAATGGTTTTTTAACATCAAATGCTTAATTTTCCTGAGCACTTCAAGAGCACTAATTCTAGATTGGCCTTTTTGAATGTCTCGGAAGCCGGTGATTCCGTTTTCAAACTAAAACTTTGCTGCAACTAGCATAAGCTAAAGCTAAGCATTTAATATTTCACACTACTTCGTGTAAGGCATTTCTTCACTTGTTTTCGTGATAAAATACCAAAAATCATACCTACTGAGCTACTTTTCATGGCGGCGGACTTACAACGTACACTGATATTCAAATTTAGAAAATCTAATTTTCTTCCTAAAGATCTTATCATCATTTGTCAATGCGAGTAGCCGCAGAATTGATTGAATTCAATCTAAAAATTTTGAATTCTCTTAATGTTCTTAAATCACTTTAGATGTAACATACTATTATAAAAACTTAATGTATCTTATAGCGCATATGATGTACGCTATAGGATGGCATCTTTTTCTTGCTTAAGATGTTATCGATCTAAGTTTAAAATTGAAAAACTTCATTACTTTTGCATCACAATAAAACGAAGTGTCCTATGTCCGATATTCGTACCCTTGTTAACTATTAATAAAAGATTGCCCAATATTCATGTATATATACAAGACATAGATGGCGAGTATTTACGTAATTTGATAATCAATTCAAGTACGGTTACCTTATACGTCTTTGCTCTTTTTCTTAGGGATTTAAGCGATGAAGTAATTTTTCAAAGAAATTTTCATGTCAAATATCAAAGGATTGAAAAACAAATTTAGTTAAGCGGTATATAAAACTTTAGCGTTCAAAAACACCCAAAAATAAAAGTAAACAAACAAAAAAAAAAAAAAAAAACACATTTAAGCTGACAACAACGCTTATGCAGTGTAATGATGGCCATCGACTTGGCCGTGAGAAATCGGTTTACATTCCCATTCACAAGTTACATTCATTTCGATTTCATTGAGTTTATTTCGCAGTTAATTTTAATGTTTTTTTTTTTAGTTTGCGCCCCGGAAAAGAAAAATAACAACAATAATAGAATAGAAAAACTGCCTTGCATTAAAAAAAAAAAAAAAAAAAAAAACACCATTTTCACATATACATATAAACTCCATCATTACTCAATTTACACAATTCGATATAAAATACTGAAAAATACCATTAAACCACAAAAAAAAAAAAAAATCATTGCGTTCACAGTATATTTGCTTAACACGGTAGTCATATAAAGGAGAAGCAGTGCAAGAGAACATATTTTTATTGCACAAATGCTTTAATTTGCTTTTGTTCCCTTTATCGTCGATATTCTGTTCTGAGTAATATATGACGTTTTTTACACTTACAACATAAGAAGATGTAGAGGGAACTGAAAGACTTGATCCTGACCCACCACGTACAGGGAAAACGCAGTGCTATTGTGTTATACGTGTGTATATATATATGTTATCATTATTGTTGTTGTGTTATATTGTTATATTGTATATGATTTTTGAAAAATATTTTATAATATTTTTATTTATTTATTTATTTTTTTTTTATTGTTAAGAAAGGAAACGGAAATAAAAACAGAATATTAAATTTGCGTTTTTTTTCTTTTTTCTTTCTACTGATTTAAGTTTTCAAAGATAACATGATACTACTACTAAACAATAAAGATATAAATGATAGTCAGTACGGCTTGTTGTTACTTTTTCAGAAATTTAATAAATTAAAGAAAAATAAAAAATCAAAAACAATAAAATTAATTAAAAATAAAATTAAAAATAACGCTATGCTCTTAACCGAAATCAGTTTTGCCCATTTGAACGAAAACATCTCTCGAATATATTATATATTGAATCATGATGCAAGACAATGCAAATATCGAATCTCATCAACTTCATTACTCAAGTAAAAAACATGGATCTGAGGGGTCATTTAATGCGTGAAATTAAAAATCCAATTTTTTCGCTTTTATGCAAATTTTTTTTTTTTTTCTTTTTTGAAAACTATTAATGAAAAAATGTACGCGAATTTTAATAAACATAATACTGCGACGAATACTCAAATGTTTGCCTGACAAAGTAATTTATGAGAGATATGATGAAACTATTAATGATTTGGAAAACATAAACAACTTCCTGGTTATCAAAAAATGTTATTATCGAGGAAAGCGTTCGTAAGGTGTCAGATACGGTAAATGAAGTCAATAATAGAGTGTGACAAAGTGAGACTGAGTCTGAATCTTTAGATTCTAAACGATCAAAGTGATCAAAATCGATTCAAAAATTTACGGCATCAACTCTTCGGAACGCAAGCGAAATTTTGTAAATTAAATACATGGAAGCCAATAAAAAAAAAAAAAGAATAAGAGAAGATTGTTGTAAACGTCAAACGGGTCGGTTCAATTAAAACAAGTGAGAAAATTATATTCGGTTGTGACCGAATCTTTTATACCCATCAGCGTGATCCTAAAAAAAGAAAAATAACTAAATTTTCACATTCTACAATATTGAGTGGGCGAAATTGATTTCTTTTTACTTTTAGAATAAAATTTTCGCATGGGCGTGTGGGTGTGTAGGCGATATCTTTACTTGCAAGAACGATGGAATGTTTCCCACAGAGACAGGTGTATGGAGACTGCGTATGCAAACGTATACAAACAGGTTTGAGTGTACTACACTGTTGAGCAGACGGAGAGACGGATAGATGATAACGCGGACATAATAGATATAGATATATTCCAAATAGACTTGAATAGGAATAGATTTAAATATATTCCAAATTTGAAAGTAGGCAAGAATTTATATATTTTATCAAGATTTTAAAGCTCGCTTCTGTACGTTATAACGGCATTGAAAAACAAAATTAAATTGTGCTCCACTGTAATATTGAGTACGCGTGGTGAATTTTTTCTAATTATGCACAGATACTAAAGGTGCTATTGTTTTTGAAAACCAGAGGCGTTCTCAATTTACGTGGTAGTATAGCCGTGTCCTTCGACCGATTTGACCCATTTTCAATACCAATTTATGTGCAAGAACTTCCAACGTCTTTACCAAATTCGAAATGGATAGCTTCATATTTGCAGTTAGGAGAATGTTACGATAAACATTACACATATGAACAGGCGGACAGGCGGACAAGTTTAAGTCTATTCAAAATCTGATGCTAATGAAGAATACATATATACTTCGTGAGGTCTCTGAAACTTCTTCCTTGACATGTCAAACGTGTTGACGAAGTGAATGTATCCCTCATACTTCGGTGATGGGTGTAGAAAACGTAAGAAAAGAATCAAATTGCAGTAGAAAGCAATCATCGTTAATCAGGCAATGATCAAATGATATTCTAAAGTCTTCGCTATTCTATTCACTTCCATTTGACTTCCATCTATTCGTAAAAATTCAACATGCTCCAAACCTGGATGGAGCTTTTAATCACATGATGTAACAATAACAGTGGTAGAGGAGTAGTTTGAGTAACCTTCTCAAAATCATGGACTGCGGAATCTTTGAAAAAAGTGGATTGAACATGACGAAGGTTGCACTATGCATTTTCCTTGCAACGATTTTCATGAAAGCACTCTACCGGATTTTATCTATGTAACGCTTTTTTTCCTTTTTTTTTTGGACGTTTCTGAGCACGTAACCTCTAATATCATTCCCTCCATCTATCAATATCATATACATTTGTTTTAGAGAGGAAAATGAGTAACTAAAACAAAGTCCCCTGATATTGATTTCATGGTTTAAAGAGCAAATTGCGATTTTCAAACCCAAAACTAGAACACAAAATGAGACAACACTTCCTAATGGGGTTTTCTTTTTTCCTTTAATAAATGCGGTTTGCTAGGCTTGTTGGGCTTTATTCTCTCGAACAGCAGCAGCAGAAGCAGCCGCAATGAGACTGTTTTTGCTATTAAACTATTAAACATATCTCAGTATGACGCTATTGCGTATTGTCTTTTCTCATTTCAAGCTCTGACTACAGGATGGGAAGGACTATTCTGCGTAAAGTTACTAAATGCCGCTTCACTGATGTTTCGTTAAGAATGCTTTTCAGATTTTTAGAATGATATTTTTCGCTTTGTTGACCTTATTTCTTTATGTGCTTTCTACGAAAGAACGCAACATAGAAGCGATTCAATCTATCCCAATACTATGCATTTTTCATAGCTATAAGCATTTCCCCTCAAGTTCATTATGAACCCAAATTGATTAATAAAATTCCTCGAAAGAGAATTCCTACTGCTTCCTACTGATACGAGATAACATTACGAAGTAAATAAAAAATAATTTTATGAAGTTTATCAAGCAATAAATAATGTTTACTTTTATTCGTCGTCGTTTCAACGTCACTCCCTAAGGGCCATGATATTTTTCCCACATCTTCAAGAAAATATTTTAGATAAGTTTTTCTATCGTTCGTTCTTTTAAAAACTGAATTCATCATAAAATAGATAAAAATAAAAATAAATTAATAAATTAATAAATTTAAATTACCCGGCAAATGAAAGTTTATTAAATACTTTTTCAAATGTCTATTAACGATATTAAATGGTGTGACAATTGCGTGTACAGTACAGATGAGTAAGATGAAATATAATAGAATTAATGGGACACAGCGTGGTTCTAAGTAGAATTAACTATAGAAAACAACAATCGCGTTAAATAATAAATAAATAAAAAAAATACGAAAAAAAAATAAAAAAAAAAAAAATTAAATAAAAATGAAAAATAAAAAAAGAAAACAAATAAATAAAAGCATAATAAATACCATAAGCAACTTACAGTGGGTGGTGATAAATTGATTGTTGAGCCGCGTCTTTCTTGTGGCCCAATGCTGGAGTGGCGACGTGTAGGTAAACCACTACCAGGCGTGCCACCTGGTGATGAGGCACACGACGGTGCAATGCGTATTTTTGGTGTCATCAAAGTATTGTCCGATAACCGTCGATTGGGAAATGCATTGGCCACGCGCAAAAAATTACTATCAGGAGACGCTGGACCACCAAACCACCAGCCACCTAACATACCAGAACCTATTAAAAAAAACAAAATACCATTGAATTTTTATTAATATATTGAAATATTGAAATTGAATTAAGTTAAATACAACAAATAAATATTTTTACACGTTGAGACATATTATGACAAAGCAATCATAGGAATGATGAGAAACAATTTTAACACTAGATTTTCGAAAATCCGTCTATCTAACCGCTAAATATTGTGAATCGTCACAATTGTAAAAATGAAGATAGGAAACGGAAATTTGATATAAGCATTCGATGATCTATTAAGAAGACGAGATTGACAAATACTTGCGATGTGCTCGCAAACATGCCCACATAATCCAAAAGAAACTAAAACAACCTAGTTAAACACCGACACCTCTTTCACATTTTCGTCTACAACTTTCGATTCCATAAAGATATTTTCAGAAGTCTGGAACTTAAATGCTCATATTTAGTCAAAAAAATGGGTTTAATGCGCATTGTTCTGGCAGACATTTGGGTAGTAGTTGTTCAGAAATATATCTAAGGGATTGAAAGGTGTAGGTCAAAAATTCCAATAAAAATTTCGATGCTTTCCGAGATTGTTTTAGTTTCTTCTGCATTGTGGAGGTGCGTGCGAACAACATTGCATCCAATCGCAACATAACATTTGCATCACAATGGAAAAGGTAGGCATGTCCCAGTACTCATATCGACTTTCATGTGTTGAATTTTTAAAATTAAAAATTGACAAGTGGCGTAAATCTAGGGTCAATTAGAAGAGTTTCGCACGATACTCTTCGAAACCTTATATTCAAGGTTTGATCGTTTGCTCTTATGCAATAATGGAAAAAGCAAAAATTTTAGTTAGAGAACGTTCGTGCACAAGAGTTTTGCCGACAGAATTTGTTTCTTTTTGATTTATCATTGAATAAGGAATCAATCGATTACAATATTTAAACGTGATTGACTTTCGTGGACATAGCTGTTGTGGGGAAAGCGAACAAGTTTTCTGCTTCTCCCCATAGTGTTTTCTGAAGGAGAAAAATTACTTTTAGTAGGAGTTTTTGGAAAAAGGCTTTCAGCCGAACGCTACTAATTTTATTTTGATTTATTTTCACGAAGACGAAGTGTTGGGACATTGAGTCTGCGAGGATTCTTAAGATGTACGATGCGATGGTTTTACTGTTTTCTATTTATTTTATTAATTTCATCTATCGCACTAAGATCTTTTTAGTTAATTACAACTTTAACTATAGGTTTCACATCGAGTTCAGCTTTGCAGAATCGTCGGGCAAGTTGTAATTTGTGCCTTGCAAGGTTTAAGAAGTAATTTGCAATAATTTGAATTAATGCAATTTAATCTAAAGCTTAAGCATAATTATGAATGCCTCCTCCTTCCGGCTATAAGGCTGATTTCGTGTGCATAGAGTCTATACAAAGTATTTAATTAATATTAGTTGCTGGCATAATAGCATGCCTAAATATGCAACAACACACACACATCCTGCTGTAGAGCTTAAGTTCAGAAAAGCTGTATTTACCTGAAGTCCCATATTCATGCGAAAATTAAGTTTGTAAAGGTGATTTTACTTAAGCTTACAGGCTTAAGGCGACATAGGCCTCTTAAATTTTATTTTCCGTTTCACTAATAGAATCTATGCGATAGTTATGTACTTTGCTATTTTCTTGCTTTCTACTTAATTTGCTTTTGTGCTCAACTCGAAACTGCCAATCGATATTTCAAATACTTTTGTTATTTCAATTATGCTTAAATTTTGCAATACACTTTTTGTTGCGATGACAATACAATGCAATGCAAGCAATACTTCTCTGTATTCAAAATGACGGCCGTCATGAAAATGCGGATTAACTTTTCGTTTCTTTTTTCAACAATTCCCTTGACATTGATATCAGGAGAGAGACTTGAACACAAGAAGAAGTGAAACTTAATAGACAAAAAGAAAAAAAAAAAAAAAAAAAAAAAACAATTTTTTTTTAAGCATTTTGCGAATGAATACATAAAGAGAATGTAGAAAATATATATTTTTCTTTCCGGATTTACTTTAGTTGATCTATACGCAAAAGTTTCGTGGCATTTAGAGAAAGAGCTGCAAAATTTTGTACACATTAGAACTTTAATCTGGAAAAGAATTTATTTTTCATCTTTTAATGCATTAAAATGAAAGCTTATTATGCCCAAGATCAAAGGATGGAGGAAGGTACATTTATTTTGTCATAACGCTTGCAACACCTAGAAGGAAACTCCAGATTCTGATTAGCATCAAACTCTGAATGGATTTGGATAAGCATGTCCGTCAGTCCGTTTGTATAATGTCCACTGAAGACATTGTCTTGGTTGCAAAAATAAAACTATCGATACTCGGTAATGAAAATAGGTGAAATCGATTAGAGGATGCGCACAGCCCCACTTTTGCAATAATAAAAAGGTGGACATGTTACTCATTGCTCATAAACTATAACAATAAATATTTACGTATTCTAGTTTAGTATAAAAGTGGTGGGTGAAAAAGATTCGGTTATAGCCGAATATAATTTTCTTACTTGTTTCTGGCATAAGGTTATATTGAGTTTTCGCAGATCTATGTAACATCCAGATGGACTTGATATAGACCACTCTTTTATTATGCTAAATTTGTCTGTCCATCTATCCATCTTGCATTTTTTTAAGATAATTTGATCAAATTTCTCAACATCACCATATTTTTGATTCACGGTAGAACACTCTTGAAAAAAGTTCGCATCGGACTACTTGTCTGACCGTTTTCAATTTTGAAATGTCGTTATATCAATAAGTGTATGATAGCGAACTGGTGTAGTTCATATAATTGAGCGTCGTGGCCCACTATAGTGTCTTCACTTGTTTTTACTACTATTTTTATATATTTTATAATATATATATATATATATATATATATATATATATATATATATATATATATATAATATATGTATATAATAATATATATAATATATATACTTGCTACAAAAGTCACTGTAAATGATCAATAGAAATGTTGCAAGCAAATCATTTTACATGATATTTGGAATTTACATAACAGAACGAGAAACCGCTGTTCCGTTACATATTCATATGATAAGAAGCATTTTCAAATTGACGAGATTAATGCGAATTTGAAAAAAAAGAGGCAAAGTTTAATAAAACCTTAATTTTTCATAACTTGTAACTTATCAAGGATTTTATCTCAATTTCATACCATTTTTTATATATATTTTTTTGGTAATCAAGTTCTACTCCGGCATTCATTAATGAATTACGTGTGAGAAATAATGTTATGTGCGTAACAGTTTGTTTATTACCTCCTGAATTTTTTCTGGCCATGTCTTCTGCACTCGATGTTTTACGCTGATCAATGCGTAAATTCGGTATGTTAAATGGCGGTATAGCGTTCATGTTATCTGTTGAAAATTGATGCCTTAAAGAACGATGGCGTTCTGGTGAGGGTATTGAGAGATTATCTAATTTCAAGCGATTACGTTGATGACGGTCGATATGCTCGAGTAGATTGTGTATAATCTGGAATTGATATAACAGAATGATATATAGGTTGGTATACAACGCGCGCGTAACCGCTCTCATTCACCAATTTAGGCATTCACAAGTAATGCAAGTGTCGTTGAAATACAAACCTCGATCAATTGACAGTATTGTTCGTAATTTAAGTTTGGATTTACTGTGTGTGGCAACAACAATGGCAGAATATTAATAGCTACGGCCTCCACCGTCACACCATAAACTTTATCCGTGAATAATTTATTATAGATACCTGTTCGCAAATATATAAATTGTCAAATAAGTCTAACGGTCAGTGATAGATGCAAACGTCGATGCATGCAGCCCTTATATACGGTAAATATGAGCTGACTTTCACAATTTGGATGAATTTTTTATTTACTAAATTTTTTTTTTTTTTTTTACTTACGCACTGTACGCATAATAATATCAGGTTCCGGTATATGAACATCACAAAGTATCACTAAAAGCTCATCCGTTACCTGAACATGCATGCAGGCGTGCATTCATCAATTTATCATCATATTTCAACATCAAAATAACGATGACGAGAACGAGAATGAGAGCGAGAACGAAAGAAGAAATCAAACGTAAAAGGAAGAATATAAAGTAAACGTTGAAAAGATGCGTTTGTTTAAAGTATGCTTGCTCCTCTTTTATACAATTATTTTGTTGCTATTACTATAAAATATAATTTAATTTGTAACTTACCTGCGGTTTTTCAAATTTATCCATTGTTCGTTCAATGCAAATGAGTACATTTTGCACAATCTTTGGATCGGTTAGATTTCTTTCAAACACCGATTTCACTTTAGGCAACACCATGCGTCTAATGGATAATTCATCTATTTTATCATAGACGTTGGTTATCGCCACAACTGCTGCATTCTGTTCATCGCATTCATGCATATAAAATGTAATTAATTAACAAGAAAGAAAAACTTGATAAAGAAAATCTCAATTAATAGCAAATAAAAAAAATGTACACAATTTTACGCAATAAGCTTTCCATACACATCTGCGTCGCTAATACATGCATAGTGGATTGAAAGCAATTATTTTTATATAGAAGTCTCCTTTCAGGTTGTCGTAAGTTCTTAAATGCAACTTTCACGAATTGCTAAAGAAAATGATTTTTTATTTATAGATTCATTTTTTCTCATTTAGTCGTACATCGATGATGATAAGACTAACCGGGAAGGTCTATATAATTCAGGAGTAATATATTCAGATATAATATATGTGGGCGTATATATACCATATCACTCCGACACACCTATATGATTTCTGGTTAGTATCAATCTTTTAACAATACCTGTGAAAAAAGTTCATGACATTGTGACCATTAGTACACAAATTACGGTCGTTTTGTTGACACAAGTTTTGTAACTTTCATAACAATGGAAAAATCATGACTATCGTGTGTTGACTAAACGTTGCGTTCATAAACTGTGGTTAAATTTGCTCATTTCAAGCACAAATTCTATGGACACCGGGCGTATTCGACAGGTGTTAGAAAAGAACATAAAAAAAAGTGCACAAAATCGTTTTGATAGAGTGAAGAGCTTAAAAATATCAAAAGGCAATGTATTCGCTGTTTTGCACGAACAATTGTCCATGAGAAAGCTCTGATCGAAGTGGGCGTCGCGTTCGCTCACTTTTGACAAGAGCTCAAAACTGTGATGACTTAGAGCGTTATTTGTCGTTGTTTAGGCACGATTTTTTCATATAATAGGTGACAAATAGGTAGTAGGAAACATGGGTTGAACACTACACTCCGCAGTCAGCGGATAACAAAGCCGTCCACGAAAGCCATCCAAAGCGACCAAAAAAGTAAAAGTAAATCGTTTGAATCTGTCAACAGTGATGGCATATATGTGTCAGACCGGAGACTTATTGAGTGAGATAATATATTGCATAAGTTTCTGCGTATTTTTGAAATAAAATTTAAACACATTCTTCTTATGTGTTTAAGTGAACTGTGTCGTATCAAAATTGGCGATTTGATTTTGACTATTTTTGTGATCACGAGCAAGACTTTTGCAATTTCTTTCCGCAGAAGTGAAGGAATGTGAGCTATGGAGAGCGGTAGAGACTATAGAGTTTGGAATTAAACATTTTTTTTTACCTAAAGACGGAGAGTGTAAAAGATTTCTTTGCAAACGAATAAAAATTTTTTAGTTGTTTTTAATTGCGTATGGAGGTGTTACCTCTTAAACGCTTTGTGGCTCTATGACCTGATAGGACTCGTACTACTACAATTACGCGGAATCTAAAGCAATTTTTAAACTTTAATAGTCACTTACTAACTTATGTGTATGTATGTGTGTGTGTGTGCGGATCTGCTTGTATTCGTTGATTTGAATTACAAACCTGAACTTGTATCGTAGAGCTATCAAATGATGCAAACAACATTGGCATTATATCGGTATTAACATCTTCTCGTTGTGTTTTCTCAATAATTAAATGTAAATTTTCCAAAAGAGTCACAGTTGCCTGTATAGATTTCGGTGAGCTTAAAATGACTCTAGAAAAAAGTTGAAAAAATGAAGAGAAAGTTTTTGTGTTAACAAGCAATGCAAAGCTATTGTTAGCGATGAAGTAAGATATGAAAGGGAACTAACTTCCCTTTATGCATATACATAAGCTATTCTGTTACCTTTCTTCTGTAGGTATAAGTTTTTTTTTTGTTTTTGTTTTTTTTTTTTCTTTTTTCTCTTCTTATATAAAAATAACGGATGTTGTAGTAATGAATAACAAAGTGTTCTTATGTTTTGTTATTATTTTCATTTCATTCAGGCGCTAAGTATAGTTCCCTCATTTTTCTTTCTTTCTTTCATTGCATTCTTTTCTCTGTTGTTGTCGTATAATTAAATCGTGAACTTACTTCATTGTCGGCGCCATTATAGTCTCGTATTCAGTATGAGTGGCTTCCTGTAGTAAAGTAATAACGGGTTGTAAAACTGCCGCAAGCACTTCACCATTGTTAATTTCCGCCTGCAACATGGGCCAGACATTTTGCCACCACAATTTCTGAAATGAAAAGAACATTTTTATACGATTGTTTATGTGCGTGCAATTAGATGTAATACATAAGCAGTTGTTGATAACGTACTCATTGCAAAAAAAAACACTACATATATGTCACTGATTTACGAGAAATTATATGAAAGTTGATTTAAAGCACAATCGAAACTAATCTATGCGTTAGGTTGTCACGTTAATTTTGATAGTTTTTGTTGTTAGTCACTTGAAAAAGGCACTTATTGCAAAAAAATTTAATGCAATATATCATTTTCTACAACGTGCCCCACCTTACTGGCAATATATCGATGCCGTGTCGAAAGAACGACATTGGTTTAGCACCGATCCAATCATCGACCCTTTTCGCACTTCGTTAACTTTCCGGAGCTGGGTGCCAGCCTAGCCATGCTCCATCGATCTGAACAAGTAGTAATCAGGAGGCGCCCCCGTCTGGTGAGTACGCTGGGTGGGACGGAATTTCTCATTCGTGTATCCGTGACAACTGTGGCAGCGAGTGCTCGCGAATGTTGTCATGCGAGAGGATGACTTTGTTTCTTTTAGCCGCTATTCCGGATCTTTTATGCAACAATATAATGTTCACTTTGATTAATTGGCGTCGATGGACATCTGCAGTATTAGTTTCATTCGGTTTTAGCAGCTCTGAATACGCTAGACCTTGCTGCTCTCACCATATGCAGAGTAAAACTTTGTGGCCATGAATACTCCGCTTCGCCGGCGATGTGGATGGTTCTCCTGGACTAAGCTAAGACTTTTTGCGCTTCAGACTGCCATAGTAGATTCACTTTTTATTCCCAGTCACTCTTCTTTCTTACGTGGCAAGCAATGAAACCGCGACACTGAAACAGTTTGAAATGGCATTTTCCGTCAATCCGTATGGTGGCTATTTTCCTTCCTCTCGCATTGTTTTTAAATCACGTGCAAACGTGTAGAAACATTTGACTCATCAACTGCTAAGTTGTTCAAAAGTTCTTCCAGAGTTTAGGCTAAGTTTCCGTCCAATAAATCTTCCAATTCATTGCCTTCGAACTTTTTTGGCCGTCCAGGCCGTTTCTTGCCATCAAGGTCAGCACTTTAAAATCGTTGAAACCAAAACCGACAAATTGGGATAGAATGGAGCAGCACACATCACACAAGCTTCTAAAAGTTTTCGATCAACTTTGGCAGCAGATTTCTTCAAATCAAACAACAAAAGTAATGAATGTCCAAAATGCAATTTTGAGCGTTCTGTGATTAGCGTCCGCAAACACAAGCTGTCTCAACGATACTAAATTGAAAACTGTTTTTCTTATGTGGAGAAGAGTCGAGATCATCGAACTTAATCGTTATGTACACTGGTATTTTTTATTTTTTTATAATTTTTACCTCTAGAAGGTGCCTATCAAAATTAACGCAAACCCTCTAACATAATGCAAAATCAATTTAATAAATTATGTACTCACTCGCATTTATGAAAAGGAAGGAGAAAACGGAACACATATTTTAAAAAGTCTGTAATGTTTTGTAATTATATAGTACATAGGGACATAGATGAGTGCAGGTTTGTGCACATGATGCATATGCAGCTTATTATAATCTTTTAATTATTTACATACCCTTGGTATAAGTGGCATGGTCTCCATTAACGTGACTTTATAGAAATGAGATTTTTGTGAAGTGTCCTTCATGTTAACCACATCTAAAAATTTTAAAGCGTTCACTGCTGGATCACTGTAATAAAAATTATTAAACATTTATTTATGTAGTAACAGCTTCGTCTACTATTCAAATAAGCGTTTAATAAGAATCTTTAGTTTATTTTCAATATGAACTGAGAATATTCACGCTTTGTTTCACCTGGTGACGTCTGAAATGCGACTTTTACTTTACTGTTTAACCTTGCTATCAATTAATTCGCATAAGAAAACAAGTAAGAACATTAAAGTCGGACAAGACCGTCCGTTAAATACCTTACATCACATTGCCTAACACAATTATTATTTTTATGATAGAACGCAAAAATTATATCTATTTTCGATATAAAGGCATGTTTTTCAAGTCGTATCTATGAGGAAGCGGGCTCAAAATGCGACCTAATGTAGTGCAAGTTTAATACTTACATAGGGCAGGATCCAACAATAGACTCCAAATTTTGTGGAGTTCATTTTTGTACGAAATTACTATTATGAGTCAACTTTTATGACCACATTTTACAACTTAGACTTTTTTGCTCTACAAACGATCAATTTTCGTGAAAATCTTTATTAGGATGGGATCCAAAAAATAGGCCGATATGATCCAAATTTGGCACAGTTAATTTTTTTATGTTAAATTAGTATTATGAAAATTATACCTTTTTTGTCGCTATATAAGAGGGCAATATTGCAAAGACAGCAAAAATTGCCCAAGCCGGTCCAAAGTTTGCATACCAATTTAGAATGCCCACATACTAGTAGTACTTTAGCCATTTTTACCGTAAAATTTTAAAAATTACTATTTTTTTCCGTATAACAACTTTTTCAAAAGGTAGACCGATCAGAACCATTTTCAATTGTGTTCGTGCTTGGATCAAAACACGCCACTCTACCAAATTTTATCAAGATATCTCAAGAATTGCGACCTGTAGATTGAACACAAATTTACATGGACAGGCAGCAGGCGGACAGACGAACAGACAGACTTAGATCAATTCAGGTTATGATTCCGAATCGATCGGTATAATAAAATGTGGGTATATCTTAAGCCCTTCTGCGTGTCACATACATCCGCACTAACTTAATATACCCTGTACCACAAGTGGTGGAGGATATAATTATAAGCAGATAGTTTTGTATAAAAGGAAAGTTGTACGTTGTGTAAGCGTGTAATCTTATTTCAATAACACTTGGGTTTCCAAAAAGACATGTATTAATGGGTGCTAAGATTTTGATTTATATTATAAGAAACGAAAGTCAGGGACAAATTCACTCATCGTGGACATTACTCAATAATAAGGAAAAATTTAATATTGATTTGAACTTTCGAGAACTCAGCAAGTGAAACCGTTTCACGATTTAAACGACCATAGATTCACCAAGTGATTGTTTGAAAAACTTTTGTAATGCTAATTGAAGATTACTTGCAGTCTCGTGATTCATCTTCATTCCATCTATTACGATTAGAGGTTTGAAGCTCTTTTGAAAAAAGCCATCGAAATTTTTTACCGTCCGCTACAACTCGTTAAACCGAATAGTCGTGATCATTTGCGCCAATATTATTTCACGTTTAATGTTTATCAATCAATAAATCCGTGTGTTCATACCTTTGTTCTATTCAATGTCCATGTACCTCGGTCAATATTTCGTCCATACAGACAAACAATTATTTCGATGCATTTTTGCGTGGTTTTCTCTTTTAAGTGATGTTGAGTATTTTGCCTGCTTCTCTTTTATCCTAAGCAATGCTTGTTTATTTATTTGTACGTATGTGTGTGTGTGTGTGTGTGTGTGTCCATGTGAATTCTTTTTCTAAATGTAAGGCTTTTCATTAGGAGGTTTTACTTCAAATTTCTTTGCCTTTATGAACTGTCATTGCGGCGACATTTAATAAATCACATGTAAGAAAACTATATATTTATCTCTGATCGAATCTTACCGTTATTCTCAAAAATAACTAAAAAAAAAGGAAAAAACTAAATTTTAATATTCTATAACGTTGGACGGGCATGGGCATTTTTTTCCACTTTTATAAGAATGCAATATCATCGACCATAGAATTTACGTACAAATTTTTATAGGTTTGTCTATTTTAGTTTGTGGGTAAGAAGGAAAAAACCAATTTTTATACTTACCACCGAGAAGTGAGGAGTATATTCATTTTGTCAAAACGTTTGCAACGCCCATAAGAAAACTTCACAGATCCCACACGGTGTACATATTCTGATTGATTAGGAGCAAATTCTGAATCGATTTAACTATATCCGTCTGTCCATCTGTCCCTCTGTGTCTCTCTCCGTCTTTCTGTCTGTCCGTCTGTGTAATGTATGTTGTTAATATTCAAAAACGAAATTCTTGCATGCATTTTCGTATTGAAAATATGTCAAATCGGTTCAACGACACGCCTACATTACTACTTATTGTCATAATACGTTTGTTTTTCAAAAGGAATAAAAAAATTCGTTTTTTTGAACATTACTCATAAACAATAGCCGATAAATATACAAAAATTTGAACGCACATTCTATGGCGATGCTGTAGTACATGCACAAAAATTGAAAAAACTGACCACGCCTACACAATATTATACTGTGTCGAAATATATATTTTTTTCAATACTTTTACAACACGTAGAAACAAGCTTGAAAAACTCTGTAAAGTATATAAAATGCCATAAACATAAACATAAACTGTTCGCGTGTCCACCTGTCCGTCTGCCCAACTGCATAGTAGCTGTGGTAAACATTATATATACAGTATATTTTATCGAGTCACTTATGAGTAGTTGCGTATTTTGAGTAATACAAGGAAAATTATTGCACTCAATACTCCATATTTGAAAAATATGTGGATGAATATAAGTTTATTTCACAGTTATTTACATTCAAGTCTGAGATCAAAATTAATGCTTTAAGTAAATTTTAAAGTCATAATTTTGGACAAAATCAAAAACTTGTGGGTTTTCTCTAATTTGAGCTGATGTATACGTTTATGTTTAAACCGATCTCGCTTTCAATGTTTATGGCGTCTTTGACGTCCCATCTATGCATCACAAGTATCTGACGCCTATTGTCGTCATAGCAAGGAGTAATTTAAATTGAAAAAAATCGTTGTTGTCACTTTAGGACAAAGCATTCAAAACTAACTATTGCATACTGTTAGGCGGCGACAGGTTTCCTTGTTTGTTGCTAGCTTCTCAGAGGCAAAGTTGCGAAATTTCATATTTTAATGCATTAAAATTCGCAGAAGTTTTTTAAAATATAGTGAAAAAGATTTTACTCTGGTGACAATGAATATTGAAAGGCTTACCATTGCAACATTGCTACGTTTATAGCCGTAATGCGAATAAAAAAATGTGAAAAAAAAGTTAAAATGGCCGAATAAAACACGACAAAAAAAGGAAAACCCATTATAGGATATATTGCGTCCATTAGCCAATAGCTTTTATGCCAACTAAAAAAAAGACTATGTTAAGGAGATGTAAGCAAAAATAAAAAGACTTGGACATCGTGTAATTGAGACAATGGCTTAGCTTCTTCAGAAAATATCGATGAGATACAATTGGAATTTTTTTCTTTCTTTTTATATTTTAAGTGAACTTTCCAAAAAGCAAAAATATATCATTTTGATCGATAACTTTTCACCATTTTTCTGGCGCAACTATTAGTCTTGCCATCATTGCAGGCCTTACACAATTTCTGATCCGAAAAGTAAACTAAGCGGTTTTCGCAGCTCTCTTTTAAACTCAACTTTGCATCATTTGGCGCATTAAGCAAAGAGCGAAACAACCATGTTCGGATGAGGCAAAGTTCGGGTTATAAAGTGAATACATCAATATGTCAAGCTCAGTCAAGCTCAAGCTCAGTTTTGCTTGATCATTACAAATGTCTGTAATCTAGCATTATCGTCGTGGAAATATAAACCTTTCCAATTGATTAATTTTAGACCCTTGATCTCACTTACTCGATTTAAATGTCTTTGTTATTGGCAATAGAGACTGGAATTAACCGTCCGGCGAGTTAAAGCAACCTATGATGCACGATACCGTTTCAATGACAACAAAGCCCATACGCTTCGTGGCCTTACCTATGCCGAAGCAAAATCTTTTTCTCACTTGACAATCGTATGTGATGCACTTTTAATCGCCCGTCATTTTGATCCCTTCGAACATAATTCCACTTCATTTCATTTCATCAGTGACTGGTTTATAAAAACCCGGTCTATTAAAATTTTCATTATTGAATCATTGTCATAGCCTATATACTTGTATATCTATTGAGTTTCTTTTTGGATCCAGTCTTATTCATATGGTTCAAAACTAACTTTGCTCAGAGTTTTGGCCTACGAGGCATTTTATTGCTGTTACACAATTCTGATGAATGTAGCGTTGAACACTCACTTGTGTACTTGACTATTATTTAGATTTTTGTTTGCAACGAAAAGAAGGAAAACAAATAAGAAATTTATATATGGCTGGTGCCGAATCCCGCACACCCATCGCCATTAACATCTTTGCCGCCCTATGTTGTTATTTATTGTCATAAAAAATTGAATGAGATAAGATTTATCTTTCACCTCTTACTTCACTAAAAGAAAGATAAGAAAAATGAATCTACCACGCCGCGGCGTCTATCATAAATAATTTAAAATCGAGACACTTAGCTTTTCGCATACTAATCTTCAAACTCTTTTATTTGATATCCATATTGATGGTATTTTTAAGAAAATATTAATCCATCAGGTCGTGTCGCGTCTATCATATTCCTTTTAGAGTTAACCCGTTTTTAGGCAGTTAATATATCTTGATTTCACGAACGTATAAAATAGTTTTAAACATTTTGTCTTGTTTGCCTTATGATAAAAAAGCAGAGAAGAATAAAATGTAATCGCTTGTAACTTTGTGTGAGTGTAGGCGATTTTTTCAATTTTTGCACGTGAAGTCAATGTGGAAAATTTCAACCTTCTAACCATAAAAAATTACGATTAAAGAGCAAACACCCACAAACTTTTGTTAGGAAAAGCGGAGCTGTATTCAGTTTACTGCTTCACTGCGGGCTTCTGCTCTGACCAATTTGGCCAACTTGCGTGCGAAAATTTCCAATGTTTCTAACACATTTGGGCAGAAAGGCAAGCAGACAGAACAGGACATTGGCTTAATCAATGCAGAATTGCGTGCTGATCAAGGATATATATGTACTTGATAGGGTCTATGAAATCTCTTTTTAGGTTTTACATAGGGTATATGAAGGTTCTTTTTGGGTGTTACGTACATTATGACACAAAGCAAACTGAGTATACCCTCACGCTTCAATGGTCGATATAAAGACAACATTACTTTGTTATATTTTTTTATTATTTACGCGTCCATCTGCGCCTTTATTTGGATCTTCTAAAGTGAAACCACGTATCCTATATTCGGATTATTTCCTACGTTAAAGCTAGAGTTTTGGGAGAATGCAAGCTCGTCCTTATGGAAAACTGACAAACTACTCGTCATCCCAAAAAACAACGCTTTATTTTACTAACAGTTAAATGGCAAACTTAGATACGCATAAGTATAGCATAGCTTTACGTATTGCCCTTGTATGACTGAGTAATATCTTTACGACTTTCAAAATTCATTGCATAATTAATAATTGTTTTTGCTTTTTATTCATACTGCGAGTCTCAAGATTTCCACTTCACCTTTACTATATTATTATATGTAATTAAAATACTCGCACTTTAGATATGAATATCTTTAATTGTATATGTACATGTATATGTATATGTATGTATATATATACTTACATGAAATATTTAATTAATTGCAACAATTGTGCTGTAGGTCTTGCCGTCGGTTCTTTGTTCACTAAGCGTGAGGTAGCCTCTTGCAGTGGTACAGGTACTCTAGGTAGCATCTTTTGAACGTTCTCCTCTAACTGTGCATTTCGTTTGGTTTTAAGTATTCATGATAAAGATGTATTTTATGATTAGAATTGAAATATATATGAATCAAGGCATTAGTTTTTGATTTTTTTCTTCTTTTTCTCATAAGCAACGTGCTATGTCATATTAAATTCATTGTTTGTTCGAATGTTTAAAATATTTGCGAATGACAAATAGATTGTATAACGAAATTGACAAGTACTTCACATGTGATGGTAAAAGCCCGTGAGATAACAATATGAAAGCGGACCATGTACTTTGTATATAAGTCTGAAAATGCCGCCTAAGTGCCGCAGCTGAGTTTGCGGCTTTTGTAGATAAATGGCGTTAGCGGCGCCTGCAGTAGAAATTTATGTTTGATTTTGGGACATTTTTACAGCTTCGGCCATCTGGTAACAATAAGTAATCGTAATAATAACACATATTGGAATCCAAAGAAATTTTTTATTACAAATATCTTGGTAACGAAGATGTCGATATGACCTTTACCACCTAATTCGATGCGTAGTGCTGCTGAAACGGAACGGGTGATGAACAATATCCAAAGCCTAACCATAATGACAATGACTAATTAAGATCAACGCTAAAACTGCATGTAATCGCTTATGGCTGCAGCAGCCATGAGTAGCCGAGGAGGTAAGAATCGCAGCTACCAAGTCTGTAGTCATGAATTGAAATCACAATGCGGTAGAGTTTATTTTGGTGGTAGCCATAATCAGTGCTCAGTCGGTGAAGGCTTTACACTTAGTGATTGTGCGCGCATCTATCAGGCTGCGGCCACCATCTCGCTATTTTTTTTGTTTCTTTCTCTTTTCTCATTTCTTTCCGACCACCACTGCGTTCCACTAATAGGCGACATTTCCAGAGAGATATAAAAAAGAAAAAATGACCAGCCAACGCTGCTAGCAATAATTCATGCAATTGAGATGATAAACGAATGCTATACGCCGAACAATCTCTTCTTCACTTATAATTTTTCCCGATGACTACAGTATCTATATGTAGAGGGGATAAATACAGATGCGTAACCACAGTTTCGGCTTCTTTTGTTCAATGAAGAATTGAAAATATCAACAGAAGTTCTGAAAACTGTTTATTCAATTCAATTCTCTCTCTCTCTCTCTCTCTTACTTCTTTTTCATGTATTATGTAAGCATGTGTATGACGATGTGATAGTAAAGGCGGTTAGCAACACTTCACCTAATTATTGAATACATTTACATTATGTTTACATTATCATATCGTATGGAAAAATCACTTGATAACAACCATAGAATTGAAGCATTGAAGGACATAAAAATTGATAACTAATTCACTTTTCACATTTTAATAAAAACAATTTCTCTTAAAACTAATGAATAATTCAATGGTTGTGAGTTCAAAGTTCAAGTACGGTAGAGCTTTCAATAAAGCTGATAGCCTTAGATGCAAGTCCTTTAAGGTTTTTATCTTACAATTTACAAATAAATCTCTGGTCAAATTAACAATAATAACAATAATAATAATAATAATAATAATAATAATAATAATAAAAAAACCTAACAAATTTCTCATGACATTCGAATTACAAGTAATTGCTCTTTAAACGATTTTAAATCACAATTTCTCGAACCTTAACTTTGTACTCTAACCGTGTGCTAGTTTCGTTTTTAAAATCAACCAGTTCGAGAATTTTTCGCTATGAAAATAAATCTCTACAGTCTACGTGGATTCAATATCCACAAGAGCTTTAGTCAAATATTTTTAGACAGATCAACACTATAGACCAGGCATGGGCAACCGCCGGTCCACAGGTCGCATTCGGGCCGTAAGGACTTTGTTATGGCATTTCCCGGAATAAGAAAATTAAAATTGGCGCGCTGATGAAACAAATTGCTGACCATTGCTATAGACAGGAAACGTTACGTCGTTAGTTTTACGGAAATGCGGGAATTTTCTCCTCTTAAACTTACGTCAATGTAGACGTCATCGGTCTAGAAGAATGGACGCTGCCGTCTTAATTGCCTTACATACTATAATTCCTATTGAATTATTTTTACTTTCGAATCGGTTCCGTTTCAAGTCAACTACATATGATTTTTATAAAACATATTCTCTTACATGCCTCCAGCTTATGATTTGTCTGCTTACATACATCATATTAGTCTCATTCATAAAATGTCTGGGTCGATGGAATGAAATAGTGCTCTTGTCATTGTGGATGATTTCAATATGACGAGCAAAGAGCGATATCTGGATTGGGTTCTGAATTTAAATTTTATATAGCATGTTATCCATCGAATCTTTCTCTCAAGATAAATACAACTTGCGCTTAATGTAATGAGGTATTGATACACAATATAGTGCACAGATTAGCAAATAATTCGATTTAGTATTTTTTGATCTTTATTTTCTGTTAACAATTTGCATATTTTTTGATATCGAGCTTTATACACGACATAAAGTTGATTGTGCAGTTGTTGTAAGATTAAAATTTTTCTTAAAACCAATTATGAATCATTCTATAGTCCATTATTGGCCGTTCGAATATCCTGTATAACGAAAATTTCTAGATATCCTTCTCCACGATGGACGACCGAGGTAAATTGTATTAGTAATAATGGGAACAAATTTTGCAAAGCATTTAAGAAAACCAGCTTTTCAATTGATTTTCATTCTTACATTATTGTTACCAAGACTTATGCTTTACTAACATATATGCATCTTGATCATAACATTTGTTGTCATAACCTTTCCCTATCGTATTAAGAATAATGATATTTTTTCAAAATATAAAAATCTTTTATCCTTCTTATCAATTCTGCAAATATTGTTCCTAAATGAGTTATACGTATACATATACCCTACACCACTTGTGTCTGTTAGAGGCTATACCAAGTGTGTACACATACGTCCAGGAGGTCTTGAGGTAGACCATCTCTTGTTATACCGATCAGAAAGTGATTCTGAATCGTTCTAAATTTGCCTGTCCGTCTGTCCGTCTAGCCATTAGTTTTATTTTCTTCTCTTCAACTACAAGCCGCAATTTTTGAGACATATTGATGAGACTTGATATACTGATGTGTTCTGTCCCAAGGGCGAACTCACTTGAAAATGCTATTTGTATCAGACCGCTTTTTCGACCACGCCTTACTTTGGAAAGTTGTTATGTAAATAACTGCAGAGAGGGAATTAGTGTGGGCCCCGGCCGATTGTAATGTTTTGGCTCATTTTTCAAATAACTTTATCGACAAAATTCCATTATGCCTATCAGATTTTGGTTCATTATTTCAAAAAATGTTTGATTCGTTAATCTAACTGAACATTCGCGATCTGTAATTGCACGCCAAGGAAGAAACGTCAAAGGAAATAAGCATTGATTTTCGTTTTGGTTGAGAAAAATTTAAGAAAAAAAAAGTTTCTTTATGCACTTTAAGACTAACCTAAGTAATCGCCCTGAGCATTAATAAACTATTAATTATTATTAAAATAAATTTTTAGTGGATAGAAGACGATATTAGCCTTTAAACAAATTTGAAAAGTGAGACGTAGTGACGCACTCCCATAGGGTTCATGGCGAACTGCTTAGTCATAAAAAATATAGTTTGCAACTAACTGGCCGTTCAAATCATATGTACATTATTCCCACAATCCTGTCATATAAATCGGTTCATATCAACGTCGAAAACTAATGTAAGGTAAGGTGAAAAATTTAATATTAATTAAAAATTGTTTCTCCCTATCTACGCAAACTGCATTTTTTTAAGGCACAAAAGCAAATTAAATAAAATATTATAACAATGGAGACATAGAGCAATCAACCAAGCAAATGACATTCATTTTTATTTTCAAATAGTTATCTTAGCAGACAAGCAGAAGCATTAGAAAAATTTTAAAATATATATGCAAGTGAACTTTTTGATTAACTCTTGACAACCATTGAAACACAAACTGTAATACATTTGCAAATATAAGCTAAGCAAAGTCATAGAGATTTATTCATTCATACATATCAGTATACATTATGGTTTGCTTAACGACATCATTTCTACCTCTAGTTTTTCATACGTACGCAAGTGTATATACAATCGAGAACGAGAAAGATGATGGCAGCATGACTTATAAATGTTGCTTTAGTAACATACCATTGAATATTTCCCGGGACTGGCATATAACTGTCATCTCGGCATTATGACTACAAAATTTCATTCCTCAAAAAACTTCTATCCAAATTTCATGTCATTTCAATCACGTGTCTACGATTTATAGAGATTTTGGGTGATGCTAATTTTATCATTTTCAACGCAGTGCAAAAATTTCGAGTTACATATGTCGATGAATCTTTGCTTTTTAATGGGAAAATATTGCGTTCAATTTCACCGTTCACTCGGAAAGTGTTATGGCAACTGTTCTCCGTCGAAAACAAAAATGCTTTCGCAGTATACGAATTTTAAACAAGGTCGTACTGACGGATACTGACGATATTGAACGCAATGGATGCCCAGAAGAGGTGATTAGATTGGAAAGAATCGAAAAAACCTTTAAAATTTTTCCTAATAATCGAGAAGTGAAGCTCGAAGATATCAGTGAATAGGTAGCCTATTCACTATCTATTTGGCATAAAAATTAAGACAAGAGAAACCTACTATTCAAACCGATGCGACGTTTACTCACAATGGAAAGAAGGCATCACGTCACAAGTCGGCCACTATAGCTGCATAATTGCATGAATTAAATTTCGAATCGTTGCCTTATCCGCTGTACGCTTTAGATTTGTTCTGCTTGTACATCTCGAAAGGGAGACTTGAATCAAGTGATGAGATCGAAATATATTTGGTGGAAGTAATGCTATCGATTGATTTAAAAAAAAAAAAAAAAAATTTGTTTCCCTACTTAGTCCCGGTAGTTATTGATTGATGTATTACGTCTAAATACTAGCTTTGATTTCAATCTGTATATCCCGGTACGAATGCATGCAGTAGATGTTATTATGATAACAAAATGCATTGAATTAAGCGTGCAATGAAAGAAACGTTATGGGGACGAGTAGTACGCAGGATGCTTATAGTGAAAGCAAAACCAATTCAATATCAATTTGTACGTTCATTTGCGTTGAGAGGAATGGGATTATAGGAAGTATGCTTTTTTCTTTTTCTTTTTCTTGTTTTCTTATTTGAAAATAAGTTCTGTTTCGACCCCCAAAGACCAAAGGGGTGCTTGAAGAGCAAGAGCAAGAGCAACTTTTTCCTATTTGTCGAAAAATTGCCAGAGTTATAAGCAAACACAGAAGACTAATAATGGGAGAAATATAAAGCATGCAATTATAAGGCACTCGTCGCCATTAACAATATGCTGCCAAGAAAGCTATGGAAATGATTCATAACACAAATCATTTTTGTCAATTGCTCAAAATGTTTGGAATTCTTGCAAAATTAAGCAATCGACTTCCAGCGATCCACTTTTCCTTTTCACGATAAGAATTCGTCGCATGTGTATTAATGTTTGTACATATTTCACTCTAACTTTCTCTTCTGCTCTTTCTTTCTTTCTTTCTTTTTTTGTTTCTATCGCTACGCCGACTTTCATTCTTTCATCTTCCATCAAGAAATCCTTCGGATTATTATGAAATATTAAAGTTGTAAGATCTCGTGTTTGTATGTATGTATGTATGTATTGTATATCTTGAAACCTGAGAATAGGGTAACAATCGCAAATTCAACTTACCATCTCTAATTGTTTAATGTAGTTGGAAGTGGTGTTGGCTGCTTGAATAAGAGGACGTCCTCTGTTAAAGACAGCGCATATCACCAAACCCAATGAAAACATGTCACTAAGCAAACTGCATTTGGAATTCAGTTGTGTCTCAGGTGCTGCGTTAAATTCATAAGTAAGAAAATGGAGAGAAAATAAAACCGTTACTTCTTTAAGTGCTAAAGCTCATAAAACCTGTCAAAAATTTATAAAATATATATTTATATATATATATATATATATATATATATGTAAGCATATATATTTACAAGTTTATATATTTACTTACCAATAAAATTTAAATTTGGTTGAGCCATTTTTGACAAACGGTTACTCCATGGCTGACACGGTATCGAATCATTTAAATCAGTCTCATTCATTCTTTCTATAGGGCATTTTAATTAAGTCATTACGATTAATCTTATATTTTAGTTAACTACATATCCTACCTATAAATTCTAATCCACTTAATTTCCAGGTACCACGCTTTGTCACCAGTATCGATGAAGGACAAACATTACGATGTATTACATGTCCAGAATAATGTAAATAGGATAGGGCCTCTACTAACTATTAAAATGGGAAGAAGCATAATATTCTGGTCAGTCGAAGATGACGTTCGCCTAATCTAATTCTTTACCTATTATTATAATTTCATCAGAAAATATTTTAAAAAATATACTTTTCTTATCTAAAGGCTTAGTTTCCATGAGAAGCCTTACCACGGGTAGAGGATCGAAAAGTTGATTCATGTGTTTCAAAGTTAGCTGATTACATTAAGATATTAAGATCAATATTTTGAAGCAATGCAATACTTAAAATGGGACTTGACTGTCATATAATAAATAATTTTTTGTAAGATGAGAAGAGAATTGAAGAAATCGTTCCACTTTCACAGTATATATCGTATTATACATAAATTTTTGTCGAAAAATATTGAAAATCTAAATGTTTATATTCTGCACTACTTGTGATCAAAGGGTATATTTAGTCTGTATGGATGTGCATAACGCCCAGAATGGCATGAAAGGCGGTAGTAAATCGGGCCCGATTCAATTTCATGTCAATGTACTAAATCTTATAAAAATGTATCGAAATGGAAACCTATGCGTTAAATACAAATACACATGGACAGACATTAATGGAAGAAGACGAACATTTCGATGGGCTTAAGTTAATTTTGGAAATGATTCTAAATCGATGAGTGTCGTAAAAGTAAATTCACACGGAGTACTCTGTACAAATGTCACCAATGTAACATAACCCTTTTATCGCGAACATGATGGAGATGAAAAAGAATAATGAACGAATTTTTGCTTTACATTTAAATAATTACCTGTAAAAATCCATATTTCAATTCAATATCTAAAAATTGATAGTTCTTAGCGTGATTGGGCTTATGCGGCATTGGTATTGAATTTTGATTTAGATGAGAATTACCAGAAGTAGTAGGAGGAAGTACGACATTTTCGTAAGTTTTTGATTCCTATAAAGAAAAGATAAAACACAAAATTATTATGAAATGAAATTCATCCCTATTCACAGGGAATTCCTTGCGGTCCATCGAAAAAGCTACAACAATATATTCATATTTAAGTACAGCACATCTCTCTAATAATCTTTAAATCACATTTTTCCGTTTGCCGTTTGGGTATTTTGTATTAAGTAGTAATGCTTATGTATGGTAACATCACCAAAGGATGACGAGTAAGCATGTCCGTCTATTCGTCTGTGTTATAGCCGTTTTAAATATTCTCCTGGCCGCAAAAATGTATCTATCGTCTTCAAATTTGCCGGAACCATTGAAACTTCCTTCAGGTTAGTATTGAAAATGAGACAACTCGGTCGAGGGACACGCCTACAGTACTACGTAAAATGAGCACACTTATGTTTTTCAATATGAATATAAAATTAAAATTTCCTTATCATTACTCATAAACCACGCCAGATAAATATACAAGAATTTGCACGTGGAGTACGTGTACGGGAGCGGACAAAATTGACATTATATCAAAGTTTCATTTTTTTTCAATACCTTTATAAGGCGCGGAAGCAAGTTTCAAAAACCCCGTAAAGTATATAAACTCTTGTCCAGTTCCAAATGCGGAATACGTCTAAGAATGTCCGTCTGTTAGTCTGTTCATCTGTCCATCTGCACACTATGTCGTATCCGCAGCTTCTTCCGTTCGCAAAATAAAAAATATCGCCTACAAATTTGCAACGTAGTTTAGAAATGGCCCAAGCAGGTCAAAGGACACGCCAACAATCAAAACTGAGAAGACGGTTGCATTCCGTGTTTTTTACTCGTTGATCATAAATTGCATAAATACACGATATAAATTTCCGCAAAATTATTCTACAAGAATATCAAAAAACAGCCACACCCACTCAATATTATGGGTTATGTAAATTTATATTTTTCTTTTTTGTTCCAACTTTTATAGGATAAAAAGATGTACAAAATGTCAATACGTCCATACAAAGCGTACAAACGTCGTTTTGTTACCTGAATACTGACACTTACACGGTACGTTATATCTACAGTAGTGTTTTCCTTCAAATACAAAAACAAAACATCTATATGTATATATATCTCGTTGAAGTGGAAAAAAAAACATACTTATATGTATACATATACAATACTATGTCCAAAAGGAGGACCAATATTAAAGTTAAATTGCCCGGGTATATCGAATATCAGAAGTATTTTATTTCTAAATTGGCAACACTTTCGGAGGCATCTGTCTTCAATTTCACATCATAAGCGTCGTTAGCGAAAGAATCGCACCGAAGATGTGCAAAAATCAGAGTCATGTTAATAATTTTGTATGATTATCGTGCTTTTGTGGACTACGAATACCTTCCGCCAATATTATTTGGATCTTGGGCATCGTTTGCGTGAAGCTATGCTCAAAAAGTGGCCGAAATTAATTAAATAAAGTAAAAATTAAATCGGTCACACAATCGTATATATATATGTATATATATTATTATATTTTGGTTTACGCGGTTTGACATGGGATGTCGCTAGAATTCTCCCATCACATGAAAACAGACTTAACCTGATATGGTTATCGTCACCGGTTAGGAGAAGGGAAGTGATTTCCTCTTCTTATCTATTGAACATTGTCGACATCAATGTACCGGATCGGTCTTTACGACACTCTCTTCCTTTGAAACTCGCTCATCGCTGCACCAATTATCTAATGTTTAATTCGTTTACCGAATTACGACCGCTTTGATCAGTTTGCTGATTCTATTCTATAATGTACTGTTTTGTTATGCTAGACGGTTAGACAGTTTTTATATTGGTATTATTATCATTGGTAGTAGTATTAGCTTAAATTTAAATTTTGGCTTTTTTGTAGTTCTTCTAGTTTTTGGTTGGAATTTGTTTTCGTAAGCAATTTTAAATAAATAAAATAAATAATTCTATGTATATATGCATACCCATCCAATGTGTAGGATAAAGATTTGACATATATGACTTAATGCTACGTCATCAACAAATATCGAACGCGCATAAGTGATAAATTGAAAAAATATTTGTATATACCACGGTTTTATTGCATTCAATATCTCAAAATTTATGTCAATAAAGAATACATTTTTTTTTTTGTTTTTTTTTTTGCTCGAAAGATACAAAAGGAATTTGTTTTTGTATCATATGGTTAGGCATCATCTGCATCGACCGCAAAGCCGAATCCCGTTGGAAGAAGGTGGTCTATTGTAAAGTGCGGAGAAGCTATCAAAAAAATCATTTTTTTTTACATGACATCTTCCAAAAAATTCGTACGAATAGCGGTTCGTGATACATTGAAAGCAGTAACCCACGCCAGACTTGCCTACTCTTGATTACCACGTATTTGCATCGACGGTTCACGAACGTACTGACAAGCACCTTGATGCTTACGAAAACATGGCTCGATGATTGATTCGCAGCACATAGGGAAGACTTTTACTAACGTGTGTGCTATCGACAAATTGCTCGACAAATGCGAAAAATGTAAACTACTTTTTATCACACTTGTGTATTTAACGTGTTTTTTCGAAAAAAAAAAATATCGTTTATCCGTATGTATATAGAGAAATCCGCATGTTATACACCTACACTTATGCAGGTATACGCATATATTCGTATAACTAGCGATGGAGCGCATATTGAGTAAACTATTTTTTATTATACATCGGTATTTAACGTGTTTTTGCGAAAAAAAATCGTTTACCCCTATACATATGTACACATATATATGTGTACGCGTACAAATATATATATATATATATATATATATATAGACATACAGATAGGTTGTGTGTACAGATTTAGTAACGCGTTGTAATATAATGCTTAGCGATGTTCGTGCCTATATATATAAATATATATGTCGTATGACATATATATACTAAGTGAAAAAAAAGTTCATAGTTTGTTTTACCTAATGGATGGTTTCAGAGTCGTGTAATTAACTTTATTAAAACCATATCATGACGCATTTGGTAGATGACAGTTTACAAACGAAACACTTCTCTGACGAATCGAGAAGAATTGGGAAAGCTCGGCTGGGAAGTTTTGATACATTCACCGTATATCCATGACGTGATTGGCCCGCGTGACTACAATTTGTTTGGCTCGCCGCTCTCGAAGTCTCTGCAAAGCTGTCTTTAAAAAAGGCCTGTAAAAATCATTTGGCTCACCTTTTCCCTTAGTAGTTCTGCAATCGTCAGATAATAGTTTTAGCAAAGTGATTTGCTAAATATTACATATTGGTTCAATAAAATTCCTTTTGAAAATTGAAAATAGTTTAGGAGAACTTGTGATAAAAAACACCACGAACTTTTTCATTTAATGTGGATGCTATCTAGTTACGGTCTAACGGTATGTATTGACTATTTTACTGAGGTACTAATTAGCGTCTTTTTTTCTTTTTATATTCTCATTAACGTTTCCAAGCCAGTCCCACTTTTTCACTTAATATGGATGCTGCTGAGGGTATGTATTGACTATTTTACCGACGTACTAATTAGCGTCTTTTTTTCTTTTTCAATTTTCATTAACATTTCCAAGCCAGTCTTCATGAGTTTTACAAACAAGCTAAACAAGACTAAACAGGTATTTGAAAAACATTTCATTTGATGGAAGTAACACCATTATGGCCGGTGGAATATTTACAATACTCACAAAAGTTTCCAATCGTTTAATCCGTTTGGTTGTACATTTCTGTTCCGAATCTACCATAATCCAGCAATTAATGAAATTGCAAAAGCTTACGTAAGAACGTTACTTATAGCGTTTCTCCCCAGAGTTTACTCTTTGTCACTTATCATCGTTAACGTGCACAGAGATATCTCATACCAACACCTACTGGGCTAACATAGGCGCTTATAGTCAAGTCGATAGCTATCTAAATATCTTTGAGATACAGTTCAGGTTATTTAACAGTAAATAATGAATCAATTTTTTAACAAAATCTCCGTGGACTCAAAAGATAAAGTTTAATAGCTCACGATTACTCATCAATGCGTGCTGAACGATGGTGCTTACAATAACAAGACGTGTAAGGATTGATTGTTTAGTCAGTTTGAGTATACCGACGTAGCATGTTACTGACTAATTTAAGAGGTAACATTTCTGTAACAGCCTGAAAAAAGACACGTAGTTGACCATGTCTTCTAGGATGGAATGAAAATTAGTGGAATGATAATATGTGTGGGCAATTTGAAGGAAAATTGTGTGCCAAGTCTCATTATACCCTACATCACTTGTGGTACAGGGTATGTTAAGGTAGTGCGCACGTATGTAACACCCACAAGCGCTTAAGATAGACCCATCTTTTATTATACCAATCGATTCAGAATCATTTTCTAAAACAAACTAAGCGTGTATGTCCGTCTATCCGTCTGATGTCTATCCATGTATTTTTGTGTTCAAGCTGCACGACGCAATTTTTGAGATACTATCTTATCGAATTTGAACAACGCAGGTTTATTTTTTGGATACCACCCCATATAAGGATTTTCATGAAATTTAAATTCTTATATACCAAAAAGGCCTAAATGTTAATTTTTTTGTGATGAAAACTTGTTCATGATAGCAATTAAATAAAAAAAATTAATTGCACCTAATTTGAATCACCTGGATCTATATCTTGGCCCCACTCTTTATAAGATATCTCATGTTATCTTCATAATCCATAATAGCGTTTCACCAAAACATATGAATGCTAGGGAATTTGGATGACATAGGTCTATTTTTTTTGCACTCCAAATTTTATAGGCGCTATTACGAAACGCAAACTCTTATATGAAAAAAGAATCTAACCTTCCAATATGCGGTCTTTGCGTGAAAATAATTTGTACTTTTTGGTGTATTATTATGAAAACAAGCGAATAACTGTACTAGGCGAAGTGGTGCAGGGTATGTCATAGGTAATAGTCAGCGTCAGCCGACTACAATGTGCTTACTTATTTTTCTATACTAGTGTTTGTAAAACAAACCACATTTATGTAACGCAATAATTTGGTAGTCGAGTATACACTGGAGGAATCAAAGATTGATCTGAAGACGAACATCGTTCGCTTTGTAGGCTTTGTCACTTCATGTTCATGTTTTACTTAGCACGTCTAAGTTAATTGTATTCAATGTTTATTAAACATGTTATGTGTCACTCAATAAATCTCCTGTTTGGTACATAAAAGGGGTAACAATTTACAGACCCATATGACTTCTCGTGCAATCTTTGAAAGATATGTGTCAATATTTCGTGACATGCTGATCAATAGCTTACAAGTTACTGTTATTTTAGTGACACAATTATTTTAGCCGCTTAGAACAGTTTTCGCCGGTTGCTGTTCACTAGGCTGCCTGCCAATGTGACTCTGGAGTCTAGCGATGAAAGCATTTTTCATCCATCGTCACATATCGTATGAAACAAACATTTTTATTTTGCTCTACACAATTTTCTTACGTATTCGTTTATATATTCGCTTCGCCTATTCTTCACGTCACGTTTTGAATTGTACTTCGACTTTATAAAATATGAACGTACGCACTCAATTAAGGACGCAGGAAAACAATCAAATGAATAAAAAAAAAACCGACTGCTCTTGGTTTAGGCGGGAAGAGCACATTTATTGCATATTAGTTGTGTATGGCAGGTGTTATTCGCTAACAATAACAATTTAATAAAAGCAATTAAAAAATAATCCGCGATATAAATTAAGAGGCAAACTGCTCGTAATATATTTAATATCAAACAATACTCGTAGTCAGAGCCATAACATACGCCGCGTTATTCTATGCATACGTGGATATAAAATATAATTTTCCTTAAAACAGAAAATTAATTTAAGCGAACGCAATCATTTCTTTTTTATGCAATGCAGGGAAACCATTTTCTGTTTTTTCCTTTTTTTCCTTTTTTTTCAATGTTTGAACAACAAACCAATTAATGTGCACTATCCCTTAGTAGATAGGGCAAGGGTCAGGAAGGGCAGTGGATTGAGGAGGGGAGAAATGATAAAGTGTTTGTAACGCGCTGAAAAATAGCCCGGGGATAGATGGGGAAGATCCGCATTCTGATTTCTATATGAAAGCCGTAAAATAAAAGTTCCTCTTGGAGTTAATAGTGAAGACCTCATATTTCTAAAGACAAATTTCACTTTTCACTTTTTTGCTTAGAGACAAAGTTCTATAATGATCAATAATCGTAGCACTTTTTCTAAAAGCAAATTGAAATTGCAATTTCACAAGGAAGTCGCATTTGCCATTGCCGGCTATACTCGTATACATTCTTTATCAGCGTAAATAGCGAAAATTCTTTGGCTAAGTTTGTCTATTTGTTTTTGCGCCTATCTCTTCCGACCTAAATTCTCTTCTCTTCTCCTTAAGCCATTACTTTGACATTTTTTTAAGTAATTGATTTAATTATCTTAGGTGTGAATATTTCTTAATCAAGTGTTCGAAATCAAATAATTCAAGCGAAATCATCGTAAAGTTTTTCAATATGCTATATAGTATGTACTGGTTCCTACACATATATATCGATTTCCATATGACACACTATGCACGATATCTACAATATAATAACAAATGCAAAATATCTGCAGCTTTGCTCCATTTTGCAATTAAATATGCAACAATGTATATGTGCACTAAATGGGAATGGATATTAAAGCTTTTGACCTGCTGCTTTTTTCCTTACCTTGTTTCTTGTTTTCGCTTTTTTAAATATTTATTTCCAATATATCCGCTTAAAGATACCAAAAAAAATCTTGTAAATATATATTTAAATTTACCGGAGATTATTTTCCTCAATACAAGTGCGTGCAGTTGCTATAAAATTTCTCTTGTTTCCTTTTTTTTTTTCTTTTACTTATAAATATCTCTTGTAAAAATGGAAAAATTATTTGAAATAAGAATTGATTAAGGTCTTTACACGATAATTAAATCACGGTTCAAGAATAATCGGAATTTTTTTAAAACCTTTAAGAATTGACGGTTGCCTGTAGTACAATAATCTTTTTGGTGACTGATATTGACCAGCAAGATGAAAGAAACATAATTTCAGCCAAATTATTAATAGCTAGATACCTCTATATATAATCATATATTCGAAAGAGAGGGAACAGTTGGGGTTTTTCTAATCTGTATCGTAAATAGTAGGATACGCATGACCGTAAGCATCGTATATCGTTTATATATTAAATAAAATTCTTTTACAAATTGTCACAATCTCTTAGGTATTTATGTACACGTATGTAGTAAGAAAACGACTATTTTCACCTTGAGTGAAACATTTTAGTTCTCGCCCGAATGGAGGCACATACGTCTGATATATTGCATAAAGTAAAAAAATTCATGGCGTTCTTCCTTTTACAGTTACGTAACTTTGGCAATACTCAGCTGGTCAGAATTCCTATCTGCGAATCTCTGAAATCGAAACAGTTTTGAAGGGCTTGATAACGGGCGATGCTGATGACTAAAACATATGCGATAATAATGTGCAAAGAAGATGGTACTCCAAACTGGATGAAGGTACATACCGTATTGATGCAGACTGCGTAAGGTAATGCTTGTGATGACATTGAAAAGGAATTGTGCTTGACCTGGCCAGACGATCTATTCCATTTTTTAGTATTAACAAATAATGCGATTACAGCGCGCCATTTAGGTAAAGCGTTCGGGATTGATTGACGAGAGAGATGTTGTTTGCCATCACGATAATGTGAGATCTTATCCATTTTAAATGATTCGGGAAAAATTAAGAGAGCTTGGTTGGAAAGTTTTGTTGCATCACCCCTATAGTTCGGACTTTAGATCTGCCGACTACTATTCGCCCTCTGCAGAACTCGCTGAACAATGCAAAGGTGATTTCAAAATAGGCCTATGAGAATCACTTAGATGAGAGTCTCGTCCAAAAATTCCCGAAGTTCTACAGCCCCAAAAATGGTAAAAATAGATAGACAGATAGATAGATAGATAGATACTAAAAGTTATTATGTCGTCGTAAATAAGACTCATTTTCGAAACTAGTAAGAACGTAAGTAAGTCGAGCAAGGCCGACTATTAGACACCGAAACACTATTTCGCCTAATACAGTTATTCACTCGTTTTCGTAATAATACATCAAAAGTTACACATTATTTTGCATGAAAATGCATACTTTTCATGAAAGCCCGCATGTTGGAGGAGTCCTTATATGCGGTCGTATTCAAAAAATAGATCTATTTGATCCAAATTTGGTAAGATTTAACTCGATGTCAATTTACTGTTATGAACTAATTTTCTCCAGGAGATATTAAAAATTATACCTTGTCACCATATAAAGATTCAGTTTTCGTCGAAATGATTTTGTATGAGAGAGGGATCAAAAAATTGCTACAGTCGAAGCAATTTTTTCGTACCGATGTAGAGTGTCCAAATAATATTGCGGAGCGAGATTCGTCGAGAAATTTTGAAAATTGCAATTTTTCTCCCATATAATGACTTTTCAAAATACAGCGTTATATGGGAAATGGTCGAAAAAGTGCACCGATCTAAACCATTTCCCATACCGTTCATCTTTGGGTCAAAGCATGCCAGTGCAGCAAATTTCATCAAAATATCGTAAAAATTGTGACCTGCAACGTGAACACAATTTTATATGGACAAATGTCAGACGGACAGACAGGCTTAGATCGATTTAAAAAGCGATCGAGCTGAATCAATCAATATTATAAAAGGAGAATCTTTTCGTTACGTACGTCCGCACAAACTTAATATACATTGTGCTTTGAGCGTAAGAATGACGAAAAAACTGCTAATATTTTCCCATACCTACTGCTTCCCTCAACGTTAAACCTGACACCTAGAGAATCTCTCTTTTTCTTTCTATCTCTTTCTCTCTTTCTCTCTTTCTCTCTCTCTCTCTCTCTCTCTCTCTCTCTCTTTCTTTCTTTCTTTCTTTCTTTCTTTCTTTCTTTCTCTCTCTCCTCCCCGTGCTCTTTCAACTCTCCATCATTGAGCCGGCACAACGGCATGTTAAACCTAAGCAAGTGGATCCAATTGCCACCATAAGCCTAGGAGATGATTAAAACAATTTTACAATTTTCCACGAGGGTGGAAATGGGCTTGTTTGTGCCCTGGTCACGATCGTTGTCTGCAACTACTAATTGGTGAAAATGTGCTTTCATATCAAGCGCACAAAAAAAGAGTAATTCGAATATATTTCTATTAATAGAGTCTCTAAAGGAGAGTTCTGACTAAGCTGACACCAATTTGGCATTATGTAATGACCATCCAACCAATCCAGTAACTACAAGAATAAGTTAATGTTAAGATACATAAATACATACATAGTATTGTGTGTAATATGTATGGAGAAAATACTCTATAAGATGTGAACATGAAACTTACATGAAAGGCCAAAATATTAGCAAGACTTGCATAAATTGGTTCCGCCGCGAAGGCCAAAGTGTCAGCGGACTCTTCGACAGTGTGTAGTATTTGTAAAATCTGAAAAGAGATCAATAAAAAAATCACGCTTTTACGCAAATAGAAGGAGATCCTCGGTTGCATTTTACTTAAAGCGTTTTCCTTTCAAATCAATCTATTTCTCCAATCACGACAATGTCCAATGCAAGACAGTGTTACTTAATCAAGTGAATATGGCCAAACCTTTAAATGAGTTTCACAAAAAAAAAAAAAAAAAAAAAAAAAAAAAAACGGACTATTAACCTACCTTAGGATGACGAAATCTTTCTAAGGTTTTAACCGATGTTTTTAACAGTTCCGTTATAGTTTCTTTACGTCGTGGCTTATGCAACTTTTCAGCGATCCTTTTTTCAAATACAAAAATCGAACATTCCTATTGGATGGTGAAAGAATAATAAGACACGGTTAGGCAATTTGTTATTTTCCTTTGTCGCATACAAGACAACCTACCTTACCATCACTTTTTCGTAAAGCTTCGTGTATCTTCCATACTAATTCTGGGCCGGCGCAAGCAATTTGTTTACCAATATCAAAGTACTGCTTAATGGGATTGGTGTCAGCGACATTTGGTGCGGCAGATGGTATATTGGCGCTTTTAAATTTGGAAAACATTGTACCGGCAGGCATACCATCAATTAACTTAGCAAACACATTGGAAAAACTGCCTTGACGTTTAGGTCCGACAGCAATTCCACCCCCACCACCAACGCCACCACCAACGCCACCACCAACACCGCTACCACTGCCGATGCTAATTGCGGCACTACTAGACGCACCCGTTAAATTATTGCCACCTATGATAATATTAGTCGGGTTAATGCTGCCACTACTAACGCCGACATTGCCACTAAAATCATTGAAACCGGCTTGTGCTTGTGAATTTAAAAAAATACGTGTTTGCATAGGTATGGTTGTTGTTGTTGTTGTTGTTGTTGTTGTTGTTGTTGTTTTTGTTGTTCTTGTTGCTGTTAATGTGGTAATATTCGCTAAAGTATCATCGTTTTTAATAACACCATCCCTTGATATTTGTACATCCTCTACTATGCGCACGTTATCCGAGAATCCATTCACTGCTTGCGTCGCTATACGGTTGTGCATAAGTACAGAAAACGTTTATATATAAATATCATAAATACTGGGCTCTCGAAAAGTAAAACGAATCAGAATTATAATAACCGTTTTTTTATTTTCCAATGCCTTAACCTATAAAGTAGGGCGTCTTTCCAGGTTTAGCATTCAGACAAAGCACACTATTTAATAGCTTCTCTTATCTCAAAAGGGTTACTAAGAAGCGGTTCGTTCAACCATGAAAACAGGGGATCATATGAAATGAATATGATCTCTGTGCGTCTGTTGTGACTTATGTCAGTCTATAGAGGCGCATTAATGTAATGCAAAAATCATGAACTGTTTTGCCGCGAATGTGGGCATTTTTCACGAATGCTGGCCAATGCAATTGGCCTCCTAATTAATTGAAAATTATTATTATTATTATTATTAGATAATATTCTCTATTACCTGTTCGATCGTGTGAAGGGAAATGCTTGTCAACAAACGTTAATATAACTCTGTTCATTAATTAGATTTCTTCGATTTCGAGTCGTCTTTAACAAAATGTTCTTCTTACTCGCATAAATCTATATCTCATCGCTAAGGATTATGCATTTCCGATCTTCAACATCCATATACAGTATCGCTTCAACCACTTTAACATGAAGTTGTTTTTCCAAATATTTATTTGTTTTGGAACACTAAGCAGCTAATGGAGATGGGAACTACAAATCGTCCGACTTACGCAAGATCTCGAATATTTAACTAACTGATAGCTAGCTGATCAAGAAATCAATCATTATTAATGCCATTTTTATTAGTGGTCGAACTTGAAATTGAACTTGATTCACCTTTGACTGTAGAACTATCTCTTCACCATAACATTTTCTTACTTCTTGAATACTTTGTTCAATAAATTCATTCATTTTGAAAACTCATTGACAACCATTTCCCATACAATTACAAAAGAAGCTCCAATTTATAAACCAACAAAGCGTATGATATATGATATAATTTCTATCGAATGTTAACGATATTTGTAGCAGTCGGACATAAAAATAGTCGAAACTCGTCTCTTTGAAAAATAAAAATTCCTCTTATTGTTTGAACGCAATAGTATTTATAGTCAAATTAATAGTTCAAGTGTATGTTAATTCAGAAGTTCACATTACGACCTTGAGATTTATAATTTTTACATAAAAGATGCAAATAATTTTCCTTCTAAAAATATAAAGGAAAGGTATGTATATACATGTATATGTATATGTAAAAATGTCACATATGTTCAAAAAAAAGCTGACAATATTGCATATAATTGTTTGAATGGCAAAAAAAAGAAATTATAGCTGGAACAGATTTTGCATCTAATCGAACATATATCTTATTAACTGTATCCACAATATTGATGGTTGTGTCTGCTCTTATCCAGTTGACAATAATGAAATAAAATCGATTTTAAGGCTATTTCTATACTTAATCGCAATGTAAAATTTTTCCCTAACACTATTTTCATTAAGTGAATTCTTTGATGCGAATGCTTAATCATCTTGTTCGTACCTTGTTGTTGAAATATTCTATTTGTTGGAAAGCCTCTGATGTCCGAATTCAATATTGTTGATTTTACTGTTGCCGCGTTCTGCTTAGGCGTGAGAGTTGCGGTTGTTGGCTTTTTTAAATGTTTTTGCAATAGTTCAGCATTGTTTTGTTGCTCTGTTTGTTGTTGGCATCGATATGCTGTTGACGTTGCTGTTGCTGTATTATATTGTTGCAGATGCTGCGTCCTTTCAACTTGAGCCTGTACATGAGGTGGTCGATGTTGATACAAAATATGCTCTTTTAATTTCTTCCAATGCAGCGCTATTTTGAAGAAGTTCCTCTGTCAATTTATGATCAGAAAATTGATTTGATTTGCCAAACGAATTTGTATAGCAAATAAAAACACAATCTCAACAATCTCTCTTAGACAACTGCTTTTGACATCCAAGTATTGCAACTATTAATGGAATATTGTTTTCGGTTGTTGCTTAATATTTTTCCCTCAACGTTTTGTTCATTCAAAAAAAAAAAAACGTTTAATTGTACGATGTCCTTATAAATTGAACTCAGCTTAGTTGCCTCCTTTGTCTGAATTCATTTTAGTTATTTCAAATTTTAGCAAAAACTTTATGCAGCATAATCAAGCATAATGCTGTTGTTGTGTATTTCTAAGGCCAGATAACTATTTCCAACTATTTTGTAACTGGACTGAAAGAAAAATTTAATTAAAAACATGTTTCGTTCAAGTTAAAGTGCATTCAAACTCTCTTCTCGCATAAGGAGGCTCCGATTTAAAATAACAACAATAACAATAACAACAACAACAACAACAACAACAACAACAACAACAACAACAACAACAATTTTAAATCATAATATGCATTTTAAGTGCATATTGCGATGATTAAGCAGAGAATACATATTCAATTAAAAACCTTCCGGCCATAAACGTATACGTGTTAAAGGTTTTTGTATACAAGCCTCCAACAAGTGCTATGACATACAAATAAATTGTGCCTATTTAATTTTCGTTTCATGTACTAAACCATTTATCCCGATCAGAGATATGTCTCGCATACATCGTAGTGGGCTTATACACGAGAGAGAGTACTGTAAAGTTCGCACACATTCTTATTAGTCTTATTATTTTATGACTCGCATTTCGTCTGTCTCCATATAATTGAAATAAAATAAGCGAATATTGCTAATGTCTTAACCAGTATGATCAGCATACCAGACAGCAATAAATACAAATACATGATAATAATACGACTGGTTTAGCAGACATATTATCATCGTAAGGAAACGACGATTGACGATTGTTTGCCTAATGTGGCAAATTCATGACGAAAGGCATATGAAATTTACAATATTAGAAAGATTCAAATACTGGAGCCACGATAAGAAATCCGTCGATATTGCGGACTGCCGTCAACATTATCACGTGAAAGAATGGACTGATGTCCAGAATTTTTCGATTGTCACTCCAAGGCAAACACTTCGACATCAACATTAAAGACTAATGGAAATGACATATAAAAGATGTACTTGCAGTGAGCCGCACGCGTACCGAAGATGCACGGAAATTCGACACTAGGTAAATACAAATCTCAAAATTCTCTTTAGACAACGATGACTTGTTTTTGTGAACGCATTATGTAATAGATATGATATTGAAAAGTAGTTTTGATGAATAACTAAAGGAAAGTAACATCCGAGGATGAGGATCCGTTAACAATCCCTCTGACCGGACATATAGCAGGCTTGGTTAAAATGTCAGCGGACAAATAGTTAATAGGAGTAATTATATATATATATATACATATATATTACAATTATATATTACAATTATATCCTATATATTATCGTTTATTATATATATAATTGTTGATGCATGAGCAAGATTATGATTTTTTAAAACCAATTTTGCTGAAGGATTAGAGATTTCTTCTTATCTCAATGATTAGATAATCGCACTTTACGCCCCAAAAACTCCAGACTACTAGTCGAATAACCTCGCCAACCTTCCAACGATTGAATATTTAATGTGATTTTTGCGCTGGCGGTATAATTGGAACACTGTTTTGCAAAAATGCTGCTGATTCGACCGCTACAGACGATGGATTGTGTTTTTTTGTTAATATATGATTTTTGTATTTAATATATTGAAACATTGCTCCCCGCGGACAAACAAACAATGTCTTCTATTCAGAAAAGAAAGCCAATATAAATTTTTCATAAGATCGGAATTTTTATTGCCTCAATGGCCGCTTTAAGCCTTCTAGAATACGTAAAAAAATGTCATTATCTGAAAAACATGTTTTCCTTGAAATTATGGGATTTATCTCAAACTATCGGAAAAGCAGGTGTTAGCATCAAAAGAATTCCTATTGGAAAGTTAGGAGATAGCCTTTAGATCCGCGCGAGTAGCCGAGTAGTTTTCGCGGATTGAAATGTCAGTGTAAGCTCGAGCTTACTTTCGCAGTAGCAATAGTGAGCGTTCAGTCGGCAATGATATAACACTTATCGATTGGGGCGCACATCCATTAAGCTGCGGCCGCCGTCATCCTAATTTGTACTTTCTCTTCTGACATTTCTTGCTGACCGCGAACTGGGAGACATCGTCTGACTGAGCGACTGAGCATATCAAAAAAAAAAAAAAAAAAATTTATTCAATAACATTTTCAAACGAAAGTACGATTGTGTAACATCATCGGGACGACCGTTCGAGCGCGATTCGAAATGAGTTAATGTTTCTGCCGGGCAAGAAAGCGATGAAAATTATGAGATTAATTACAATACAAATTTGTTTATAGAATTATAAATTTTTTCTCCGTTTCATTCGTCACTAAACGCTACACGTAAAGTATACGACATGCGGTTCTCTCTTTTTGGTAGAGATGGTAAAAATGACGCTTTCCAGCATATAATCTTTGATAAGCTGCTTTAAATATTGTTGATTAACAAAATATCAATTTTTATGGTCATAAACTGAACGTTTCAATTGAAGCGTTCGCCAATCACACAAAATCAATATTTTTGAAATTCCCCAGTTAATTGAGTAGCTATTGGCCAATGAAGTAATTGGCTGTGTTTTTTTTTTTTATTTATTTTTTTATTTATGTTTCGCAACACTTTACGGGCAGCAGAGTCCTTTAAATTAAAAATGTGTCGCGATTTTTGAACATTTTTCAAAAATAGTTTTTTGTTTGCAATGCTTCAGTATATACATAATAATTACTTTCCTTACTTTTATTTTGACCTCACATCACTTGTGAAAGGGCTTAAGATAGACCCACCTTTTATTATACCGGCCGATTCGGAATCCTTTTCTAAATCGATCTAAGCCTGTCTGTCCGTCTGATGTCCGTCTATGTTGGTTTGTGTTTAAGCTGCACGTCGTAATTTTTGAAGTATTTTAATGAAAGTTAGCACACAAACGTATCTTGGCCTAAGAACGAACGTGATTGAAAAATTAATCGGATCAGTGCACTTTGAAAAGTTGTTATATAAAATAAAATTTCAATTTGCAAAATTTCTCAGCAAACGTGGCTAAGTAAGTAAGTATTTCGACATTCTAAGTTGGTACGAAAACTTTCAAGCTGCTGGAGCAATTTTTCGAATCCCCTTTCAAATAACGAAAACTGAAGGTCTAATTTTCAATGCATCATAATGAAAATCAGATCATACTACTAATTCAAGATAAAAAATTAACTGTCCCAAATTTGGACCATCTCGGCCTATTTTTTGGATCCTAGCCAAATAAGGATCCTTTGTAGGACAAAAATTTGAAATTTTAATATGTGATAATGAAAATTGCTTCATGGCAGTAATTTCATGCAATAATGAGAATTCTATTAGGCAATAGGGTATGGTAGGGCGTTTACTTCCATATTAAAAAAAAGAAAAAATAAATAATTCCTTAGATAAGCAAGTAACAGTGGGCACGCTTCTACAACAGATGATTACCTTCTTTGTCACTGTCCTTTCAAGCAGTTTTACAGCTTAACGTCATCAAAATCAAATGGAAGCGTTTGTCATATGTAAAGAAATTTTTTTAAAATATTCATACTTTTCACCCTAAGTGGTAACGTTATGGTTCTATTAGTTTGTTGTCTTTAAAAGCGTAATCAAATATTTTCCGACAATTTACTTATGCAAAGTAGTGCAATAAAAATTGCTAACGAACTGAATTTGAGTTGCTTATGCGCGTAACACTTTAAGTAAAATAATTGGAAAAAAAAATTTTTTTTTTTTTTTTTTTTCAAAAAATTGCATACATTAAAGCAAACATTCTCATAAAAGCTTATACATGTCATACATACGCCTTGGGACGTTGACATACGTAATTGGCTAGTGAGTTTATATACGCTTGCCTTAAAGTCAGAATTTCCCAAATAAATAGAAACGGCACCTTAAGCAATGTCAGAAAATGCAGCTCTAAACATTTTAATTGAAGAACGAAACAGAACCAACACACACACACACACAGCGATGCCATAGATATGCATCCATCTGACATATGACAATGAAGTAAGAGACGAAATCATTGTTTTCTAAACTTATGACTTTATTCCATTCTAATGGCAGCGTTCTATTTGTTCAGCCATAACATTTTGGAAAACTTAGAATGGTTAACAAAACTAGAAAAAGAAAACACTTTAGTTGAATTAAGTGACGAATCGAATTTTCTAAGTACCATAATGTGGACTATTAATGAATTAAAAATCAATAAACAATCGATTAAATGTAACGACTTTACACTCGTAATCTTTCAGGGAAAATGTGAAAGGTCAATATATATATATACATATATATAAAGGTAATAGTTATGCATAAAAAGTCTTTGCGGTCTTTTCCGCGGGATGGTGTTAATGCCAATATATCGGGCAACACTCGCATGATTGTCTTAAACGAACATGAGCTTAAAAGATGACATTTCAGCTTACATTTTTTGTGCAGACAGTTTTCTAATTATTTGCTCGGGTAAAAGCTGAAATGAAGAAATACGCTATGTGCTGAGTTTTTTACTGTGGAAAAGGTAGAACATGCAAACCCATGCCGACAACTTTGTGAAATGTACGCTGCGAGAATGCTGTGTGTGAACGAAGACTCCGAGGAGTAGTGTGTCCGCACTTTGCACTTTGGTCTGGTCGAAAAAGTCATTGAAATTTTGCAACTGGTGGAGCAAAACCGGCACGTACGCTGTCAGTAATAGGGAATTTTCGGAACAGTTTGGAATCATTTGAAAAGCTCAGGCGCCAAAAACGCACGCGGAAGGACGCACGTGTATGAGCCATAATGTATAGATTTAACATTACATTAATATGAAAACCAACCAAGCAGTGTACGTCCAAATGTCTTCAACTATTTACACCAGTTAAACATATACGAATCGGACAATTCCTCCGATCTACTATCTCCCAACGAAAATATGCCTTGAAAGCATCAAAACAAAAGAATATTTAAAAAGCATGATCGAACAGCATCGCACATATCTAGCGCGTATAAAGTGTATGTAGAAAGTTTTTGTTCATTTGTTCATTTTATTACGCGTATTTATTTATATCATTGCAATGATCATGGAATGTCATGATAAAAATAAGTTAGCAAAACAGTGAGATTCATATCCATTCATGTTTTGATGTTAAATTTAACATTTAAAGCGTTTTATGCCAGCATAAGAGTATAGACGAAGTCTAGCGGTCTTGCCGCTTACATGAAAATTCAACTTTTGGAAACTTAAAATTGTGTCTAGTACCACACAAGTAGGAAAAGTATATTCGCTCGTGACTGAATCTTTTACACTCGCTGCCATTATCCGAAAAAAATAGCTTTAAAAAAGGCAAAGAAGTCAATATTTATATAGTGTATGTGTCCAGTCAATATTTATATAGTAGGCGTGTCCTTGGCTGATTTGCAGTTATTTTCAAATTCCTTTGCAAATTTGTAGACGATGTATTCATTTTTGCGGACGAGAGAATATTTTCCACAGATACTACGCAGTTAAGCAGACAGACAGATGGACAGACGAACACACGGACATGTTTAGGGGCATTCCGAAATTTTATACTCTTTAGGGTATTTTTGAAGATTGTTTCGGCACGCTACAAAGTTAAATTAAATTTTTATAGACTACAACATCGGGTAGGCGTGGTCAAATGTACACATTTTTGTGTAGGTACTACAACATCGCCCATAGAGTATATTTTGGTTATTTTGTAAATTTATCCAATTTTTTTTTTCGCTTTGTAAAACAGAGGTGTTCTCAATTTACTTACTACTGTAGGCGTGTCCTTCGATCGAAGTGGTCGATTTTCATTACCAACCAACTTCCAATGTTTCTCCCAAGTTTGAAGGCGGTCGCTTCGTTTTCGACATGACACAGACGGACAGATGAACATGCTTAAATCGATTCAGAATTTGATGCTGATCTACAATATACATGCTTTGTCAAGTCTCTGACGCATCCTTCTAGGTTTTGCGTTTTGACAAAATGATTATACCGTTTGCAGAGTATAAGTATATAAGGGGTGTGTAGAGAAATTCTCTGTATTGAAATTGATTGCTTTATAAAGCATACCTGACGCGTTTATTACTTTCGAAATGATTGAGTTTACGTAGCTTAGATATTGGTGTGTGTACGGTATGACTTTTCAGTTGCTTGCAAGCTGTCATTTTGTGTTTTGCTTTTTTGCGTCTGTTTCCGTTTTTAACTGAATTGAAATGGAAAATAGTTCAGCTGTGAGGCTACGCAAACGCTTAAATTGGCTTGAGTGAAAATGCACTAAGCTAAGATTAAATTTGCGTACGTCTGTCCGCCTCCAGGAAAAACAACTCAGCAACTATTGTTGTAATTTACGCAAAGTCGAAGATTTGCGAAAATGCCTCGAAAGCACTGAGTTTCGGCCGCGAAGGCATCCATCCGTAAGCTATGCGATAAAAGGTAAAAGACCTTAGGTAGCGATGATAAATATTTCAATTATTAAAGTTTCGAAAAAGTACGGAGAATTTATTTGCAGATCTAAAATATCGTTGATTAGCACCATATTCCGAATCGATTTAAGCCCGTCCGTCTATCTGTCCATCTATGTAATGTTTGAAGTAAACATTCTTCTAAACGCAACAAGGAAAACAACGACTTCGGATTTGGCAAAAAATATTAAAAATTGTTTCAGGTACGTTGTGCTAAAAAGATGGGCGAAACCCATCCAAAAGGCACGTGCACAGCACAAAATAAGCTGAGAACACGTCTGTTTTCAAAAACAAAAAAAAAAAAGTACATTTTTAGCCCATTACTATATTAAACAACAACAGATAAAAATATATTCTATAGTATCTGTACAAAAGTGGGCAAATTCAGCCACTCCCACCTAACGTTTCAAATTATTAAAATTTTATTTTATTTGATTATCTTTTCTATTTTCATGTTTCTTCGAAGAGAAACATATGCTGGGTATAAAAGATTTGGTCAAAGGGGGATATAAATGTTTTACTTAAACATTAAACTTTATCTTCGATCAGGTTGAACAATTTTAAGCAACATAAACAATTGACAAATTGTAGAATGTTATCTCAAGACATTTCAACAACAGAGAGTTTTCAGTGTATTAGAAAAAATGTATGATATTCATAGAAGACTAATAAATAAGGAAAATATAGGTACAAGTATAGTCCATAGTATCTATCCATATACATATATGTATATATACTATAGAGAGAAAAGAAGAAAATGCAACGAAAATTAGTTTATAAAAGCAAGCATAAACTATAGTAATAAAGTAACGTGTTAATTACTAAGTTAATTATAAAAACAAATTGGGAACATAAATAGATTAAATTAAATCTAAATTCTAAGATGAAATGAAATTTGATACTCTACGCCCTTTGTCGAAAGATTTAGGTAAAGTTTTAATACAACGTTTAGCAAAAAATAGCTTAGGAAGTCTGTCAGAGACTATTTTATTCTTAACATTCAATTTTTCGAAGATTGCAAACGGTTTTGAGATGCTTAACCCTTGAATGCACTTAATATAGGCTTTAGAGCAGTTTGTCTAGATGAGACAAGCAGAAGTTAAAACGGGCCTCCCATGATTCCTATTTGATATAAAAGAGTTCTGCTATATTTACCCACCACCGAAGAATGAAAGGTATATTTATTTTTTCAAAAAGTTCGGAGGAAAACTTGAGAGCATCAAAAAGTTAATGTATATTCTGTCCGTCTATCCGTCTATCAAGCAGCCCGTCTGTGTAATGTCGGTTTAAACATTACCCTGGCCACAAAAATAAAGCTGTCGACTTCAAATTTGGCAGAGACATTTGAAGATCTTGCATGCAGCTACTTTGGTATTAAAAAAGGGGCCAAATCGCTCAAAGGATACGCTCACAGCACCACGTAAACTGAGAATACCTCTGTTTTTCAAAGGGAATTAAAAATTGGTTTGTTCCTCATTACTCATAAACTATAGCAAATAAATGTACAAAAATTTGAACACATATTCTATGGGCGATGCTGCAGCATAGAACAATTGGCCACGCCTGCTCCATATTACAATGAATCAAACAGTAAATCTTTTTTCAATAACTTTATTAAGCGCCGAAACAAACTTCAAAAATGCCATAAAGTACACAAATTGTTGGCCAGTTTCAAATTTGGAATGCACGTAAACATGTCCGCCTATTCGTCTATCCATCTGTCTGTTTGTGCAACTTTATAGCATTCGTGGTAAACATTCTCTCGTTACCGAAAATGGAGATATCGCCCACAAATTGGCACAAGAATTTGGAATTGACCTAATGGCACGCCTACAACGCCCACATCCTAATACAACATAAACTTTCATTTTGAAAATAGAAAAAATCAGCTGCGCCCACTACTACTAGAGCATAAAAATGTTGTTCTCTTTTGTTCTTTTGTCTTTTTTTGGGGTAAACGGTGATGGGTATAAAAGATACGGTCTCGACTGAATTGAATTTTCTTACTTGTTATAATAATTATTATTATTATAATTGGTTAAGTCAGAGAAGTAAATTGAACGAGTAAAGTCTTAAAACACTAGCATCTCAGGCTAACGGTTTTATTTATAAATCTGGCTATTGAAATGTTAAAGGACGCAAAAAAGACGTAAGTTATCTTTTTTACTTGGAAGAGGAACCAAAGAAGAATTCAAGCTTATGTTAAGTACGCGCGAGTAATATACTAGAGACAAAGTTTATCTTCCACAACTGTGTTCAGCGTATGAAAAGCAAACACATATTCTGCACAGAATATTTAAAAAAAAAAAAATTATTTTATGCAAAGTTATTTTATACGCCTGTCCATTATGTGGTAACACTGTGCTCTAATCCGTATTAAAAATTTATAAATATATCGAAATAAGCATTTAACTTGAATTGGAGCTTTTTATTTATAGTTTTTCCTTTGCCTATGTATGTCGTATAGTACATTACAGCGACAAGTAAATGACAAGATATCGCAATAAATTTTCAAATGAAAAATATAAATAAAGATAAATTACTTCTGTAAAACAACTTTTTCTTTTTTATTATAAAAAATTTCATTATATTTTCTTGCATACACTCTTAGTTATATCTAAGATAACACACATTCACTTAAAAAGATAGATTTTGTATAACATAAGCTTTTCACAGAATGTGAAATCGTATCAAGAAACCTGAGACGAAAAGCGCAAGAAGTCAAAGGTGTGGCGGCTAATTAACGACGCTACTATTGTTATCGATAACAGAAACAGATAAAAGTCCCGGAGATTTTGCTACTAGCTTGTATTTTGAAGAAAGCATTGGCCCATCTTGTCATTTACTTTTCTTTGACATGAATATTCATTCATTTCGTTGCTTTTATAATATTAGGTAGGATTAAGCAATCATTTATTATTGTTAAATAATTACTTAAGCACTTAAATAGTCGATATTAGCTTACTCTTTCCGCCAAAAAATTAAACTTCAAACATCTGCTCAAACTATTATCCTCAGAGTTTGCACTTTTTATCAAGAGGGATCCCGAGATATTACATAGATTGAGATTTTATACTCATAGACACAGGGAGATAATGTTCTTAAGAGATTCCATAAAGGAAATTTTATTATTATTTTATTATTATTATTATTATTATTATTACTATTATTATTATAATGAATTTAATCAGAGAAACAAATTCTAGAACTAAGGCCTAAAAGCACTAGCACCGAAGGCTAACTAAGGCTTAATTGAGAACTCTATCGCACTTGAGATTTGAAATCACGACCATTGAGCTATTAGACGAGATCCATTGCCATTCCTAGGCCACTCAGACCGAGAAGTAATTGAAATTTGGAAAAAATGCGTTACTAAGTTTTGGTACACTACGCCACTTGGGGTGCAGGTTACATTACCGAAGAAGACATGGGACAAACACTTTTTTTATACCAATCGACCGTGAAGCTCTTCTATGCATTCTTGTGTTCAGATATTTCAGCGAAATTTGGATCAAGGAAAAAATGGTATACTTTTCAGAATTTTTCACTTAGTAATAGTATGTCGGTGTTCTAAATTAGTGGTAAAACGTTGAGTAGAATGTGGCAATATTTTGAACCGGTTACCATTCCTACGGAAACTGAATCTTTTTATCGTAAAAAAAACTAATTTTCAGTACTTCTTCGTAAAAATTCGTTCGTAATAATGATTTGACAAAAAAATTAACCTCACCTTAAAATTTCGACCATGAAGATCTGTTTTTAGCATCCCGACCCATATAAGGGTCCTAATGAAAAATTAATCCTTTAGCAAACGGGTCTAATTTTTAATATGCTATGATAAAAATATGGCCTCAGTAAGTTAACCATAGAAAATTTTGATCACCGACAACCGTGCCCATAACAGCAACGAAGTATGACTTACATATATATATAGGTATATGTATATATGCGTATATATACATTCATATTGGATTTAAAACATTCCAAAAACCTTAGCGAGCACAATATAAAATTCTGCAGGAAAATTGCTAGAACAGTGAATGTACAAATTGATTAACTCACGCGAAGGCTATCAGCAAAATGCTTTGAAGATTTTATGCGTTACGGGATGGATGGAGGATATACAAATTCTGTCATAATGTTTGCAACACCCAACCGGAAGCTTCAGATACCCTATAAAGCATATATATTCTTGATTAGCATGCAATTCTGAATTGATTAAGCCATGTTTGTCCGCCTGTCCATCTGTGAATCTGTATGGTATGTGTTGTTGACACTCTCCTGCTCGCAAAAATGAACATGCCGACTTCAAATTTGACGGAAGCATTGAAACCCTTTGCACGCAGGTTGACATTGAAAACGAGTCCAATTGGTCGAAGCACAAGTCCGCAGTGAACTACAAAACTCAATGAAACCCCATTTTCCTAAACAAATATTTGTGACTTTTTGCTAATGACTAAGAAATTATAAAAATTAGAAGGCAGAAATTTTCCACATTTACTTTGCGAAAAACTCCACCATTTATGTGCAAAAATTGAACATAACTCGGCCACACCCAAACAAAGTTGCAAGTGATTAAACTTTTCGTTTTTCATATATTATTGTTTCAAAATGCAACACACCACGACCTGGTGCATTAATGGTTTCGTAATAGTACCATCGAGACCAGGGCATCACATAAAAGAACTTGGAGAGTAGAAGGCGACAAGGTAAGTGCGCTAATTCTAGTTTAATTGTGGCAGACATCACGACATTGCAGATTAATTTTTCTTAACAATACAATCCCTTTTTTATGACATCATATATAAGAAAAGCATGGAGCGCGATGGATTTCAGTGATGGTAAGTATGCGAGATTCGGCCCCAGCCGAATATAACTGTCTTACTGGTTTTTTTATGACCAAACACTCAGGACATATCCCGTATTCGCGTAATACCGTGACGACGTGACAGAAGTGGGAAAACTTTCAAGTATTGGTTAGCCAAAGATTCATCCTTAGACAAGTAAAATCTGTTCACTTCGGTTTCGTCCCATATTTTAATCAATATGTTTAAAATTGTCCTGTTCCTGAGAATTCACGTGAGAGGCGAAATTTTTAACAAAGTTAAGGGGCGGATTTCCAAACATCTTCACTTCAAGAAGTAAATGTTAACATTAGAATAGTACTTTGCTCAAAACAATAGTCAAGTAAAAACGAACGCAAGCAACGCACATACATTTATTATGCACTCCTTTAACATTTCCTGCCTCCGCTTTGAAGAAGGTGCTATAAAACAAACTCTAAACTAGAAATCACTGAAGTCGTTAGAAGTCATATAGCTTTCATTATATGAAAGGTTTATTAGGGAGCGAGGGAAGAAAACACCACCAGGGAAGTGAACAAGAGACCAATAAAGAAGGAATTCTAAAGTCATCTAATCAATGCCAAGGCCGCTGCCGCAAAAGCGTAAAATACTCAAAAAATTCAAGCATTAAATCTTGACAGTTAAGTGCAAAAATCCAAATGCATCAGATTAGACGCTTGCCAGGCCAGAGAAATTTCAAAAGACAACTGTGTTAGATTATACCGAATTGTTCAGTTCAAATTTTCAGACTGTACCCGCATTAAATCTTTTCTTACTTATACGAGATGCATTCATTGCTGTCAATGTGTGTAATTTAAAAGTGAAAACATTATCTCCACGTGTGCCCACTCATTGCGTTTAACCTAAATCCGAAATCTTATCGGTAAATAAGACTGCACTTGTAAAGTGAGCACATGATAACTAAAATAAACTGCCAAGGCTCCTTATATAAATCGAAATCCTAATACATCTGAATGCCTGAAGATTTGCAAATACCAACTTTCTTCGTGCTTCGTGCAAGAAAGTTAAAATATTGCAGGTCATATATAACTGGCAATTATTTTGTTGTGTTTTTATTGTTAGCCATAAAATGTAAAGTAAAGTCAATAAAAAGCTTATAGCGAACTAAAGCCCGCCAGTTCGGCCGGCAAGTGTAACAAAATTTATTTTGTATCTTAATGCAGACTGTAATAATAATAAAGTTTCTAATTTTATTAACTAAAAAAATTTTCTGAAAGAATGAAAATTCCATGCTTTAAATTACTTTAAAAAATATTAATTAACTCAATAGCTTTAAAGTTTTTTTTTTTTTTTTGCAAAGTTTAGCATAAATAAAAATAAATATATATAAAAATCGAATTTACAGCATAAGTAAAATTTAATTTAATTAACGTAATCGATGTAATCTGTAAACGATTAAAGTATGCAAAGAAAAGATTTATAAAAATTTTTAATGAATTTACGAAATTAATGGTTTTTAAAACTTTTATTTTACCCAAAAAAAAAAAAAAAAAAAAAACAAAAATTTAATTCCGTAGATGCTAGTTTATCTTCTTTTGAAGAAAATTAAACATGAGTAAGGAAGTAGTGTAAACAATTTTGAAGAAAAGAATTTATGAAAACTTTTTTTTAAACCTAGAAATAGAAAAAGCAAGCAAAAGTACTATAGTGGGCCACGGTGAAACCATTAAATATCTTACACTGGCCTTTTCAAAGTGAAGGGTTATGCGTGAAGTATTCGGAAAAGTGTACCAAACCGAATCATTTTCACTAGCCTTCACGCTTGAGCCAAGACACATTGCTGCATCAAATTTCACCCAAATATCTCCACAATTGCGATCTGTAGCTTGAACACAAGCAGCCATCAGACGGACGGACAGGCTTCGATCGATTCAAAAAATGATTGTGTATATGAACGGTGTAATAAAATGGGGGCGCTATCTTCAGTTCCTTTTCCGGGTGTTACCCCGTTACTCGAGCGGTGTAGCGTATAATATTTTTTTTAGAGATTACTAGAGATTGTTACTATTACATACTATGCACCTACGTTCATAGATAAAATTTCAAGTCGATTCGAGCTTGAGATTCTCTAGTGATGCTCGTTTCGAGTTTCGAGAAAAAACACAAGTGAAAAGTGTTTAGTAGTGAGTTTCACCACAAAACGGAATGCTTGAGCGGCTTAAATAAAGAATTTTCACCGTAAAAGCTTTCAATCTATTGCACATCCATGTCGAATATGACTCGACATTGTGTTTCATGCATTAACTCCTAGGCCGCAATACGAGCAACATTAGTTGTTTTCTTTTTCTTTGAAAAAACAAAGTGGAAGAATTTGCCATATGTCACCTTTTTTAGATAATTTCTCGTTTTTATATATGAAATGCTTAACGAGTTAGTTACCAATAAGTACAAAAAAAAAAAGCAGAATTACGAATGCAAAGTGTTAAATATCATTTTTAAATAATTAAAAAATTATTTAAGATGCAAAAAAAAAAAACGAAAATAAAAAATTGTAAAAAAGATATTTACAGAATAGTATTACCCCTTCAAATGAATCCCATTAAACAACACAACGCAAAAACATCAATCGCTTAGAGAAAGCAAAAAAAAGTAAAAAAAAAACAAATCCTTTGAAGGAAAATAGTACGGCGCAGTTGTTAATTAACATCTATCATAATGAAAGCCTTCGCATTTTGCGCACATACCGCTGTTGTGGGATTTATCTCAAACAAAAATATTGCACTGATGAAAACATCTATCGAGAAAACTAGCGACCTTGCTTCCCCTATTAAAAATTGACAGGCATAATTTTGCAAATCTTTCCGTGCGACGTAGTCGCCCGCATGGAAGTGTTTAAAACGATAGATTGCATTCGCTTTCTGTAATTAAAAATGGAAATTTTTTTTTTATGTCCTTCAAAGGAAAAATTTGTTATGCGTTTGCCATATTCTAGCAGGTGCTGCTAACAACAAGTTACGAGCCTTTTAAAACGCTACAAAGGAATGAAAGTGAAGTTATATCCGGTTTGGACCAAATATTTTATACCCAACACTTTTATGATAATTACATCCTATATTGCATAGTTTATATGGGAGGATACACATTATACGATATGTATATGTGAAATTATCAATTTACATGATGGCATCGTATTTTACGTAAATGGCAAATACTCCTTCTTGCCTCAAGATGCCTTGAATTCATTTACTTACGAAAATTGTTCTGAATAAGAATTTTCGGTGAACTTTAAAAATGCAATGGGAATGCAATACTTTTTTATTAAAATCGTGAAAAACTCCATCCGTGCTGTAGTACGTAGTCGAACGAATAGACAAATTGCTTAGCGAATATCTACGATTTACAAGCATTTGAAAAATTTATTATAATATATTCTCTTTAAAGCGCATGAAAGGAATACATTTTTATATCCTGCACCAGTCGTGGTACAGGGTACATTAAGTTAGTGCGCAGGTATGTAACGGGCAGAAGGACTTGAGATAGACCCACCTTTTCTTAGACCGATCGATTCAGAATCATAATCTGAATTGATTTAAGCCTGTCTGTCCGTCTGGTATTTTTCTATGAAAATTTGTGTTCCAGTTGCAGGTCACAATTCTTGAGATATTTTCATGAAATTTTGTACAGCGACGTGCTTTGACTCAAGAACGAACGCTATTGAAAATGGTTCGGATAGGTCTACTTTTCCGATTACTCCCATATAAAGCCCTATGGAAACAAATTCTAAATGTCTCGGCAAACGTGGCTAAGAAATGGTATTGCGGCATTTTAAATTGGTGTGAAAACGTTGTACAGGTTGGGGCAATTTTGGAACCTCGTTTCATATAATGAAAACTGAAGTTCATGCGATAAAAAGTTGCAATTTTCAATGCTTCGCGATGAAGATTATAACATAATTGTAATTTCATACGAAAAAGGAAATCGACAAAATGTGGACCATCTACGTCTATTGTAAGTATTAAACTTGCACTACATTAGGTTGCGTTTTGGCCCGGCTTCCCCATAACTACGCACTTGAAAAATATGCCTTTATATAGAAACAAGAAATAATTTCTGTGTTCTATCATAAAAATAAGAATTGTGTTAGGCAATATGGTGTAGGGTATTTAATGGCCGGCCTTGCCCGACTATAACGTTCTTACTTGTTTTAAATCAACAAGAGTGCGCGGATCATATTTAAATGGGCGTTTTTGATAAAAATGAACGAAAATGAAGACAACAACATACTCAACTATTCAATAGCGCAATACGCGACGGACACACATTAATGGATGTGTACATACATATCGTAAAAATTATTCAATACAATGCCTTTTTCAATCGTTTTCATTCTTTGATAGCAAATTTCAAGAGAATATCGCGAAATTTGCCTTTCATAGATTGAATGCAAACACACATGTATAGATGTTAGATGATTAGACGGACAGACATGCTCAAACCAATGCATAAAATTATTGCGAATGAATTGATTTAATGAAACGTGAGTCTATTTCGCAAGCCATTCTAAGTGTTGCCAAATATAAGCACAAAGTAAACATATCTGCACCAAAGATGTTGTAGAGTAAGGTAAATTCACCATATCGCTGGTGTGCCAAGCGTGGGCTACTTTTGAATAGCTTTTAACAAATAGTTTTTGTTGCTTTATTTTTAATCTTTCATGGAAAATTTTTCCACCATTTTTCCTAGCATTATAAGGTAAATGGGTTTTCATTTTTCTCTCCTCTAATAATGGTCCGTAAATAATTTTAGATTTTTTTTTTTTTTTTTTATAATTTTTTAACTACTGAGCGATAATTAAAAAGTTAAACATGAATCCTTTCCATTTATTGCCATTTAATACTGAACGCTACGTTTTGAATTTCTCATTAGTCTTAACCGACTCACTGACCTTAGTTGACTTTATTATTGCTACGCAAGTAACCATTTATCATAAGCAAAAAGGAAAGTATAATAAACACAAATTCACTCTCCTCTAAAGTGGGTTGAATATTTTGACCCAATTGCCAGGCTGTCCGCAATAGCGTTTGTTTTGTCGTTTACAAAAGCAGCGATTTGTAGTGAATTGTCAAGCAGTTAAGCAGCCTTTGTATGCATAAATATTTCTTTTTCTATTGTAATTACCGTTACCGGGAGTTGTTTCTGTTGTTTCTGTTGCTGTTAATTCAATTATCGGTTAATTGTAATGGTTTTTAGTAGATGTCTGTTTTGAGTAAAGCAACGGACCAATAACGATAGAAAAGAGAAATTTTTCTTCAAAAAGTTTTACAAAATGAATAAAAGTTCATTTATTTGCACATTCAATATCTCGTATGCATGCATGTATGTCAAGCCATTCAACAATTGAAACATCATTTAGATAACTTAGAGCATCGTAATATTTTGATAGGGCAAGAATCGCACAAAGATCAATTGCCAATCGTTAAGCAAGTCTACGCAATGAAATGTGATTTCAGACTTTGTTTTAAACTACACGCGCACGTGTTCACGTTCAAGTTTGTTAAGCAAAGAACTTTCAATGAATTTCGTATGCGAAAACGTTTAGTTTGCGTAGAAAGTCTTTGAAGAGCCGACTTTGTCGAGAAGAAATGTTTACAAGTGTTGTAAGCAATTTAAAGATGGTCCTGGACTACCATTAAAACACCGTCAAACAACTCAAAGATTCGATGCTAGAAAAACCGTCGATTAACAATTAGGGGCCTTGCTGACACTAGCAAGGCATTTCAATCGGATCACTCAACAACATTTTAAAATATATTTTTGGCCTGAAAAGCATCGAATCTCGTTTGATATTAATTCGGCGAGAAGATGATTTCGGGAATCAATCCAAGAGACGCATTTATTATAGGTGGGAGATAAGGCTTCAATCTGTGCATATCTCATTCGTAACTATCGCTCAAACGAAGCAGTCAAGATCGAGAACACCGCGCCAAAGTCGCTCAAATATCCATTGATGTTAAGAATTTTCTTCGATTATGAATTCCTTCCGCGCGGGCAAACTGTTCACTGTTCAAGAATCTTATTTGAATGTTATGCGCCGTTTGTGTGAAGCGATTTGCAACATGAGAGCGGAATTCGCAATTGTGGAATGACAACTAGTGGTTTTTGCATCATGATCATGCGTCATCTCGCATTGCATTGGTTCTTCGAGACCACTTCGCTAAAAATTGAAAACATATCGTCACACAATCATCGTATTCATCTTTTTTCAAACTTTTTTCTAAACTCAAAGACCACTTCGAGGGCAACGGTTTGACTGGATTGAAGCTGATTCGTAAAAAGCTTTTAAGGCCATTGCGGAGATCGACTGTAATACCTATTTCGAAGATTGGAATAAATTTTGGCATAGGTGTATGGTGTCCAAGAAGGATAACATTAAAGAAGACGCAATAGATTTCGATTAATAAAAAGATTAAAAAAAACAAAAAAAATTAAATTGACCTTAGTTTTTGAGCACAGCGATATATCCCGTTGTAGTCTAGAACACCTGTAACTCATTGTACAACTCAAACTAAGGTCAAACAAATACAACTAAAAGTTTCATTTTCTTGACAAACACATTACACAAAATAATGTATGTGAGTGAGTGACGATGAAACATCGGTGAAAACGTCATGGAAAGATATGTGCGTCATCAATGTGACCACCAAAGACGGAATAGAATCTGTTGTGACAACCAAGGATTATAAATTGTATTCATGGCCTATGCATTTGACGGGACTCCTTCCATTCTTTCTTTTCACTTTTTCATATTGAAATTCTTCATTACGTTTGTCCTTACCTTAGCAATAAGTATAACCACTACCTCATTGTAATCTTTGATCGATTGCACTGCTTTCAGGAAAACCAATTAATTATCCATGCTTTTCATATACTATTTCTACTTTCTATACATCCATTGATAGCTTCTCGATTCAAAGCAGAAGTGATAACTAAACCGTCCTCTTCATCATTAGATAGATTACTTAATGAATATATTATTGGCTTTCATATAACACAAATATGTGAAGTGGCATCCATAAAATTTAAATAATATAACTTTTTTCCATATTCACACCTCTGATATTCCGAACACCGGAAAATGCTGTACTCTTAATAAATATTCGAAATGATGATCTGAACATGTCTTAAACCTAAAGTGAGGATAGAATACAATTTTGAGCGAGAAATAGTCCAAACAAAACGACTGTTAGTATCCAAGCCAGTATCCGTGGATTCAAATCTCAGTGTGGTGGAGTTTACTTTAGTCGTACATATGATATATGCTCAGTTGGTAAAAGCATACACACTTATCGTTTGAGCACACACTCGCTATGCTGCTCCCTATTTCTTTCTCTCTCCTCACTTGTTTCTGACCGTCACCGTCTCATGCGAATAGGAGACATCCCCCGCGTGATTGGACGCAAAACGATTATCAGTGTGGAGGGTATGTTCGATATCTACCAGACGAAATGGTTTAAAATTTCGACTTCATCGATATGAATAAATATCTCTGTGTATTTAACGTCTGCGCCTGACATGAAGTCTTAATCAGACGGGTTGCCTACAACCATCGGCAATCGAATTAAGTTGATTGACGACCCCTCAGGGAGAAAGGGAATCCCCATTGAAGGGGGCCTCTCTACACTGAAGTACCGCAATAGAAGATGGGTGTGGACCAAATTCTCGCTTAGTGGTTTGCGTCGAGGCCTATCTAAGCACCTCTTTAAATGCTCCCCACGAAACTTTGAGGTAACCACAGCCACCACGAATACTCCCCGAAGGGCCGTACCCAGCAGTCAGGCGAGTAGGCATTCGCCAGCATTCCGATGGGTAGTGTGCATCTTCCTGCCGGATCAATCCTACTTTGGGCAACCTGACCCCCGTGGACACCCTTTAACTTCTTGGCATATCGTTCAAACCAGAACTTACGCCAAGCTATACAGCTTTGGGTGATCTCATACTGTACGCAGCCGTAGCCACTCTTGCCTTTGGACTATCTACACGTCCCGGATAGCCAAATCCAACTATCTTTTCTCAAGGAAATAATGCTTCGAAGGTTGTCGTCGCACAGCACACACACCCAGCTGTGCCCCAGCCCACTTGATATCGCTGGCCATCTTCATTAGATGACCTCCACCGAGAGGACCAATAGGGAAAGAAATGCTCCTTTTCAATCTAGAAAAGAAGCCCCGATCGATATGAATAGTAGGAGGGGCACAAGTGAAAGCAACATGCACTCTAAACAAAACATAATAACACTGTTTTTGTTTTTTTTTTTGTTTTAAATATCCGCGCTATGACATATAGATTGGCTGGCATAAATTTCGAGACACGTTTCCTGTAGGATTGTTAATGACAAACTTTTCTTTTTTTTATGTTTAAACAATTTCGTCGTCTGCGATTTTTAGAATGATTAGAAGAATCTGTTAAACTAAGAGTTCGCATCAAATTTTGCTAAAACAATGAAATGAAATGAAGTGAAAATGTTACAAACTATTATTAAAAAACATAAAAATTATTGATTTCGTTTAATACGCTCTTCCAAAAATATATACAAACAAACAAATATTCAGTGTCATGTAATTGTGAGACCCCACCGAGAAATTTTTTCCATAGCAAAAACATACTTCGATCTACACAAGACTCTAAACCAGGTATGGGCAACCGCTGGCCCGCGAGCCTCATCCGACTCGTGATGTCGTCGTATTCTACCCGCTATATAAATAAATCAATTTTCTCGCACATAGCACATAATTGTTGTTCTTGTTTCTTCTGCCATCCGTCGTGATATGAAAAATATAATGTTGTCTCGTTGATGAAAAAAGTTGCCGAGCCCTACACTAAACATATCCTTGATTAGTGTAAGAAATTTGGATGACTTCGCCCTCGCATTTCTCGATTATTGGATTTTTCAAAAATTTTATATAGGAATTTGAAATCTGGCATAAGTAACATTAGTTGAATTTGGTAAATTTCCAATAACTAAAGTATTGAAATAATTTATGAGAAAGTATTGCAAATACTGAAAATGCTACAAATGCAATGCTTGGCAGGATCACATGGAAAGGTAATTTGCGATTATTTTCGCTTATTAACTCCACTTATCATAACTTGCACGGTTATATGATATATATAAATATATATATATGTTTTCTTCAATGAGTTTACTTTCTAGTTTGAAATCAATTTGAGACCAAACTGTAAGTGATCGAGTTTTTTTTAGAACTTTTTTATACCGACTTCTATTGATCTTTTCTAACAATTAATTAATAGTAATAAAGGAGTAACAGAGGACTAAGTCGGAGATCGCATAGATCGGAAGGGTGGGAACCTTTTAAAAAAAAAAAAAAAACAAAAAACCTATTTTACTTAAGTGTCAATGTCTCAATTGAAACAATAATGGATTGAAAAATTTCAAATAAAATTTCTATTAGAAAAAGATTTATTTATTACAGCGATACCTTGGGCCATGATTCTTTTAACCAAAGATTTAATCATTTTGTCACTCTTACTATTGTTAAATGTTCTTATTATCGATGGTGGGTATTATAGTTTAGGCCCAAAGGAAATAAATAATCCGCACTTTTTATGATACCCACCACCGTAGGTTATTTGAATTTAGTTTTTTGTTTTTCTTTGTTTTTATCTAAAATCAATTATCATACAAATTAACGCTCACCCTGTAATAGGCTTGCGAACCTATAAAAATTATTCTCAATTTCACGATATTCACGCAAATCTTAATAAAAATTTCAACTTTATTGTTATTATAAATTATTTTAATATATTAAATTAATTTTTTCACAAATTTTCTTTATATTTATTTTTAATGAATGAAAAAAAAAAAAAAAAAACGTTTTAAACAATATAGCAGACTATATGTACACTGCATGTGCATATATATGCCTGTGTATAATACTTTTCGATTTAATGTATTAATATAAGACGAAATCTTGTTTTAAAAGATTATAGCGAAATACCTTTATATGTAATATATAACTGATGTGCATACACTGGTATATCATAAACCTATTATAAATATTCTCATATATATTTGGATGGATAGTTGGATATATATATATATATATATATATATATATATACGTACATGTATATACATGTGTATGTAAATATGTATATATATTTAAATAAATATATATATATATATATATTTATATATATAAATTTATATATATATATATATATATATATATTTATATGTATCACTATAAAGTCTTTCAAATAAAGCACTTTCCACCGGAAACGTACACTTACGATGAGCTACAAAATTAAACTGAAACGAGAAGCAACAGTTCTGTAGTCTACAACACCTTTTAGTACAAAAATCATTTATGGTAAAATATACACGTAAGTGTGTGGGAAAATCGTTTGTTTTTACTCGTATACTATTACTCGTGTCTGCGTTCACTGCGAAGTCCTTGTCATTGAATTTATATACACATCATGGAGAGTGTATTAGATTGTTAAATTTTTGCACCACACAACTACACTGATGAGAGATCCTACATATATACATATATATAGAAATGTGAATATATATATATATATATTTGAGCTGTTTATTTAAAAAGTGGAGCAAGTCAATTTAAAAAAAAAAAAATTCAAATAATGGTAATTATAGATAGAACTTAATATCTGATGGATCATTCACTTGAAATTCACTTGATAAATGCCGAATTGACAAGAAAATCTTCGCAAGAAGATAGAGATTTGGCTGCAAATAATCTCAAGAAACACTTTTTAAGAAGACTACGTATTTTATCTTAAACTAATAGTAAAATACTAGTATCAATTGCATATAATATAAGAAGAAGACGTATGTCGGCATATATTGAATCAAGATTGCTACAATTTTCATAATAATGCAGTTAATATTTACAAACTGTTCGGTGTTATATCAACGAAATGAAATTAATATCATTGATCACAAATTTTTATTACCGGGACATACAGTTTGACCAAACGATCGCGGCATCTGCCAGTATTACTAGAAAATTTTTACTAAATGAAAAAAAATTTATTAAAAATTAATAAGCTTTTTGTTTTTGTTATTTAAACAAGTAAGAACATTATGTTCGGACAAGGCCGACCATTAAATACCCTACATCACATTGTCTAACCCAAAGCCGGCCCAAAACGGAGACTAATGTTATGCAACTTTAATACTTACATAGGGCAGGATCCAAATATATGCGTAGATGATCCAAATTTTGTGGAGTTCATTGTTGTATGAAATTACTATCATGGGTCAATTTTCATCACCGCATACTAAAACTTAGATTTTCGTGAAAATTCTTATTAGAGTAGGATCCAAAAAATAGCCCGGGATGGCCCAAATGTGGTACAGTTATTTTTTTTTTTATTAAATAACTATTATGATGCAATTTTCATCATGAAGCATTGAAAATTACACCTTTTTGTCGCATGAGCTTCAGTTTTCATTATATGAAAGGAGGTTCCAAAATTGCCCCAACCTGTACAAAGCCCGCTATATTATTCCTTAGCAACTTTTGCCGAGAGATTTTGAAAATTACAATTTATTTTCATATAACGACTTTTCAGAATAGGGCGTTATATGAAGAGTGGTCGAAAATGTAAACCGATCCGAATCATTTTTAATAGCGTTCATGCTTGGGTCCAAACATGTCACTCTACCAAATTTTATCAACATATCGCAATAATTGCGAACTGTAGTTTGAACACAAATTTACATGGACAGGCGGACAGACAGGCTTAGATCAATTGAAATTATGATTCCGAATCGATTGGTGTAATAAAAGCTGCGTCTATCTTAAGCCCTTCGGCATGTTACATACGACCATACTATCGGGATAAAAAAAAGAGAAACAAAAGCGGATACAATCGAAATATTATCCCAAAATTAATTACTTCACTAATTTTGAAAGTGCGTCCAGTCCATTTATGTATGTAAGAACAACTTCCTATCAGTGGGTATCAATTTTTTTAAAATCTATTGAAATGCAAATGTTTAAATATCTCGAAATAGCAAATAATTGACTTGCCCACTATCAAAATAAGCGGCTACTATACGTACGTTTAGAAAAAATAATTGCTCGTCAGTTACGTTACATTACGATTGCATTGTTTTGCCTAACAAGAACAGCAAAGTTTGAATTTCTTCCTTTTCATTACCATCGACCTAAGCCTTATCGGTCATACATAGATACATTACATCCGCAATGATCGAATATATGAAAGTTGGAAATACATCACTTATATAATAATAATAGTTCTTCCTATATGCTATTGCTTGTAAATGGCTTTGTTATGGGGTAGTTATGTTAATTTGCCCTTCAAAACTAATTAGTTACTTTTATGCCTGTAATGATTGCAAACACAAAGCGGCGAAAGAATGCGGTTTAATCAACTTTTAAATCGATCTGATCTGCAGCATAAATGCAAAAATCTACACACCTAATAACAACAATAATGTTTCTCTTGTTATTTTACATGTGTCCTTCAAATATTTCATGTTCACTTATAGGTCATGGCTATAACATATATTGCTTTTTATAGTGAGCAAATCGAATGCATGGACTGATACTATAGCGTTTAAGAAAGAAGAAAAATGATGAGTATCGGAGATTCGAATATGATACGAAATCGTATATATATAATGCCTTTGTTGTAGCTTTTCAAGTAAATAATAAATAGTTTGCGCTATTTTTCCTCCTCTTCTCGATGTGTTCTAAAAAAATTTTAAGGAGACAAGAGCACTGTGAATAAATTTCACCTTGACAAAACTGGAACAACATAACTTGTTGACTGTTATTCGCTCAATTTAAACAAATATGTACACATTTAGACAAATTTATTTACGTACATATTGCATATTGAACGTAAGTAAAACGAAATGTAAAATAGACGAGAAGCAACAGTTTGTTTACATATGAACTCGTGCGCCGGTGCGATAGAGGCAATCGCCCAGCATCCTTACCTTCTTTTCTGCATTTGGCGCCGTTAATGTAAAAACTTAAACTTTACAATTGTAAACCTAATTGGTTACTGCTATTAAAATTTAGCAATAAAATTGTAACCAATACATATGCAAGTTTACTCGCAACTCTCCATTTCAAAGGTTGACTAACTTCGACTTAGCTTATAATGGTTTTCACCCAATTAACTTGACGTTTATATATATTTGGGCGCATTGCAAGCGCATTCCCACTCACGCCTCTGAACCGTATAGATACTGTAAACTTTTTCGAGCATTTTTAAGCGATCGAATTTTTACATACTCTTTATACCGCTATTAACTGCTATTCTCGCTTATAGTTTTACAAGATAGAGCTCGCATTAACGCGAAAAAAACTTTACAACAGTGAGTACAATTTTCGACGTTGAAATTCCAAGGCTTTAAACTTAATATTTGATTATGTTTTGTATATTTGTAAAGGTAAACAACGCATGAATACCGTAAACTACAAAAACAAAAGCAAATAAGACCCCATAACAGAACTGATCGAAATTCTGAGCTTTATAAGCAACGCGACCAACTCACACTCGCGTTTCTAATGAGCCAAAAAATAAAAGAAGGAGAAAAGACTTAATACCGCTAAATTGATTTTGTGCGATAGTGTGGCGCAGAATGAACACATGAACGAAGAATACCAACGGGAAAGCGATGTAAAGTTAAATTTCTATGAAACAATCGTCTGCCTCATAAAGCAAATGTTTACTTCGAACCGACAACTCCGACACTCAGCCGAGTGTGGAGGCCTCTAGCTAACACTTTTTCTCAACTTTAAAGAATTAAATATTAATAAGTAAGAAAATTATATTCGGTTATGACCGAATCTTTTCTATCCATCACCGTTATCCTATATCACACAAAAAAAATAAAAGAATTATATTTTTTCATGCTCGATAATATGAAGTGGGCGCGGCTGATTTTTTCTATTTTCAATAAATAAAAATTTTTATCGCATAGGCGCGTCTTGTGCGAATTTGCAGACGATATCTTCATTTTCGCTAACGGTAGAATGTTTACCGTACAGGTAAACAACTGGACAAACGCACAGACGGACATGTTTAGATTCATTTCAAATCTGAAACTGACCAAGAATTTCCATACTTTAGTTTTGAAGTTTCTTTCTACGCCTTATAAAGGTAGTAAATTTTGATACATTTTAATATAGAGTAGGCGTGGTCAATTTTTTCCATTTTAGCACAGTTACTACAATAACGTCCATAGAATATACATTCATTTATATTCATTCCGTTATAGTTTATGAGCAAAAAACAAATTTTTTAGTCCTTTGGAAAAAACAAAAGTGTTCTCAGTTTACGTGATGTTGTAGATGTGCTCTTCAACCGATTTTGCCCATTTTCAATACCAACCTCCGTACAAGAACTTCCAATATTTTTACCAAATTTGAAGTTGATAGCTTGATTTTTGCGGCCAGGAGAATATTTACAACAGACATTACATAGACTGATGGACGGATATGCTTAAATCGATTTTGAATTTGGTACCGATCAAGAATACATGCCCTTTGTGGGATCTCTGAAGTTTCCTTCTAGTCGTTGCAAACGTTTTGACAACATGAATATACCCCTGCTTCGTCGGAGACGGACATAAGAATGTCTTTCCGGTCGCAGGATGAACAGGGCTGCAATTTTGGCTATCTCAACATGGTTAGTTTGTTTAACAATTAAAACAGGCAAAAATAAGCGCCAACACATGAATTGAATCAGACCACTTTTGCTTCCCCTTCCCTTTAGAAAAACTCTTTACATGGAAAAAAAATTGTCATTTGCAAAATCTCTCGACAAATAACCTTAGGATCTATTTCACTTCAAATTATTTGACCTACTTTTTTAGGGGCTTGAGATGTCAAAGACAAACAGAAGTAATATTAAATAAAACAATTATTTTGTTAACTTGTATTTTATTTTTATTTACATTACTGTTAACTTTTCTTTAAAAAAAAAAAAAAACAAAATGCAAGAAAATAAAACCATTAAAATATCTGTACTCCTAGGTAGTAAGTATCTTTCATCCTTTAGAAAATACGGTGTTCAAAAGACAAAAGAAAGTTTTGTTTTAAAAATTGGTTGATAATCCATCCATGCGTCCATCTTTTATTACATCAGCCGATTCTGAACCATTTCCTGAACTTATTTACGCATACTCCAGATATTCTGATGAAATCTGATACACTGACGTGTGCGTTTCAGCTTAAGTATGAAGACTTAAGAAGAAAATGACTTGGATGAGATCGTTTGTACAGTCCGTCTCCATACAGAAATCTTTCAGATTGAATGCTACAACTCGAATACAAAAGTATGTGGACAAACAGACAGACGGGCTTATATAGAATAGATTCAGAAAATCGATCGGTACAGCAACATGAGGTTGTATCTCAAGTCGTTCTTGGGCCATGCTTGTTTCAATGATTTTTAGTTCGATTTTAACAACAACTTTTTTTTTTTATTGGAAACAGGATTGAAAATGTGCATTAATTCTAACAGATTTTCAATGAATGACTTAACTACACGTAGTACTGACATCTATCGTATTGGATAATTTTGTCACCGCTCCGCAAGTGAAACTATCCTCTGCAAGTTTTACACCATAGTACATATAGTAACTCAATAAAGTCCATATATCGTACCGAAAATTCAGACTTCTGTTATTCAAAACTGCATTTATGGGTTGAGGGTCAAAAAATACAACAAAAGATTTAAATTAAATAACACTTCGAGATTTTCTTTTTAAAGTTATATGGCAAAGATATACTTTAATGCCGTAAAAAAAACCGGGAAAGTCTCCATACAGCCAAAAACATGTCACAAGAAGATTCGAAAAAATAAAAACATCTTCAATTAACGGTATTTAGTGTTTATACTGGTTTTCGTATATATATTTTTCTATTTTTTGATCCTCAATCCGTGAAATGCAATTTTCAACAAAGTAAACCCCAATTTTCGATACTGTATATCGACTATATTGGGCGACTGTATATACATTTTCCGAAATATGTTTGTACAGCTATATAGCTTTGAATATTGAATTTTATTTTTAAAACTCGATCAGTCTACCATACCCATAGCGAGATCGAACATCGATAATTACAAGCAATTTCTCCGTGTTTGGTGTAATCGGAAGGACGGAGTATATTAGCAGAAGTTTTAAAATGAAACCAAACCCTCAATAAAGAACACTGTCAACAATTAAAGTGCAAAAACGAAGTAAACACCAACGCAATACCACTTTTTTCTAACCATCACCGCGTTACAGATACAGGTGACATACACAAAAACCAAAAAAAAAAAAAATAAATAAAATAAAAATGATGACAAACTTCGGCCATATATTAGTAAAACTCATCCAGGAATCGTTAAAAATCCTCTTCATTTGCACCAGATGGTACTCTGTCTAATTGCTATGAGAAACTTTTCAATTTCCTCAAAACGCCTTTCATTCTTATGACGATGCAAAAAAAAAGAAACCCGACTTTCGGTGAATGGTCTCTGAAAATGAATTTTTCTTTCTACACGAATTTCATATGCTGCCGTTGGACAACAGTTGGAGTAATCAACACGAAGCAATCGATTGTTTTCTTTTCCCCCAATATAAGATCGTAGCTTTCCAAAATTTGAAAAAAGTCTTCATTCACGTAAAGAATATGTCCGCAATATAAAGTAAACGCCATTTATGAGACTTTTAATAAAAGAACATTTTTTTCTTTCGATGTAATTTCGATCCTTTTCAATCCCGTTGAAACACCTATATAAAACTACCCTTGAAAATTGTCAATGACTTACTTTAAAGATTAGTCTTATAAACGATGAGAAATAAAAAAATGTTTATCAAACTTAAATGATAATTTTCATGCGTATAATTTTGATAAGAAAGAATTTTATTCTGCTTGAAAACCATTTCATGCATCTATCTAAAGCTTAATAGCATTGCCATGAATATCGGATATCCTCTCAAACTCTATCATTTTCATTATCAATCGCGTATTATACAATAAATAAATCGCACATTTTTCATCCACCCTAATATAATGAATGAAAAAACTTACGTATATTCACATATGAAAAGTATATTGTTTACGAAATACAAAGAGCACAACTTAAGTTGAGCAATAAAAACTTCGCCAATTTTTGTTCTGTCTTGTACCTTAACCAGTTAAATGCGTAACATGTCATGATCTGTCCATCCGTCCTTGTTGAATTTCTTCATAAAATTCCATCATTATGAATGTGTATGTGTGTGTGTAATAATGTATTTTAGAAAATATCTTAGCCATTTTGGAAAAGGGATCCAAAAAATATGGCGAAAGGGATGCAAAATTAACAAAATAGAGTGGATTTAAATGCCGTTTGAATTCAAATTTTTCAACATCTTAATTTTCTGTGATCTTTATCAAGAAAAACTTTTTCATATAGTGACCTCAAAAATGGAACATTTCACGTCAAATGGTCGCAATAGAACGATTTGTTCCTATGAAATATCATAAAAATATTTCAAAACTCTGCGATCTGTGTGTGTGTGTGTTTGTATACAAACATACAAAAACAAAGGCCAAATAAACTGACGGACGGACAACCTTAAATCGAAACAATAAAATGGACTTACAGAACATATAGGATATAAAAAGTTTTTATACGAAAATATAAATAATTGATTTTTTTTTGTTTTTCAATTTCCTCTCTTTCTCACCTTTTTAAAATCAAAACTTACCTGTACAAGAAAATAATTTCAAATACACTTAATTTAAAAGTAAAAACTTTTTCACCAAAAATTTCAATCAAATTTGCCTAAGCAAATATTAATATTTTATATGAAACGAGAGAAAGCTGTTATTTAAATGTATATATATATATATATATGTATATATATTTATATATATATATATATATATTTATATATATATGTATATATGTATATATGTATAATTTATTCAATAGGATTACTTCTTCAAATGAATTGCAATCGCATTTGAATGAATTGCGGTAACAATCAAACAAATATACGGAATATGCAGAATATTCAACTAGTGTCACTGTACAATACACTTTTAAATAAATATAAAATAAACCGATAATATGCCGAACCATAAATCGTACGTTGTTAGATGCTTCGCAATGCAATGTACAATGGTAAAGTAAATAAATTGCAGAGGACTTTTAGGCACTTTCAAGTCAATTTCTTTTTAGAACAATTTAATGGGAGTTTGTACTAAATGCGTACCTATCGAATCACAACAAATATATGACAGCACACAGTTAGTATGAGTTTTATGATGTGATGACAACTAAATGAGAAAATTATCGCAAAGAGAAAGAGATATAGAGAGAGGAACCAAAAAAAAAAAAAAAAAAAAAAGAATGAGAGAGAAAGTCAACCAAGGAGAGAAAGGAAACTTGCGATGTGCTTGGTATTCAACAGTTTATATAGGCATAGGTACATATTTATGCATACCTATGTAAATGGAGGTGTATATATTTATATATATATATATAGGTAGAAGAAAGTTTCATTTATATCATATATAATTGTCTCGCTGACAAGGAATGTATTAAAGATATTGCAAGTAAGCCAAGTATGGCCAAGTAGACAACTTGGCCAAATATTCTAAATTTCCATTGTATAGGCAGGCATTGAACAAGTCTTCAGTTTCTCCTGTACTGCAGCACATTTTTCTCTGTCCTTTTTCAAATTAAACGGCTAATCGCACTACACAAGCAAAGGAATAGGTGCAATAATGAAAGTAAGCATATATGCAAAGTTTTTTGAGTCTTGCCGTCGAAGTTGTCCATAAAATGATGTTATGCTCTGCGCATTATATATGGGCACAAATGTATCATAAATTCTTAATTGAAACGGTGAAAGCATACGGATATAACTTTTCATTTATGATTCACATACATGCATGTATTATAAACACCGCCGGCTTCTTTTCAATAAAACACAATAAATGCGAATTAACTGAATGAACTCGTCCCTCCATAAGTTAACATGAAAGGGTGAAAGGGAAAAAGTGATTCAAAGTTTTTATTACTTTGAAAAAAAACATTTCACCTAACTACCACCTAATGCCCGTTTAATTTACGTTATCTTTAACTTTTCAATAGATATACATCTAATAGGACATTCACAACTCTTCAGGTGAGTACCTTCTTAATTTGAGTGAGCAACGCAAATGGAATGCGCTACCACTTAAACCAGCAGTATTTCATTTTAAATAAGCGAAAATTTTATAATTAAGCAAAATCAACTAATGACTAGTCTACATCGGTTCAGCTGATGCGACTCCCCGCGCTATCATATAAAAGCTTATCTTTTGAAAGAACGTGTTTAGGACCCTTTCGCCAAAAGTAGTCTCATTCCATCTAAATTTTCCACAGTCATAATATTTTTTTTCAGAATAAGCTGTCATGCGGATGGTGATTCATGAAAACATCACACGCAGACAGACAGGCAGACAGACAGATAGATAGGCTTAAATCGATTTAGAATATGGTTTTGAATCGAACAGTGCAAGAGGAATTCGGATGACTCTTGCATACTTCTGCATCTCTGGCGCACAAGAAACGTACACAAACGTATATAAAAAACGACGATCTTAGAGGAAGTTTATTTTTTTATATCGCAATGCAAATCTTCTTTACAAAAATTTATTCAACATCGTGTGCACATCTAACCGTTAATTTCATATAAAATACAAATTTATATGCAAATATATATTTTATATGTTTTTTAAATAAATAAACTTTTAAAAAGAAAAAATTTTCATTTTTTATTCACACTTATCTGGTAGCGATAATATTTAAATCGGTTTTTATGAATTATAAAATGTACTCAAAATTTATGATTCCATTACGATTTGTTTTACTATGTGTTTGTCCTGCTAAGAGGTGGCGGTTTTTTGTCAACTGACAACAGACGACAGTACGTATGCTTTGCGAACGAGAGAAGGATACTCCAACTTTAGAAAAGACGGTTTTTGAATTGAAAACTAACACTTTTCAATTCGAGGAATTCGATACCCGTTAAAGGCTTGGAAAAGCTATTATTGTCAGAAGAAAAAGTTAAAACAAACGAGAAGCTCATCATCCGCAACAAACTTCTGTACATCTTTGACGCAAATCAGCGTGCGCTTTAAAGGTCGACTCTTGTGATGTTTCACTTCTGGTATACAAAAAGAGTAAATACCAAAAACCCCTTCTCCAAAAAACTAATCGCGGAGAAAACTCATATCTTGGAAAGCAATAGTTTACATCTTATGGTTATAGACGGCTCTAACAGTGACGGTCCGTTCGCTGCCTATGTCGTAGCAGATACCACAGGCCAAGCTCAAGAGTAGCGTGGCAGATATGAGTAGCGACTACCAAGTCAGTGCTCGCGGGTATGAATTTCAAGTGCGATAAAGAGAGAAGAAAGCTTCGGGGATCCCGAACGGTACATGTATTCTTAATCAGCATAAAATTCTGAATCGATTTAATCGTATCCGTCTGTCCATCTGTCCGTCTGGATGGCTGTCTGTCTGTGTAATGTCTGTTGTCAATATTCGCGTAGCCGCAAAAATAACGCTGTCAACTTCAAATTTGGCAGAAACATTGGAAGTTCTTGTACGGAGGCTGGTATTGCAAATGGTCCAAATCGGTCGAAGTACATGGTGACAGTACCACGCAAACTGAGAACACCTCTGCTTTTCAAAAGGAATGAAAAATTGATTTGTTGCTCATTACTCATAAACTATAGCAAATAAATGTAACAAAATTTGATCGCACATTCTATGGACGATGCTGTAGCATCTGTGCCCAAAAATGGAAAAAATTGACCACGCCTATCTAATATTATGATGTATCAAAATTTAATGGTTTTTTCGATATCTTTGTAACGCGCAGAAACAAACTTCGAAAACCCCATAAATTTTTGGCCAATTACAAATTTGGAATGCACCTAAACAATGTCCGTCTCTCCGAGTGCCCAACTGTTTAGTATCTGCGGTAAACATTCTTCCCTTCACAAAAAAGAAGATATCGCCTACAAATATGCAAATGAATTTGAAAGTGACCTAAACTTGTCAAAGGACCCGCCTACAACGCGCGCACACCTGTGCGACAAAAACTTTTATTTTAAAATTTAAAAAAAACCGGCGACACTCACTCCATATTTATAGGGCATGAAAATTTAATTCTCTTAATTTTTTGATCTTTTTTAGATTAACGGTAGTGGGTAAAAGAGATTCGATCACGACCGAATATAGTTTTCTTACTTGTCAATTAATATAATGGAATATAGAAAAGAACGAAAATCTTCAATGGGTATATCATAAATTTGCTTATTTTAAAATTGTTAAAAACTACATAAAGTGAATATTTAAACAATTAAAGCAAGTAAGAAAATCATATTCAGTTGCGAGCGAATCTCTTATACCCATCACCGCTGCCATATAAAACAAGCAAAAAAGCAGAAAAATTATAAATTTGTTTATTGCATGGCTTCTGTTTCTATTCTTGTACGAAAATATTTACAACAGACATTAAGCAGACAGATGGACGGACATGCTTAACTCGATTTAGAATTTGGTACTGATCAAGAATGCATGCCCTTTGTGGGATCTCTGAAGTTTCCATCTGGGGGTTGTAAACGTTTTGACAAAATGAATGCACCCCGCATCTTTTGGTGACGGATATAAAAATGTCTTTTTCCACGCAGCATAAACAGCACTGCAATTTTGGCGATCTGAACATGATTACCTTGTTTAACAATTAAAATAGGCACAAATAAGCGCCAACAAATAGATTGAATCGGACCATTTTTGCTTCCTCTTCCTTTATAAGGAATTCCCTTTAGAAAAATCATTATATGGAAAACCAATTTTCAAATACAAAAATTTCAAAAATTTTCATTTTCAAAATCGCTCGACGAATCAATTGATATAAGAAATTTAGATGGGATGAATCAGTCGTTTTGCAGCCTTTCCCCTATAATCGTTGCTACGAAAACTAAGTCTTTTTATGACAACAAGTCTAATTTTTAATAATTTTATAATGAAAATTGGGATTAATTTTTGTGCCCTATTTTTTACGAAAACACGCCAAAAAAAACTAAGCCTTTGTGCGGGAAAAAGATTGAAATTTTGAATATATGATGATCAGTCACAACAAAGTTACATCACGTAAGTTTTTTATTTGTGGACCGCACTCCCTACAAGAATTCCTATCAAATCTAAGGCATTCGTTATTTTATCTAATTAAGGGATAAAAAGATCTTGAACAGAAATGATTAATTTTACTAAATATGAACGACGTGAGTTAACGTTTAGATACCCTATCATATAAGGACTCGGATGGAAGGTATACCGTTATAGGAGAAGAACAATATCATTTTTGGTATTTCATCAGGATATTTAATTGTATAGTAGATCTTGTCCGATTACAAAACAGTTTTATTTTTTTTTTTTTTTTTATTACTATTATATACAGTTCCATCTTTTCTCAATCAGTTTACAATGTTTTTTCATTTTTTTTTCGAAAAGCTTAAAATACCCTATCATCTCTAGTTTCTTCTTTAAATCAATTTCATGCGCAATTTCAAATACAAGTCATATTTTCTTCCATTACGCTTGGGTAACGTATCATGAAATATAACCGCTTGATAAGCGATACACATTCAAACTCATTCAATTGCCGATCAGAAATTCATTTACCAAGATGATGTCACGATGAAAGCGTAACGCAAAAAAAAAAAAAAAAAAAAAAATAGCAGAAACATAATGGTCGGGCAAAGTTGACTCATTAGCATTTCTCTTAATTACATTTTTCAAAAAAAAATTATTCTCTCGTAAAATTAATCTTCCTATCAGAGATCTGTCGCAAATGCATTGAAAATCATTTTACTTACTTTTATTGGGAATAGTTATGTGGGGGCGGGAGCAGTACCCAAATTGTTTCCAACAATTTAACGTGTCGAAATACTGTTAATCAGCATCTACCTTAAGTCCTTTTGCATACATTCACACCTGTACGTGGATGCAGGGAGATGAAGAAAACTGGCTTAATCTGATTTTCAATGCATTTATGCCCCTTTTGCGGCTTATAGGAGTATAAGTGTAATAATGTAACCTTTTATTACGGATATGTAAACAGTAGACAATAATGTAAGATCTGGAGAAGATGAACAGTTTGTGCGAAGAAGTGCACAAAAAGTAAATAAAGTGTATTAGAAGGCTACAAATGTAACGATAACACTAACATACCCAAAATATTCATGAGTGATGCAAATGTGAAAAATGTGAAAAAATGTATAAATATAAATGTGTCAGTATTGCTTTGCAATAACTCTATTTCCTTTAGAACCCCATCACTTCTCCCCCAATCAATCAAATTTATTAGCTCACTATGCATGCCTACGAATTGATTATTGCGTGTCGATGTATTAGTTATCCAACAAAATGGTTAAGGTTTTATCTTCTTCTTCTTTTTTTATTATAATCTACATACGCCGCTTGCGGCACAGAATACATTAAGTTTGTTCGGATGTAATTGGTAACGTCCTAAAGGACATTATTACATCGATCATTTTCTGAGCTGATTTAAGCTTCCCTGACAGTAGGCTTGACGCCTATCTGTTCATGAAGATTTGCATTCACACATGCATACTTTTCAATTTGCTCTATTTTCATGGATGAACGTCATTGGATATGAATTCAATTGAATTATTCTTGCATCCACTCCCCATATGACTTTTTGTGATGTGAAATATTTGGATCGTATTGACCAGACAGTGGTCTTGAACCTCCTCTCATATGAGAGTCAAATTTTTAATACCGAAAATAAATCAAGAATATATAGATCTTTCACAAGAAAAATCTTTTTCCCATTTTCATTCCACTTAGGCTTACGTTTGCCCGCTCCCCGCCCTTCGTTCTCGACAACCAAAAACTCAGAAACAGAAACAGAAGATAATTTTTAAATATCTTATTAGGATAAGAAATGTAGAAAATTGTATAAAAGGAAGTGGTATACGATGTTCGACAGTTGACCTTAAACGATTGTTATTTTTATCAGTTGTTCGTTTAATTTGTTGAAATCGAAAAATGGTTTCAACTCATTTCAATTTAAGATAAAAATTGCAAATCTTTTTCGTAAAACGACTTTTTCAAAATAAGGCCTTATATGGAGATTTATCGTAAAAACTTTTCCGATATAATCCATTTTTAATTGTCCTCGTCTTTGACTCGAAACACGTTAGTAAAGCAGATTTCACCAAACTATTTGGAAAAATACGATTACAGGTTAAACACAAAATACATGGACAGACGGAGAAACATGTTTGAATCGATTGATATATTAACAGTTAACACAGTAGGCATGTTCTTTGACCGATTTAGCTCATTTCCAATACCAATCTACTTGTAACAATTTATAAAGTTTTTGTCAACTTTAAAACCGATCGATCCTAACTTTTGCGATCGAAAGAATGATTAGCACAGAAAGACGGGCAGACTGATTCAGATATTGATAATGAGCAATAAGGTTCTCGGCAGGCTGCTCATGGTTGGTGCCAACATTTTGTAAAAGTAAATATTCACCTATCCTTCCGGAAAGAGTGTAAGTAGGACACTAAATAAAACTGTACAATATCATACTAAAGCATACACGACATAGCTTCGTGGAGCTTCGAGTAGGTGTGGCTGTCTGCGGGAAACGTTACTTTCCCCTCCCTTACGAATGATAAACGGCGGATATGCTACGATATCCAAAGCCCCGCGGTGTAGGTAAAGCATTAACATTCACGACAAAGCTAAATGCCCACAGCAGCCCCCATTTGGGGATGAAATGGTTTGTTCTAACTAAATGGAACCGCTACTAAGCAATGCTTTCAATAATAATTAATACAATTCGGACCAAAAAGTGACGTGATATGCCAAAGGTCGTGATATCGTGAATATTTACTATTAAAAAATTCGTCCCCATATAACAAAACTCGCTTATAAGATGTTTGCAGTTTAGTAGAGTAGGAATGCCCTACCATCGGCGCTGTTGTCAGTAGAGATTCAATAATTGACTCATTGTTTCTTTGAACAGTGCCGTCATGGCTTATGTCAAAATGTGAATTCTTTTGCGGATAATTTCAAAAGACCAAAAGATGCGGGAAAAAATCTCTATTGTCGAACAGTATATTGAAGAAATTAATTCCTAATACTGTCTTATGTATGGCAATGACCTTGAAATTTTATTAACACATCGCCAAACACTTGTTCACACAATTAATATATAAATAAATAGACAAGGAAGATGGGAAAGAAAACATTTGCTCTATTGTGATCGATAATAAGTAAGGTACCCAATAGGGACAGGGTAGGATTGTGCAAAATAAGAATTGGTTTTCCAACATAATCTCCATAATTCTCATCTCATTAGAACCAATGCAACGATTTTCCAATTTTTTTCATACCATTGAAGTAAAACATTCTGTGGAGAATTTGAAAATGGTCATCGGAAAAACACTTACCAGACAGCCATCTTTTGAGGCTTCCGAAAGCACTGTAGTCTAAATCTAGACAAGCCATTCATACTTCAATTAACATTAATTTTTCCGATCAAATGCTTGATGAACCTGTTAACCTTCTAGGCGAAGACTATGTCATGTGCAAACCAGAAAAAATAGGCTGTAAGCTTTCGCATCCATCTTTACACTTTAGTGCGCTTCTATTTATTCTTTCATGGAAAGGATTGAATTGAAATGAATGAACTTTAAAATACTTCACTGAACTAGTCACAGGCATGCTGTGCTTCAGTCAGTGCGCATATTGCACTAAGCTATTTTGCACCAAATTTTTCAGGTAAAAAGTTAATAACAAGCCTATTACGAGGTTTTCATAGCCAAACAACAACAAATAGTCAGCGAAAAAGTTTACAATAAAAATGCTTCGGACACTAAAGCACGTGAAACTAGATTTTAATTTAATCGGTTCAAAAGTGATTCGATTTATATGTGAAGAACACAGGACACGGTTCAGGAAAGAAGAATAAATTTGTAGATGCAACAGAACAAGCAAATGTGATCGAGACGACTGCAGAGTACCATGACATATTTACATGCTAAGGGAAAAATGTAAAAGACGCAAATAAAAACGTTATGGGATGTTCTTTAAACATGGAATGCATGTTGTTTTGGGAGAATTTTTTGATATTTCGCGCACATTCCTTTGGTGAGCACTAGTAAGTCTTTTAGCCAAGACCGCTATTGATCTCATGGAAAATTCTTCTATATGTGACAGCAGCTTAACGGTTACTGCAGACCATTAAGGTAGTTTTTATGTGATATGTGATACATATGTGTGATGTATGAGAAGAACGCACAGTTCTGTTGACGAAGGAGAATCGCCACGCCTGCGATCAGCTGCATCGAAAGAATGTCATCAATTTTAGAAAATCGTATGTTATTGTGAGTTTTACTCTATTGCTTCACATAGGTTCAACTGCATCAGTCAGCAAATTTATTCTAGATATCGATGTAAGAGAAGCTCTTCATCTCCAGCTAGTCCAATACAGTTACTGTCAATGGGTTCAATATGATGGTATGAGTTAATTATTTCAGATCATCATTCACGATCGATTACCATGTTCACGGTGACGTTCTATAATTATTCGCATGCTAATGAAATACACCAGATTGTTTCCCATGGTTTTCCCTATATTCATATTTAATTGAGCGAATATAGAATCGTGGAGGCAATGCCAGATGTTTACTTTACTGCAAGTATTTAGATCGATAACAGATATAATATAAATTCAATTAAGCAGCAGTTCAAAGTAAAGACAATATGAAAATACGAAATTATACTGAAAGATTAAAGAAAAAGAAACTAATTTTAAAACTATAAAGATCTGTATACCAGAGCAAAAAGAGCAGTGTTATCGGAAGGGGCAAGCAGGTGGCAGATGATTCTTCCATACAATAAGTGTGTGAAGACGTACGTATATTATCTCCTGAACCGATCTAAGCTTATCGGTTCGTCTGTTCGGCCAAAATATGTCTATATATTTTTAGTTTCCCAACTTTAGACATATTTTGGTGAAATTTGGTACGCTGAGGTACTTCGCGCAAGGACGAACGCTATTGAAAATGTTTCGGATCGGTTCACCTTCTCCCTGTATACCGAGAAAAGTGATTCCTAATACTTGCTTACAACGACAATGCAATTTTGTTAAAAAATCGCCAAACACTTATTCACACAATTAACTAAACATGTTGATACCGAAAATTTCAAGGTGTTTTTGAAAAAATTATCCGCAACCCAATCGAGAACATTGTTCATAACAAGTGCAAAGTTATCCGCACCATTCTGCTGCCAAAATCTATTTTGAAAAGATATATTAAGAAATCCTCGGAAAAATCTATATGCCAGGAAAAAGTCGATTTCTACTTTAGGGATTACATTGATATGTACGTCACAAACGGTTCAATCGCTAATAGCGTTTGCAGCGTCTCTTCACTATCAACATATTTTTGAAACGTTAAACAACCATTGCATAGAAAATTGTCATTCAATTGGACTAGCAGATCACGGCGATTTCATTCTAAACAGAAAAGCTAACCACTATACACGAAAATGATGAGAGCTCGTTCAGCGAATAATCTTTTTTTCAGTCTACCCGCGTTATACTGTGGCTGTGAGAAAGAAGAGAGGAAAGAAAAAGAAATGCAGAGATGGTGGCCGCAGCCTAATGGCTTAATCCATGTCTCAAAGCATCGCTATACACATATAAATAAGAAAGAAAAAACAAGTAAGAACATTATAGTCGGGCAAGGCCGACCACCGCATTGTCTAACACAATTCTTATTTTTGTATGTAACTACTATCATGGATCAATATCCATCACCACACATTAAAACTTCGATCTTTCTGCTTTTAGCCATTTTTGCACAAGAGTTTGAACACAAGTTTACATGGACAGACGAACAGACAGGCTTAGATGCATTGAGATTATCATTCTGAATCGATCAGTCTAAAAAAAGGTGGGTATATCTTAAGCCCTTCTGCACGGTTTACATACATACATACAATTTCACCTTGGCAACGCGCGAGTATTAAGAAAATTAGATTTGGTATGTAAGCGGAATCCGACAAAAGGATTAGATTATAAACACCATTTAATGTTCACAAGAAAGAACCCTGAGTGCATTAAATAGTTTATGATTGAATTTACAATAGCTAGGTTTTATAATGAGAAAAGTCATTCAAGTAGGAATAGAAAGATGCAATTTGTATCGTCATCAATGACACCATTTATCAATTTTTACCATGGGTGAAATGCCCACATAATAAGCCTACGCGTCTTTAGTGACAAGAGAATTTCAACATAAATTTCTTAGGGCAAAAAGCAGCAATTCCTTCTCTAAAGACTCGGATGAATCAATGCGTCGGTACCATACAACGACGCCATATTCCAGAATACAGGGCACACATTATATGATCCACATCTAACACAAGATGAAATGACGTGCTATTTATCGCGTGTCGAGGCGCCTCGACCTCAATTGCCTTATTCTTAACGAAAAAGTAACATTCACTAGTTGAAATATATAAATAATGATTTTATTCTCACCGTACGGGACGTTCATACAAAATTTTTTAGACTTAGACCTAATGGCTTGTGTGTAGTTACTCTACGATATTTACAATTTGTTTATAATAAATTAAATTTGGGTAAAATGATTGCTGAATTGATAGCTAGAGTGTACTCTACTTTAACGTTAAGATATTATTATAACGTGTAGGGGAACATTAATATATAAGATAAATAGAATAGGCGCTATGTGACTATCTTGACGTAGTCAGATGTGAAACTCTTTCATCCTTTGGCTATTATGTATGATCAATGAAACTCGCTGGAAGGATGTATAATGAATTATATTAGAGAAATGAATACAAAATATTGTACGATTGTTGCCAACATGTATATTGTTAATAATAAATATTCTCGTTCATAACAAAATCAATTCATTTAAGAAAAGGAAATAATATCAAGCTAAACGTTTAACGACAGTATTATTACCGTTATTGTTAATTGCACAACTTCGGTCAATATTTAAAAGCTTTTCTAAAAGCAAAACAAATTTTTGTGCCAAAATTTCCGGGCAGTCGGTATCTTTTTGACCATCGGTTACCGTCAACGTTTCCATATACATTTTTTTATAAACTTCAGCCTTATACTTTGGATCCTTTCCCGTTAGCAGCAATTTTATTAAAGTCTTCAATATAAATTGCAAGCGATTTTCGAAGAGCAGCATATGCTTGACGAACTCTGTTTCAGTACTATTAATGCTTTGTGTTCCGTCTGAGGCGGTATTGAGATTAATTAAAGCGTAGTCGAATATAGATTTTGACTCGAGGCAGGTTTCTAAAGCCATTTGGAAATGTTTGATTTTCTGTGAGGCGTGTGAAGAATCTAAGGAACAAGAAATACAGTCATTTCATTAAGACAAACTTTCAAACCAATTTAAAATGATCATTTCATACTTTCTGCCAAGAATTCTTGCAACGATATTCGCTCCAACTGTACCACCAAATAATCGCTTGTTTCCCTAAGTGCGTTCAAAGTATGAGCCGCTTTCTCATAATGATATCTACATAACTGCAAAGTAGTTTTCGATAAAGTACCCGTCTCAGCAAAATTATTGCGCAACTGGCTATAGTGGAATGAAGCAATTCTATATATGTACAAATAGTTTTTGAAATAATATGAAAATGGCCTTTTTCTTAGTAATTCACAAAAATTACCTCTTATGAATCAAACCGGAGCGATAAGTGTATAACACTTGTCTTGTTCCCGGGTGTTCAACATCACAAAATTTTAACGATTTTTGCAAAAGATTCAATACTTCCTTTTCCAGATCGGCAATCATCGCCTGATGCATTGAAAACATTCACAAAGTTGATTTTTAAATTATGAAAACATCTACGTGTGTGTAAGTAAATGCATAAATACTTTTTTCACAAACCTCATCAGCAGTACTAAAATCTTGCATTTGCTTCGCCAAAGTAAAAGTGGCGGTTGACATTTCCCAATTGACTAAATCCCATAGTTCCGGGTTTGACTTACGTGAGCCTAAAACATCGTGCGCCTTCTCATAATAAGCAAACGCTTCGTTGTAAAAAGTTTTCTGCTGTTGCACAAAACTAATACTAAAGCAAAATCGTTAAATGGTAAGCAGAATTAAATAGTCATCTTTCTATACCTTTCATTAGACAAGAAAAGATGCGCTCTAAAACGCATAAAACGCCCCATATTGCAGTATAAGAATGCTAGATTAACATTATCATGCACCAAATTGAAAGCGTTTATGCCACGCATTAAGCAATCGTAAGACTTCATGGCTAATTTTATATACATGCTATCGGCAGAATCCATTTTGACTTTCGCTGGAGAGTTATCAACACTTTCGTGATCATCGATGTCATTAGGATTTTCTGCGTTAACCTTGGCATATTCTTCCTGAGCCCAATACATATACTTCAAACCCAATTCGTTGCGTACATTGCCCAAACGTCTAAGTAATTCATGTGACGTTTCTTCAGAATTCATTGAATAATGAGAATTTTCTATATATTTCAAGGCACGTTCATAACAACTGCAACTGGAAACCATGAGATGTTCGAGATTTCGTTGTGGCTTTATAAGCTCGTCTGAATCATCACCATCTGTAAAAGATCACCAAACAAATAAATTTAAAACACACATTCACATTTGCATTCGTGTTCCTATTACTACACCTTCTGCTTCCTTTTCCAATTCTTCTAGAATATTCTCTTCAATGTCCAAAACGTCATAGTATTGCCTTAAATATTCGTCAATGTTATTCCAATTTTTAGCCATTTGAAAAAAATAATCCCCGGCCCGTCCCAGTAAGCAACTTTTCTGTGAAACTCTGGAACTCATGTATTTAAGTATGACCTCTTGACAGCGACAGGACGTATAAATAGCTTTCAAGCTTGCACCAAATTTTTGATCCAAATAATTGAATTCAGCAAAAGTAGCATAAGCGAGACAAGCCTTTTCAAATAGCAATAATTTTAGGTGAACATTCCAGGAACCAAAGTGTTGCGAATTGAAATTTTCTGCAACTTGTTTAGGATCTTGCAATTGTTTTATGAGTAACGGAGGCTCATGGCAAGGTTTTATTTCTTTAGTATTTGCCTTCTTGGATTTTAACTTTTTTCTTCCATAGCTTATGGCCTGTACCTCTTCCTCCTGATCTGTATCCTCATTACTGGAAGCAGACATTTTCATTTGTTGAGCACTTATACTCTCATAAGGCAGCGGAATTGGTTTAAATGGCTTGGCCATATTGGGATTTTGTTCTTCATGCAAGATTCTTTGTTTTTCTTCATCCTTAGCTCGAGTTTCACTTTCCTTAATAAATTTCTCTTCGCTAGAATCGAAGAATTGTAAACAAGATAATCCCTGACTGACATGCTTCAAAGCCATTATACAACGTTCCTCAGTATCAGTCACCAAAGGCGCAGGCCTATGTTTCCCGCTTTTAGGCAATTTCTCAAAATGAAATTCTTTCAAAGTCTCGCATATATTTTTGACGGCAACATTATGTTCTACACCTAGCTCCTCAAAAGTAAAATACTCTTCATTTTCATCTGTGCTATTATAATCATCATCGTCTTCTTCATCGAACATTGATTGCAAATCAGAATCAGTTTCATTGACTTCAAATTGTGGACTATTTGGATCTGTTCCCACCGGTATGTGCAAATCCGACAATATGTAGTGCGATGAAGTAACAATTTGCGGATATTTCTCTTTAGGTAAAAGCTTAATACAATTGTCTAAAAGAGCCCGTATATTACCTGCCGTTTTAGAGGAAATCTGAGTACAACGCTTTTTCATATTACGAGCAACCGTATAGAGCAACATACCGACAGGCACTGTGAAAGGATTACCATGTTTTTCGTCACATTCGTTGTTGGTTTGATTTTTACAGAGGGTAGTGAGATCATACAATTTAACTACATCATCATTACGCCCTTTAAATAACCAGTAAGTGTGTCCTTCTTTGGTAGCATTGGCTTTTAGAAAAGCCAAAATATTTTGTGCTACGTTTCGTATTACTTGTGGAGAGAACTGAGAGTTCTCTAAATAAGGCAAGTCTTCCGTTTTTATAATCTCATATTTCTGTACGATGCCGTCGAGATGATAGCACATAACCACCTCCGGCACATTGCACATAAGATTATCGAGCCAATAATCAATGCCAGTCAATACATTTATAGGCTTAGCCATATCCCTGAGACGTAAGCTGATACATGGCCTATTTGGACCACCAAATATTGGCATGTCGGTACCAATCAACATACGTATATCCTCAAATGTCCAGACCACATTACGTTGAAATACATGAGACGAGGCTGGATCGGGCATGTTCTCTTCAATCTTAGGTTCCGGCAGCACGGGTGCAGTTATGGACAAATTCTCGTCTTCGCAATATACACTTGCGTTGGCATCTTCATCATCAGTTTCATCGCTATCTGATTGTTTAAGAGAATAATACAAGAATTTTGAAAGGAGATTTTTTGTTTGGATAGCCTCTCTCGATTTATCTTTAAGGCAAACAGTGTGAACTCCGTCCTCGTATGCTAATATTTGTTCTAATATAAATGTTCTCAACCACTTCCAGTCATCATCTTCTTTCCGTAGCAAATATTTTTGTATATCAAATTCATCTAAAAGCAGTGTATTACCGACTTTGTGCACAATCATACTAATTGCTCCTTTAGTAGTGTACGGCAGTTTTAGTAACTTCTTAATATTCTCAGCATCGGCCACTACATCTACTTCACCAACGCAGTCCGGAAACATATGAGCCATACGAAAGCTTGCAAATCCAGGTGAGTGGTACAAAGCCTGATGTAATCCATAGCTGTTATCTGCACTTGTCAACCAATTTGACGGAGGCAAATTTAAGTTCGTGTTGCACTCTAGACGATTGAATTTTGCAGGCACTTGCACCTGAGAAAACTTGACCACCGCCTTTGATTTAACGGTTTCCTCCACTTCGTGGGGTTCCACATTCTGACATACTTCAATCTGAAAACACACATTATTCCAGCAACACTTTTTTTTCTTTTTTCACATTTTACCTCATCACTGTTCTCCATTATAAAAAAGTTTTCAATGCCGTAACATTAAATAGTTTTCTTGGAGACAATATAAATTATCTAATAATTCTTTTTATGCAATCTGTTAATAAAATTTCCAAATTTATTTATGAAAATATTAAGTAAATTGAAGGAGTAAGAGTACTGCCAGATGTAAATAATCTGCTTTATTCAATATAATACGAGGACTCTTTTCATAACGCATCATTGCTTCAACAAAAATATTAAAAATATATTTTTATGAAAATTGTTTCAAAAGTTGGAAGCACCACAGTTACATGCAAATAGTCATAATTCAATCAAGTATGCCATAGTTTATACGTTCCTACATAAATTAATATTTTTTATTGAAGGTTTACTGTTACTTTCAAAAAAGATACTTCATCGCCATCAGTGGAAACGGTAAGACCAAATTAATTTAGTTAAACAACAAAACATCGGAAACGATTCATACGATCGGCACAATAGCCATAATACTAAGAAAGATGAAGTGAATATGCGTTCGGGCGACAGGAAAGAACTCTTATTTCAAAAGAATGGTAAAAAATGCTTCAATCAAAGTATTCTTCATTGCTATTTTCTCATCTTTTTGATAAAATATGAGTTTCGTGCCAAAAGGACATCTCCCCGTTGAGGGTGGGCGTCTCAGCACAAATCGTCTCGTGATAACCGAAGCCTTACACATCAAGGCAATAAATAATAAGGGAATGGTCGCCCATTTTACTGTAGTGCTGTTAACGTTTTAGCCTAACGACGTGGTTTGATTAGTGACGTTGTTCATTTATGATTTCATTGGTTTAAAGCATTCCGTAGGGCATTAAACCTATCTAAAACCTCTAAACGAATGCTCCAGTGTCATTGTTTTGGAATAACTAACGAAAGTAAGTAATGGCCCCCGAAGATGCCATAAAATTTATATAGGTTACGAGAATTAGCAAAACAATTTATGCGTAGGAGCGTTGTTACAATTTTCCAAGGTACGATTATGATTCCAAAAGGACCCTCCAAAAATTACCTTTCTCTTGAAAGACGAGCATTGAAATCTTGTTGTTCTCTTTCAAAAAATTATTATGTAACGGAAAAACAATGTAGTACTTAGTTTGACGAAAAAGAAATGGTAAAATTCAATATCCATAGTTGGTAAATAGTAATTTATACATTATATGTTGTAACAACCCGTTTAACATCACAGGTTAAAAAAAAGTAGTACTATCCAATATTTTTTATTTTTCTAACATTCGACCGATTTTATTTAAGATGATCATGATAAATACATTTTCCGTTAATTCTTTGCTTCACTAATCGTTCAAAAATCTTCTTCTTCTACAACTCAGTAAATCAACAACAGATGACTTACTGGCTAAATGTAAAAAAGTTCTATTTAAGCACGACTTTTCTTGTTTGAAGCTTAATAGTCTTCTCGGCTAGCATAACTGTTGATATAAATATATGTATATTTTTGTTGTTTCATGTCCGCCATGTAATTCGAAAATTTCATTTACGTTTACATTGGAGTTCTTATTTTTGTATTTCACATCGTCTTGTGCTGCTCCTTCATGCATATGCAGAGTCAACGAAAGATGATTCACTGCGTTGTACAAAAGAAGGATCTTTGTCTGGGCCTTAGTAAAATTAGAGATTAGTTTTGATATATTTTATATTTTTATTATATGCCTTTATTGAATATCATTCAAACCGATGTTTCATTATATTTTGCCTTTTTGTTATTTTATGTTTTCTTCTTCTTGTTAATGTTCTTTTCAATTGTAAAATTTTCATATATTGATCGTATTTATGGCAGAGGTTAAGTTGAAAGTGCCGCCAAGTTACCACTCAGGCAATAAATCAAATGTTAAAGTAAGAAGTCACAGGTTGACAAATGGCGAAGGAACGCCATCTCTTCGAAAAGATTTTAATGATTTGCTTATACCCAAATTGGTAACTACTATTCGGTATTGACACTGTTACCATTACACCACAATTTGACATTACTCGTTATTAATAATTAACTTTCCATTTTTTACAAAAAAACTATATGAATGAATGACTCGAATTTTGCTCAAAACATCAATTTATATCTCTGAGTCTTTGAAGGTCTATTTAGTAATCGAGTTAGGAACTGAGTTCGATCACCTTGTCATCGAATGTTCTTCTTTTTATATATTTTATTATTAGCTAATTTTTTGTCTGCATGCATTTCTTATTTAATTCATTTTATTTCAGTTTTCTACCCTTATTATTTTTACTCTATAAGAAACTCAGTTAATCCGTGCATATATTCAATTAAATATTCAAAAATTCGGAAGTGGAAAATTTAAACAAAAATGTAGTCATATATGTATGTATATTCCTTCCTTTTATTCTCCTTACATATGTTCTTAAATTTTTAATCTATAAAACAAATACTAATATTTTCATTATTTCGCTTATTCCTCAATAGAAATTAAAAATAATTAATGTGGACGTATAGGACATTTAAATATAATTCTGCTATTAAATAAAAAGAACAATAATTACCCTTTCATCTCTTCTAAAGTTATGACGCATCAAGCTTTTTCTTGCTTAACATTTAACTACATCTTCATGGATTTGTATATAAAAAGAGAATAGATCTACATTGGGCAACACTGAAAAACGAAACATGGTAAATTTGTATTGAAGATACACAGTTTCAATTACAGGTTATCCGATTTGCATAAGTCATGTAAAAACAAATATTTAACCTTTTTCTTTTAGATCCATCGTCGTTATTATATCCTCATGTTATGAATGCAGCGCTTGATATTGATTGAAAACAAAAAGTATCCCCACTTTTAGAAGAAAGAATTTTATTGAAAATTTTCGTCCCCATTCATGATCAAATCTTTTTTATTCTTCTGGCAATATTGAATGACGCGTACGAATTTATATCAAAAGGGGTTAATTTCTCATCTACGCCATTACAAGTGAAATAAAGTTACTTAGATTTGTATGAAAAGGGAAATTTAGTCGACAGATATTTTTTTCAAAGTTTATCGAAAAAATTGTGTTTAACAACATGGATATACACTCCATTTGTCGTATATGCCTAGAATTTTTACAAAATGGAAACGCCTACGACTTGTTTATGATACCCGGGTTGGCGAAAAAATTGTGTATGTGTACCTCGTTGTCAGTGGAACCACAAGATGGTTTCCCTAAAAACATCTGTGGGGTATGCTACACCCGACTTAATGATATGGCCGAGTTTCAGAAGTTATGTGCAGACTCCGTGCAAAAATTCCAGGACATGATTGCTACTAACGCCTTTAATTGTCCACCTTTGGATGCTATTGATATGTTAGAAGCACCAGCTGCCATGCAATTGGATCCGGCTGCAGTTAATGATCCGGAAGAAGATCGCTCTGACTTTGATCCTTTGCTCACCAATCATAAAATGGAATTGATTGAAAACGAGGAGGATGTGTTTAAAATGTTAGAGCATGTAGAAAAGGATGTGGAAGAAGTTGAAACCAAGGTTGAAAAATTGGATGAATTTCCTGAAGAAAGCGAAAAATCTAGCGAGGAAGAAGAGGAAGAGGATAAAGAAAGTGATGAAGACTTTCAAGCTCCGGAAGAAGAGAGTGAGAGTGATGATGATAAACCGTTGGCAAGACGTTTGCGTAACATCAAAAAAGAGATGAGCAACACGGACCCGAAAGTCAAGCCAAAGCGCAAACGTATACCGGCTGCCGAGCGACATCTGCACCGCATAATTGAATGCCACATATGCCATCAAAAGTTTAAAAAGACTAGAAATTACGAGGAACATATGAAACATCACAATGATAAATTGCCATTCCAGTGCGAAGTGGAAGGCTGCAAACGTGGCTTTACCACTGCCTATGGTTTGCGTTTACATGTAGAACATTGTCATTCCGAGACTGTAGAGCACTTACCTTGTACTATTGAGGGATGTACGCAAACGTTCACTCGGCGCCGTACTCTCAATTGGCATTTAAAGAGGGTACATAAGATAGCTAAGGAAGATGTACCCCGTCATTATCCTTGTTCAGAGTGCGAGAAAGTATTCAAGTGCCCAATGGCTTTGAAAAAGCACATGTATAAGCATGATGGCAAGGAGCTTCCATTCCCTTGCAATATATGCGGAAAACGTTTCGTCATCAATAGTGCTCTCAAGGATCATCTGATGCGCCACGCAGGCATAAAAAATTATGTATGCCCATATTGCGGAGTAGGCAAAACAACACGTCAGGAATGGAACACTCATATGCAAACTCACAGCCAAGAGAAGAAATTTAAGTGTCCCCTATGCCCTCACGCATCTCACAATAAGAACAACTTACGTTTACATGTTCGTGTAGTTCATGAAAAAATTAAAGATTTTGCTTGCCAATACTGTGGCAAAACCTTTGGCAAATCGAACGCCTGCAAAATCCACGAAATGACGCACACAGGTGAAAAACGTTGCGAATGCAAAGTATGTGGCAAAGCCTTCTTGTATCCTAAAGGTTTGACAAAACATTTAAAGACTCATGAAAAACGTGTTTTGCGGGCTATCGAAATCTATCGTAAACGTCAAGCTGAAGCTGGTACTTTGCCAAACGAACAGGCAGGCGCTGACTTGCCCTCGTTGCCCGATCCAGCAGACAATACACAGGAATCGCATCAAAAAGTAGCCGATGAAATTCTTAAGGTTTGTGCTGACTCAGTGAATGCTATACCCAAGGATCCCAGACGTGTGGAACGTGTAGATATGGCCGAATTAGCTGGGACAGCTGTAAATCCTATTCCACAAATAGCTTTGCCCTCATGGTCCCCACAAATTAATTTTATGATGAAAGAGGGCAAATACACTTGCCCAGATTGTGGCCAAGGCTTTAATGGCGCCGGTAATCTGCGTCGCCACCATAAGATCGTACATCAAGGCGTTAAAGACTTTGCTTGTCGCTTCTGCCACAAACGCTTTGCCAAGGCTCAAACATTAAAACACCATGAAATGACACATACTGGTGAAAAACCGCACGCATGCAGTTTATGTGAAATGCGTTTCATACAGACAGTGGCTTTGAAACGTCATATGAAGGTGCATCAAAAATTGCCAAACCTTGTCCCATCCACTGTTATTCTGGCCAAGGAGGAATTAGCAATGCAAGAATTTGAAAGTCAAGAAGCCAAGCGCAAGGCCGAGATAGAACGTGAAGCGGCTGCGGAAGTAGCTCGGCGACAATTGGAAGCGATTACTGAACAAGAAGAAGATCTGAAGCGACGACAAAAGGAGGCATTTGAGAATCTACCCAAGGCCATCCCTAAAGAACGTTTGCCACCGGGCGCAGACATAACGATTGCAACAAATTTGTTGCCAACTGATTTGGAAGAACTTGTTACCAAAAACATGAAAGCTGAAGACGATGACGCTATGCAACGTCAAGATCCTATGGCCGGCTATTAAAGCTTCTGACGAATTCTTTCGGAATTATGATGCCTGAACGAAGCAAAGCACTAAGTATTCTTTTAACTTGAATGTCGTTTGCAATCACTTACACTATTTTCTCTCTTTCTCCATTTCTCCATACATAGGCATCAACAGTTTTTACATTTAATTTCAGTGCTTTTTTTTTTTTTTTGTCAATTCTTGTGCAGTAATGATTGCTAAATGTTAAAGAAAAATTTTATTATATTTTATCATTTGTTAATATACATATAAATTCTTTTCATAATGATTAATTTTTTCTTTATATCTGATATTATCATAAAAACTCTCGTGTAATGCTAAACAAAAAAAATATAGAAATTAAGTACGCGTTCGGCTATACTTACACACATACATATATGGCATACAAATTACTCAAATTCGATTCAATTATAAATGTAGTTTATTCGAAAAATGTACACATGGATGTTTTTACTACAATAAGAAGAAGTTCCAAGTAAGTTTTGAACTGCCAATAAGATTTTAAATTTCTGAACATAAGCGCAAGTGACATCGAAAATGTCGACGGCCAGCATTTATGCTTATGGCACCTCCCATCCCATCTCTTTTTCCAAGTAAATAAAAAATAATTTTTCTTTTTTTTTCTCTTTTCAAATTTTTCAATTTTTTTTTTTTGGATTTTACGTTTACTTGTTATTTTTATAATGATGAGACAATGATAATGAAAAAGGAATAGTATGTTGAGAGATGAAAGCCAGTATAACAAGCATTATGATGATGATCACAGGATGAGAAAAATGCAAGTACACGAATTCGTATACTTTATAAGAAAAAAATTAAATATATTCGCAAATCAAAGAAGTGTAACAAAATTCAGAAATTGGAAATTGTAATGGAAAAAGAGCCAAAATGTACAGCGAAATCTGTGGTGCAAAAGTTCCAAAAGTGATTGTTACGATTTGCCGACACGCCAAACAGACCTAGGGGGCTTCTGGTGTTTTTAGATTGTACTTGGACTTAATATTATTTAATTCTTCCTGCTTTTTGTCAATATCCAAGCGCTTGAAGGCTTTATTTGATTGATAATACAAGACAACCAAATACCGATTGCAAACATTAAAACCAGATAAGTGGTCACAAGCATTTTTCGCGTCAAAGATATCTTCGTAGACAACAAAGGCTGTACCACGTGTCTCCGGTGTATTGCCACTATAAAATAAAAAAAGGGAAAAAACAAATGAAAAATTATTTTCATTAAATCATATTAATTATAATTACACTTACACCCTTATTTGTCTGATTGCACCGAATTTTCCAAATATATCGTACATTTCATCAGATGTGATCTTATAAGGTAAATTGCGCACATATAGTAGCCGATTCACCTCAGGAGGCAAACGAATCTGCGTTATAGTTATTAAAAAATCAATTTGCAGTCTAACTAAAAATCTTTATCCATATATATATATATATATATATATATAAATACATATATAAGTTTACTTACATTATTGCGTTTATTCATATTCTATCGTCCGACTAAAAAAGTGCTTGTTTCCTTTTTTTAATGAAATGGAGCGAGCCTTCAGAATGATGTGTTATTCCTTCCTTAGCTACTGAAAGACTGCTGATTGTTAGTTTATTGTTAGTTTTAATGCGTTGTTTTCCTTTGTTTGCTAAAATTGTATTTAATATCCTTTGTCCTTTTGTTTGCCTCTGCAAATAGCTTCTTTTATTACCCTTCACACAATGTTGCCAGAAATAAAAAAAGAAGTAGGATATTTTTATTTTTTAATGTCAAGTTACCACCAGTTATTTCAATTTAGAAATTGCTGTGATTTTTGTCTTACACTTCAGGGCCAAAACACAATGAAGCAGCAGAATGAAGCTTCGCTTATATTTTCAGCCCCACGCAGAAGATAAGTAATTTATATATTTTTCAAAAAACAGAAGATAGATAAACTTAATATGTAAATATTTACTATTTAAATACAAATATAAATAAATGTTATATACATAATTAATTAATTTATAAAATTTATGAATTAAATGTCTCCCACAGACATGGGAATATAAGCAAAGCTTCACTATATTATTTCCTTAGCCAGAGTAAAACAAATGTTTGTTTTATACAAAACTAAATATAAATGAAAAAGAAAAAAACCCAGAACTTTTAAATAAGTTATTTTTCTAATTTGTGTTCATTTTGTAATAATTGTAATAATTTTTTTTTTACACGATATGTAATTTTTCTTTATACTCTTATGTTATTTCATAAAAAAATAGAAAACAAGCAGTTCACAGTATATTTTTCAAATGAAAACGTTTAAGCGATTCTTTTGATGTGCTTAACTGCTTCAGATTAAATTCGCCATAAGATGAATTGCTTAACACCCACCAGTAAGTGATATTTGACTTTCGATAAAAAAAAAAAAAACAGCAGGTTTACACGGTACAGTATCGTACCGTACGTTGTACAAAGTTCATATCACATTTTCTTACGACGTGAGCTTTAGAATTTGCAATTAATTGCACAAGCTAAAATCCCATATATCGACATACTCCGCCTTATTTATAAATGATTTTTGGTAATTTTAAACTTACTATTCCTAATGAAAATTTAAAAATCAACTTTTAAGTTCTGGACTCTTCGAGTACTGTATGGTTTACCTTGTTTGGTGATATTTAATCTTAACCCAATCAGAGCGCCATGGAAAATTTGAGAAAAAATATAGGCGAATTGTTGAGGTCGTATTCGTGAATTTGCGATATATAACTATGGCTAAATCGATCTTCGTGTCCACTCCAATAAAACGTATGTATATATATACACTATAAAACGTCCGGTATGTATTGCTATACACAAACAGACAATGAGAAAGAGAGAGGTAGATAAAGCCACAGTCGTTTGGAACGAATCTTGCGTTCAAATGCAAGATCTTAATGGCTTATTAAAGTAACCATTAGAAGATGTAGTAAAGACAACTTAGAGAATCTCAAAAATAGGGGATTTTGAGAGATTTGTGTCAAGAAGTAAACACAATGAAAAACCACAAAGGAATAAACTGAACTGGAGGGGTTGTTCCGAAAGCTTTTGAAATTCCCCGCAATAACACGTTAATCTCTTTAAAGTTATTTTCAAAGTTTTTATCCTAAAAACCATTGCCCTTGCTTAACAAATCCCATCTAACTAAGATATGAGGTATTTCATGATTGCGTCCGTAAAATTCACCTCTATGTTCCTTCTAAACGTCGGGCAAGTTGCAGTTTCGAGTAGATCAATGACTAACGATCTTGCTGGACATTGGATTTCTATGCAAAATTTCCTGAAAGAGTACTGCAATAATATATATATATATATATAATATATAAATTTATTAACCATAGTAATCACTGCGGAGAGAGTCGTCATGATCATGTATGGGTTAATGCGAATTCTGTCGACGAACAACGAATGTTTGTCTGTCCCTTTTTTATACACGCTAAGCACATATCAGCGTACTACGGCGGTACCGTGATGCGGGGATGCGGGGGTATGTTTTAAAAAAGAAATTGCGTCAATCAGGAAATTCCTTTTCCAAGCAATCACATATGAAATGGACGCGTATAAAAAATAACATCTGCAATAAGAAGGCCTTTCAAAAACAAAATCTATAATTAATTTTTAGTGGAATTTAGTTTACTGTAGAAAGTTTTGCGTATGACCAACAGGTCATCAGCAAAGTCAAATAAGAATTGACTTTTAACAGTGATATCGTTTCTAATTAGCTAGGCAAGGGTTGGATTGCGTATTTGAATCAGGCGCTATATCATGAGATTGGTAGTATTTCATGTTTGCTTACTTTTTCTTTACATTTTTATTGGCATCAACGTTGGCTACTTGTCAATGTGGTTTTAGAAGTGTAATCAGGCTGCCATGTCGTAAGATTGGGCAAAAATTTTTCTAACACTTTAACTTGTAATTAATCACAAAGCGCAGACAGACGGTAGACCAGCTTGGCATTTTTGAATCTCAAATGTGCCGGAGTCTTTTCAATGTTGGAACTTTTTCGGAATTGTCATGTCGACAGCGTTTACGTAAAGCACTTAACTTAACTATTGCATTCGATTGAGTTACTTAATCTACGACGCTATTTGATCCTACGTCCATCGTCATGTACATGAAGTAATGGTAGCCAGAAAGCCTATAAATCAATTAATATATTCTACGATAGCGCTGAACCGCTGAACGGGTCACTAGTTGACCATGTACGCTTGCTAATGTAATAATGTAATATCCGTCAGAAATCTCTGTAATCGTTGCTGTCAAACAATTCATTTGACTTATTTGGCGGAACTTGGTATTTTAGTGAACTATGTTTGCTTACTTCTGTGATGATTTCTCTGGACGGCAAGCTAATCTTCAAATGGTAATTGTTATGCTTTAGAGCCGATAGCCTGTGTTGCTAGCGCTCAATGTCTTTTGTTTAGTCTAAGAATTTATTTCATTAGTCTAAAATTATAATAATAATAATAACAATAAATGTTATGCTGCATCAATGGTAATTTCGGCATTCGGTATTCGGCATTCGTCATTTATTGATTTTTATACCCTACACCACTTATGGTACAAGGTATATTAAGTTAGTGCGCACGTATGTAACACTCAGAAGGGTTTAAGATAGACCCACCTTTTGTTATATCCAGCGATTTAGAATCGTAATCTGAATCCTGTCTGTATGTCTAATGTCTGTCCATGTAAAGTTCTGTTCAAACTGCAGGTCGCAATTTTTGAGATATTTTGATGGCATTTGGTACAGTGACCTGTTTTGACCAAAGGACGAATGCTACTGAAAATGGCTCGAATCGGTCCACTTTTTCGACCACTTTCCATACAACGCCCAAAACGGCAATTTTCAAAATCTCTCGACAAAAGCGGCTAAGTAGTAGTATTTTGGCACTCTAAATTGGTATGAAAACTTTGGATCGGCTGGGGACATTTTCTAACCCTCTCCCATTTAATGCAGTTCATGCGACAGAAGTATAATTTTCAGTGCTTCATGATGAAAATCACATCATAATAGTAATTTAACACAAAAAAATTAACTGTATCAAATTTGCACCATTTCGGCCTATTTTTTGGATTCTACTCTATATGAGAATTTTCACAAAGATCGTTCCCTTGTAGAGAAGAAAAGTCTAAGTTTTAACATGTGGTGATCAAAGTTGACCGATAATAGTAATTTCATATAAAAATGATTTCTACCAAACTTGGACCGTCCTGCCCTATGTAAGCATTAAACTTGTACTACATTAAATTACGTTTTGGGCCCGCTTCCCCATCAATACGCACGTGAAAAATATGCCTTTATATAGAAACAAGATATAATTTGTGTGTGGTGTAGGGTATTGTTAAATAATATAATGTTAAATATATAATGTGCTTATTTGTTAGCTTTGGAGTATTAACCAACACTGCATCAATTTAATTGATTTCAATATGCAAACAAAAAGGCTCATAAAGTTTGATAACTACAATGTGCAGTTAACTAAAATTTACTATATAAAGAGAAAAAGGTTTGCGAAATTTTGGGAATTGTTCTCGATTGTTAGGAAATTAATGGAGTTAATAAAATTAAATTGAACTCTCGGATATATAGTTGCGTCAGCATACGTAACGTGTTTTTTAAAAAAAGGAAACTTTTCTGCGTCTTCTTCTATTCAGTAAAGCAACAACCGAAAGTTCGCTGAGATGTGTAAAAAAGGTCTAATATTCTTTGCTTGAGCCTCAGTAATGTTAGGGTTAGTTTCGGTATATAATTATCATTTAAAAAAAAAAACCTTTTTTCTTTCATTCTAAAATAATTTGGGGACTATCAAAATTATCAAAAACCTCAAGGCTTTTATAAGGTATTGTCGAATTGTGTATACCGTGTTCTTATTTCGAAAAAAAAAATAGAACAAAAAGTCTTATAAAATTTATATCTTATTGGATTAATTCTGTTTGAGTGAACTAATTTGATGCAGTGATGAGCAGTGACCGGAGGCGGCATTAATATTGTTTGGATTGATTTAGAATTTCGCAAATTGTGAAAAACACAGACATCATATTATTTTAATTTTGTTTTATTATATCATAATAAGCTTATAATTTTCATACAATTTATTTATTTTTATTTATTTATATTCCAAGAATTTAGTGCACAAGCTCTTCATGGATAAAATTCATTTTCATACCACTTGTTTATTAAATTTAAAATATACTTACCTTAGTTTATTCTTGATTTAACTCCGAGCTTTTTATATAAATTGCTGGCAGTTTTCATGTAAGCGTACTAAATATCTCGAATTTAATATTTCTATACCGATTCCTGTGCCATTATACCAATTTCGTACTTATTCAGCACGTCCTTCAAAAATTGTTTCCTGGGCGTAAGATACTCGATATAATCTTTTGCATGGAATCAGCTGCAATACTTTAGTGGGTATTTGTAATTATATTAGTAAAAAAAAAAGCATTTAAGGGTATCAAAGCTGCATCTGCCGTAGCTGTCTTTTTTTTATTTAATTTGTATTCAATGAATAGTGACATTGACAGTTCGTAAATAACAGTACAGTGCTGCCAACTTAGATAACATAGTAAAAAACATTTCTCGTGTCAATTTGTTTGGATTTCTTGTGATTTTTCTTCCTATTATTTATTAAAATCAATCTTTCATATTCTTAAATTTGTATAGGTTTTTAACAGCGAAGAATTTCTTCAATGTCAAGTGTTAATGAAAATAACTATATTTATAAATGAATGGTAATAAGAATCGTGCAAAAACGACGTGTATGTGTGCACATATGTATCTAAAGGTGTTTGTGCTAAGTACTGCTTTACATTAGTGGATCCAAAATTTTAAATAATAAAATGTTCAAGCAAAAGTAATAAATAAAAAATAAATAAATAAAGACTTCTTCGAATTAACTTCATAGAGCGATGATGGTTTTTGTTTAAAGAATTATTTCAATTGCTTCAATTGGACACAATGGAGAGAAGAGTCAAGCTGAAGGCTATAAATCCTCATATAACGTGTAAAATATGTGGTGGCTACTTTATTGACGCGACAACGGTAACGGAATGTTTACATACTTGTAAGTTAATTATTAAAAAAGCAAAGAAAAATTAAGCAAACAGACAATAAAGTTAAATCTTTTAGTTTGTAAGAGTTGTTTGGTTAAACATTTAGAAGAAAAGAAAACCTGTCCTACCTGCGAAAATGTTATACATCAATCTCATCCCTTACAATATATCAGTTTTGATCGTACGATGCAAGATATTGTTTACAAATTAGTGCCAAATCTACAGGAAGGTGGGTAATAATTTTAAAGCAATAACTATTTGATGTTTATAGCTTTTCCTCAAATTGCAGATGAAATGCGTAGAGAACGTGAGTTTTACAAGAGTCGTAATATGCCCTGCCCTAAAGATATGCCGCAAAACCATGACGATGATAACGATAAAGTTATGGAGGCTCATGCCGAGTCCGATTTCCACAGGCTGGATGAGCAGGTCAATGTGTGCCTAGAATGTATGAGTAACAATTTCAAAAACCTCCAAAGACGCTTCATACGTTGTAGTTCTCAAGCAACGATTACGCACTTGAAAAAATTGGTAGCTAAAAAGATTCTCAACGGTATTGACAAATACAGAGAGGTAATTGTATCAATTCAATTTTATTTTCTGCCAATTCACTTTCATATATCATTTAGATTGATATATTGTGCAATGAAGAATTATTGGGGAAGGATCACACCTTAAAATTCGTGTATGTAACTCGTTGGCGTTTCAGAGATCCCCCATTACGCCTGCAGTTTCGTCCACGCGTGGAATTGTAATTTTTTTAAGTGATTAAGTTTACAAAATTTGATAAAACAAACTAATTTTTCATGTAGTTATAAGAATCCTAGCAATTTGTACTTGTAAAGAAAAAAAAGTATAAGTTATATTTTAATTTTACATAGTAGCTAAGCAATTAGTTAAACCTGAAAAATAATAATAATAACTTGTATTTTCTTTAAACACATATACATATATCACAATTTTTCTAATATCCCCATCTCTACCTGTTAATATTGTACTAAGATTTAAAATCAAAATGTTTTTCATTTACTTTTAAGTTTTGTCAAGATTTCCCAAATATACTTATAATACATGTATTTTTTCTTATTCAAGTTTTTTTATTTTTTCTATGTATAAAGGCGAAATGTGAATAGTATTAAATTAATCTTATATTTCATAATTGTAAAAAAGTATAGCCATTTTATTAAATTTAGTTTAATTTAAACGTGAAAGGTATATTTACTGTTTATGAATAGGTTGCCGGACTTTGTATTATTTTTCACTAATATTTGTGTATGGCAACACCAGTATGTAAAAAGTTTTATGATTTTTTTTGGCAAAGCTCGCGTCTCTCAAAGTTTTCATTTTGTGTATTTTAATTTTATACTTTATACTCAATATAATATTGTTACACATGAATGCCGTTGTAGTTTTGTGCCATTTTTGTGAAATTCATGGTCCCACTGCTATATTTTGCACACAAACTCTACGAGATACCAAAATAGATGATTTGTGCTTAACCCGAAGCGCTTCTAAAGCGAATGCGGCACAGTGTCCTGCCTGCAATTCATTAGGCTTAACAAATGGTTTGTGCAGTAAAGATGTTGACTCTGGAGCAACGTTTTTAAGCACACAACAGTCACCCTTTCCCGAAGTCGAGGCCTCAATTAAGCAGGCGGCAATACGCAGTCTAAGCTGCGAAATCAACTGTAACAAAGATGGGGGCTTTGTTTTTTTTGGAGATACCATTGGAGGTCACGTACTGAGCCATACATTTCATATGAGCGATACGGAGGTGGAAAATTAACAAATAACTTTAAGAAGTATACTTCTAGAACAGTTTTTATTTGTAGGCTCGTGGTTTTTATCAGCTGTTCTCAATTGTAATTCTAATGAAAGATAAATACTTTCTTCTAAATATTAAACCTTTTTTATCTGAACGTTTGCGTAAAATTTCTTCGGAAATTCAAAATAGTGCTAAAAGTATACATAAAGAGGAAGAATCCAAAGTGTCATTCAGGCAAAGACGTTTGTCAGGATCTAAATTATCTCAAACCCCTAGATCACTGGTGGAATTGACCGGAGATAAGAATATATATATTATATTACATGCCCACTTTTCTTGGTTGCTATTATCTGGCTCAAAATTTCTAACAGAGCATATCACATTTGGAAATTTACCCTGGCTTCCGCCTGAAACCAATAGTCATCCGCCACCAGAACGGCTAACGTATAATTTAAACACCTTGCCTATGATACAAAAATATGAAAATCTAGAAAAACCCGAGGTGTTCTATTCTTTAAGACATATAAATACGATTGTTGGGCGCAGGGAGTTTCCAGCTGTGTGTTATTGTGCGTTAATTGGGATTAAGGTCAGGCAATTAATTACTGATTTATCTACTATTTAAACTTCTTGCTCTCATAGATTATAGTACGCGGTGATCCCGTTAAAACTTTTCCCTTTATGATGTGCCTGAAGAAGCTGTTACCAGAAGCCATGCATAATCTAATTAGAGTTGATGCCCAACATAAGCATTCTATAGACGCAGAATATAAAATTATCTCCATAACCGACGAGATTGCTGTGCCAATGCCAAATTCCACTATATATCGCATAGATTTCCTAGATGAATCAATAAAAACTGATCAAGTGTGCATCAAGTGGCCTGGCTCCATACCAGCAAGATGTAAGCAGTTTTATCAACTTTCACAAGATTCGGCTTAACTAGGTTTCCTTCATTTAGGGCCAGATTTACTTGTTAAATTAATGAAAGCTGTGGAAGAAACCCGCTTCACGGAACTGGTACTAAACAGACGTACAAAAGCTCTAGTAGAAGAGTGGAAAAAGTAAAACATTCTGGTATTCCTCTGCTCTACTTCTAATCAAATAATTTCTTTGCAGTAAAGTGATTTGTCTCAGCCACGCAAAAAACACTAATGCTCAAGTTAAACTGAAGAAAGTGCTGGGTGTGCAAAGCCAAGATCAGGCGCTTATAAACTACTGGAGTATTTACTTAAAATAGAGCTTGTATAAATCATATGCGAAATATATTCGACTCTTCAGTACAACACAATTCAATAACGCTTTTTAATAGTTTTTATTATTTTGGATAATAAACCTTCTTGCTATTTTAAAAACTGAGAAAGTTATGGGAACACTAAGCTAAAAACACTTATTTTTTGTAACCGCAGCTAGAACGACGACCGCGAGCACGTTCAAACTTACGTCCTTTAGAGCGTACATAAGGACGTGTATGAGAATGCGGTACACCGGGCGCCTTACCAAAGTGTTTACACGCTGTACGAGCCGTACGTCTACCTTGCAGTAAGAGGCAATTCTTGCCGGTTGGGGATTTAAGTGCTAATTGATCAAAAGTGATTACTTGACCCCCAGCCTTCAAAATACGTTCGCGAGCAGTTTGCGTAACATGCAAAGCACATAACGTCATTTTCGGTACTTTCAGTATACGCGCGTCATCAGTTACGGTACCAACAACGACTACAGTCGATTGGGGCTGCTTGGCCACTTTAAAGAAGCGGGCTACACGCTGTAAAGACATGGGTGGCCGATTAGTTCTGCTCATGAATAATCGCTTCAACACAATGCGATTAAACTTTTTGTTGGTTCGACGCTGAAGAAAACGGTACAGCTGTGAAGACAAAAAATTTACTATATATCTTCTAAAAACAAATTGCATTGCATTGCACACTTTCAATACTTACCTTAACCAACAAGCGTAAATAAACATCCTGGGACTTCGGCTCTGTTCTTCGAACCTTGCGATCGTATTTGTGACAAATATCAATACCCTACAATAATTAATACAAAAACAAAAAGTTACATTTAACCATCTCCAACATATAATTCAGTTCAACTTTTTTTCATTAAAATTATAGCTGGGCTCATAACATTTATGATGATTCAAATTCATTTAAAGTCACAAATTTTACTCGGGCAATCTTACCATTTCGCGACCGGAAAAGAAAGAAAGTTTTTAATAGGAATGTCAATCCGACAGATGAACGCCGATTTAGTAATACGAAGTTGGTTGTAGTTTGTTCAATAGATTTATGTAGACATTATATAGCGTTGCTATCGTACCAATGTGCGCGGATTTTCGTATTAAAACGTTCCACTAAATAAAAGAGCTAGGTTGACAAATGGAACGGAATGAATGTGATCATTAAAACACATGAACAACGTTACCCGTCTTGTTGAAGTTAGTTCAAATCGGTAATTAACATTGAAAATATACTTATCACTGAGCATATGAATATAACTTAGTCGTATAACTCTTCCCGATATGTAAACATATTCCTCATGTATATACAATTTTATATTATACATTAAGTATAAGTGTCTTTTCAATTATTTATAGCCAAGTTTCTCCAGTTGATGGATATTGGCACGTACGATTAAACGTATCCTTTGTGTATAACCTATACAGTTTCTCTACGCAGAACTGAACATTGTTTTTGTCAAGATTACAGCCAGACATTTTCAAACTTATTCATAACTTATGGTAACTACAATGTCAAACATAGCCCGACGATTTCGCCTAATAGCACTTAAAATTAAAGAACTCTTCCTGTCTACGCAAGAATTTATATGAAATATTGTTTCATGGGCCTCTCTTATGTAACTGTCGCTTGACTTAAATAAAGTGACTAACATAATTTATTTCAGCATTAAAATATTTGGGTCATTAGATTCGTTAAAATGTTGTTTAAGTTTGGATGTGTTGCCAGATCACTCGCTAGTTCAGTTTTACATAAGTTCTACGATCTGTCCTCACAGATGGCACTACAAAAGGCTTTAGCGGATCTACCTGTTATCAGGAGCACTTTGACTCAAAACTGATGATTACATTTTTTTGATAGGTGAACAAACCAATGTAAAGCAGATAATATCAGCCTGTTATATTGTTCTGTTCCAGTTTGTTATTTTCACGTAGGAATATCATCTTCCAACCAAAATTATACAGCGTTGTAAATTTATGAACTAGAAATAGAGGAAAGCATCACCAAACGTGTGATTTATACAGTGAAGAATTTTTTCCGTTCTGCGGCAATAATTCACAAGCAAAAGTGAACAGCGTTCCAAGCGAATTGTAATGGTTTAAAATTAATCAATTAAAAGACAAACCTTAAATTAAAAAACCGATTATATCAGACGATAATGCCATAAAAAAACTTCCTATTACGATGTGAGCTTATGATCGCTCATGTGTGTTGAAATTAGCACCCTGCAATAAATGTTTTGGGGAGAAAAGAACAAAAACAATTAAGCGGTCGATAAATAAATATTTGAACAAGTAGTTTTCTTATGAAAAATGCGCATTGCTATAAATATTTTACGGATCATTCTGCATATATCTACATATGTGCGAAAAAAGCTTTAGAGTTTATCCTTTTGAGAGTAAACTGAGTCGAATATTATATTTCACCTTCTATGGTTGACTTAACAACTCAGTTTGTACGATGTCAATACCTTTGACTTTGCGTGATATTGCAAACTTATGTATAGAACTCGCTAGTTTGAATCGGAAGAGGCATATTTAACAAGGTATGTTTATTTATTTTCTCTTATATTCATACACAAGTTTTTATATTTCCGATTTTAAACTAAACATTCTCAATTTTTCATATTCAAGTCCAGACTCGATACTAATATTTCTTTTTCTTCACTATTTTCATAAATAAAACCATGCCTGCAACAAGATTTCACACAAATATTAGTTTCATCTAATGGGATTTCATTAAATTTTTACCTATGAATGTTACTATAACAAACGTTATCATCATCCACATCCAACACTTCCAAGCATTACGAGAATGATCCTCCAATTTCTCCGTTTCTTTATTCAAAGCTCCTATGTTGCGATCTGCCATACCAGCGGAATGTGAAACCATTTCAGTATCCTTCTTGATAATTTGATTGGCAGTTACTGTTTGCTGCTTAAGATTCCTCGTTAAAGACAGCATATGCTCTGTGATTTTTTTTTGATTTTCACGCATGTATTTGACGGCTTCGCTTTGTTCACCGCTATCATTCTGCAAAGGTTTACGTTTACGTACGCTTTCTTCCAACAATTCTCTACGTTCTTCAGCATACTGTTTTGTAGCCTGCAGCTGACGTATTTCCCTTAGAGCGTCATCTCCCGATTCTACAGCTGCTCCCCTTTGTCGAACAGCTTGTAAATTATTAGCTTGCGGTGTACTTTCTATGTAATTAATTTTCGTCTTCAAATTGTTTAATCTTCGGTTATAAATTGGGACTTTCTCATTTCTAGAATAATTGGAAAAGAAATTTACACATATGCATATTTATAATTTTTTCAAACTCCAGTACATTTATTTACTCATCCATGTCGCTAAGTTCTTGTATCATTATGTCCAAAGATTTTATAAACTTTCTTAAGCGCCAATAATTGCTTTTATCAGCAGCCAATTCCTCACAATCATTTAACAAAGTTCGTATATTTACGTTCAACTTTGCGGCCATTTTTGGTTTTTTATATTTTCATCTTTCACATTCATCATAAAACATACACCACGTCATATAACTTCTTTTGACTTCTTGTAAATAAAAGTTAGCTTCTTCTTTGCCGTTATTATCAAGCATAGAGTGATATCATATTCAAGTGGTATATTTCTAAATCCCATAAATAATATAAATCCCTATAAATAGCGTGTTTGTGAGAACTTGCAATATACACATAAAGATCTCCGCCATTTTTTATTGAAAAATTTTTCATCGATTACGACAAATGTTTCTTGCTATTTGAAGAAAATATAAACCGTTTATCAGCGAATAAAAACTGACAACAATTGAAAATAAAAATTAATGAAAATAATAGCTTAAAGTTTATTATTGTGTTGTGGCTTAATTTCGCTTTTTTTGATTTGAAATGTTCTTAAGGATTTGGTGAGTAATGATTGCTTAGAAATCGAAATCTGTCTCAACATATACATACAAAACAGTATAGAAAATAGCGTTGCGTGTCGCGTTCATCAGCAATGTGTATTCGAGGATTTTATTGATTTTTCATTAAAAATGAAAAAAAGACGCAAAATGCAAGTGTTATTTTATACATTTAACCACGATTTGTAATTTATTAGATATATTTATTATTTCGAATATATTTGGCTTAAAAACACCAAGCCTTATGCTTAAAATTTTCAAGAGCACAACGCAACAATTAATGAAACCAACTGCCTAATTTTCGGTACCATTTTATTAAATAAAAACAGACACTCTTAAATTTGACTAACCCGATCGCACACTAAAAGGCTTAACGATATATGGTTTTATGTGCGCTAAGTATTTGTAAACATTAAATAAAAAATGCTTGTTTTTACAATACATGAATTTTTGCAAGGTCGCATTTTTAGATGTTAGAACAAAATGGCAAGTTAATTGAAAATTCAACAAGTTGTATTGAATTAGTTACAGTTTTTAAAGTAAGCAGAAAAAGTGCTGGAATATTTTTTCATTTATCACAACTTAGTCCTTAGTGTAAAACGTTTTTGATAGGCATTGTTTGTTTGAAATTTTAATACGCATGGCTATAACATATATATGGTTTACTGAACTGTGAAAGATTTTTTTCCGTTAATATCAGATGTGTTCTACTACGTGTCCTTGTAATAAAAATGCTCGTCATGTTTTGTACACATAGATTGAATTCAGCATATCATTAAATACAAACCAAGAGGCAAAAATAAATATCTTAATATGGAAAGATTCTGTTGTGTAGTTGAAGAGAAGTGAGTAGGAAATATTTACTTTGAAAGCGCTAAAGAAAAAACATGAAAACAAGAAGATTAGCATGTAAAACCACTATAGTGGGCCATGGCCCACCATTAAGTATCCTACACCACTTCACTTAATATAATTGATCATATATATAACGACTTTTCAAGATAAGGCTTAATATGAGAAGTAATCGTAAAAGTGATCGGATCGATCGAACCTTTCATTTTAAATAGCTTTCGCTCTTGTTGGTGTACCAAATTTCATCAAAATGTCTCGAAAACTGCGGCTTGTAGGTTGACGGACAGAGAAGCTTAGAATTACTTCCTGAATTGATTGGTATAATAAAATGTGCGTCTATTTAAAGTCTTTCTGTGTGTGGCATACATCCGCAGAAACTTAATATACCCTTTTGCCGCGTGTGGTGTAGGGTAAAAAAAAGTATATGTAACAAAGTAGTAAGCTTAGGAAAGCTTGTTGATTTCTTATACTATATGATGTTAAATGCACTAGGCAAAATGCACTTACGATTCTGAATTTTGTTAAATATGATAAGAGGAGTATAATGAATTGCAAGTATGGTTTTTTCAGATTTACATACATAAAAAAACGAAAAAGGAAATTGTATTCGTCTTTGGGCGAACACTGGACATTACTGCTGCGAAAAATATATAAAAATCGATACGTCTTCGTATTAATTATGAACTTGTTAGTTGGCTGGTGGAGGCACTGGATTTCACGGGATTTTTAGAGGTCTATTTAGTAGATCATCAGCGGGCAAATTACGTTCTTTTTCAAAACTGAAGTATGGACTTAATTTGGAAATGCCTCATCAACTACATCTCAATTTTTCCGGTTAGAAATTTCTAACAGGAGGAGGACATTCTTAGATAGATTCTAAAATTTCACACCGCTATAAAATATGTATATAAATTGCGAGAGAGAGAAGTGGGCACTGATTGTTGGAGATGCAATACTCTTAAGTAATAGGGCTCAAAGTTATCAAAATCGCTACCAACACAAAACATTGTGACATATTTGCATGTACTACCTACCGTCTTCAGTATGTAAGCATTTAAGCCTTGGTTTACATCGCTTAACTTTGTTTTAATATTGCATTTGGGATTGTTCGTATTTCAAAGTGGCGCGTGTTGCGTTCATTTATTCATTTATTTATTTTCTTTTTTCATGTCATTTTATTTGTATTGTGCAATGAAAGCGCACCTCAGGAATACATTTTGGTTTTTGATGCCTTACTTTTGCAATAGGGAAAAATAAAGTGCATTGCTACGGAAAAATGTAGAAAATTGCGGGGGTGAGACATGAAAACCAATTCGGTACTGAATGTCAACTAACAGGATCTCTACCTTACAGTACACCTAATATGTGCACAGCTTAAGGAAATTAACATGTCTCAACATGTCTTCTATGATCGGTAATTAGCGGAGTCTTTATAGAAGGAAAGCAGTACTTACTATAAAATAGCACTGATGTAAAATTTTTGATTCTAGGCTCTGTTGTCAAACTCATTCAATCGTTTTCCGCAAGGTTTATGCTTTGCTCGCATAAGCCTGAAAAACAAATGTATTTTTCGCACACATATTTATTATCTGCAACATGACCTCTGGTGTATTATGCCTTTTTTACATAATTTACGTAATTGAGCTTTAATTGTTATGGACGGCACGTTTGATTTTCAACAAAGTCAAGTTTTTGGTCACATAAATTGCAAGATGAGATAATAGTTCCATCTTTTCGTAAAAGAGTTGTTGAATGACTCCTGTCCCATGTTAACAAATATCTAATAGTAAATAATTGCAATAGTCATTCTTTGATGTTATTATATAGCGTGCACCACCACGTACGGTATATGGGTATAATAAGTTTGTGTGGATGTATGCAATACCTAGAAGGACTTGAGATAGACGCAACTTTTATTATATAGATTGATTTAGAGTCATTTTCAGAATAACTTTTTAATTCAATCTAAATTCGTCTGTCCGTCTTATTTTCTTAAGATTAAACTGCAGGCCGCATTTTTTGAGATATTCTGATGACATTTGGTACACTGACAGGTTTTGGCCCAAGGAACCAACGCTATTGAAAATAGTTGGGATCGGATCAATTTCTCCACCACTTCCCATATAATGGCTTATACGAATAACGAATGGAGTGGCGTAGGGTATTTAATGGTGTGCCACGTACCTCTATAGTGTTTTTACAAAACCTGTTTCTTAAGTTAGGTAAAATTCTTTCTTAATGTCGTTTAAACGACAATAACATTGACGAAGTTTAGGAATCTGGATTGGCAAACACAATATTGAATAATATCAAGATAGAAAATAAAAAGTTGACCAATAATTACTAAAAAGTGAAAATAATATTTCGATTCATTGTGTGTTCGTTTAAGACCTTATATCTCCTTATGTAGCAAACTTTGCACAGTGCTTTTTTTTTTTAACCGTTAAATACATATTGTTGCCAATTATATCCTATTTGCAATGCTGTTTTTTTAAATTTTTTTGGCAAATTAATTTTGAAATTAAGTGGAACTGGAATGTAAACAATTGGCAACAATATTCATTTAAGGGTTAAACATTTTGCATACGCATTACTGCTCCAATACCACAAACATCAACATCGATTAGCAATTCGGTCCTGTATTGTCGATATCATAATTTGTAATTTAGAAAATTTGTGACAGATTTGATATCGCCGCATATTATATCGATGCGTGATTGTGATATTGCCTTCTATATTTGAGTAATTTTAGTGTTGTCCACGAACTTCTGATAAGTTTATCATTCGCCGCTAAACCGTAAGTGTTGTTCCTACTTAGAATTCCATTAGGTATGCAAATAAAATTCCGTTTTTTTTTTTTTTTTTAGTTAGTAAAAAGTTGAAAATTTCAAGAGAATTACAAAAAATGGCTTATTCGAAATTTTTGTAGCAATACGAGCAACGCGATAATAAAACCACTCGCCTTTGAACCGAAGTCATGCGTCAAATTTCGTTCTTCTTTCAAATCGGCCAAATGTACTTCAGTTAAGCGAATCACAATCGACCGATAAAAATGACAATCACCAACCGTCAGGCCTGTCGGATAAGGCGAGGAAAGTTGCAGGTCCAAGTTCATGGACCCTCCACGTGCTGCAATGTCACTCGTTTCTATCTCGCATAGCGCATTCGTCCATTGTGCATGGTGCATGGTGCATGCTTTAAATTGTTCGCTTGTTGTTGTTACCAACCACTCATAGTACAAGACCCCTTACTAATCCCAGCAAACGCAAACAAACGTCTATTTTCCGAAGTGATTTTGTCGTGTCATTGGCGTAGATGCTTTACTAGATAAAGGTCACAATTTTTTGCGAAAGTAAAATTTTGGAAGTGGCTCCTTGATTTCTCATCTGCCTCTCACTCAACTAATGCAGTCTTCATTTTCCTTCGTTTTCAACTTTTTACATGTCATCTAAACGTTTGGAAATACATTGGCGGGTCATAAATAATCTCTTTGAGAGTTGTGTTTGTGTTTCGGAATCCTCGTCATTCCACAACGTTTACAGATCGACGTCTTTAATTGCTTTTGGTCTTTCGGAGCGTTTCTTATCCTCAGTATCGAAATCGCCGCTCCTGAAGTTCCATCCAGCTCCATCGGTTTCAACACTAGACTTACATCTTTACAGGTAGTAACCTATGATATATGTTCGTCCTAGGCCTCCTTACGCGAAGATAGGGAAGCAAGACTTCTCGGAAACGCTGATTATTTGACACTAAAAACTTCACATTTTCGTTTTTGGAAAGACTACTTTTGTATTCATGTCATATCTGTTGACATGACGGCTAATTACTGTTGTCAGATGTCCAAGCTATAAAAGAACACAGCTTCGGACCCGTTTGTCCATTACACGCACTATTAGTGCGATTAGAAATCTAATAATATCGGCTTGGCTGAACATGCTGGGAGTTCGATCAACATTCTAACACTACTTGCCTAATATTTATTGTATACTAACCATTAGACGTATTGCTTGATAAGCAGCAGACCGCGTGTAGATTATACGTTTTGTACTGATTGTAGAAACTCGAAATTAGAATGATGCATAACTGAGCTTGTATGGAGGTGGACATGCACCGTTGTGTTGAGTCGCGATAGTTACGGACAGTTTGAAAGGGAAGCTGTTGATGTTCTCCTTATGGTCTCCTCTTGCTCGATAGCCGTTACAATGTGTCGCTTCAGCCAGTCTTCTTAGCTTATTTCAAAGCTGTCGTGTACATGATATGATTGCATAAGCAGTGACAAACCGCTACACTGAAAAGATTATAGAAAGCAGATTGCTGCGTTGTAAAAATATTGATTTACTTCAAATTTTAAAAAAATTTAAGTATAAAAACTGTGCTAATCAATTGCGAACAACAATAGCAAAAACCCAGCCTGAGAAGTGACATAAATCACGAAATAAATGTATCGAAATCGCGTCTTAATATAACTTTTATTGTTCGATTTTTTCATATGAAGTTCTTTTAATGTATTTATTTATTTACTATTTTCAGGTTAGCGCTATTTGTGCATTTAATAATCGTGTGCGTATATTTTAAACGTATTTTTTTCCAAGGTTGGATGTAACTAATATCATACCGTATTGGCAGATATTGTGATGCTCCATGTGAAAAGTACTGAGTCATAATATATGATATAGTATTTTGTAGTTTTGTGCAGGCGCGATGTCTCCATCTGCGTTATAGGCTCGGGGGTGTAGTTTAATTCCAAGGAAAGAATCATTGAGGAAGGCTAGCAATAGCATCTGATGTAAAATTGTACCAACAAACGGTCTTAATACGCTTGAAGACATAAGTTCGGGTTAAATGATTAGTAATATGAAAGTGGAACGTAAGCGGCCCTTGCCCACTCCTCCTATATGTTCATCAAGTGTCCTTCTAATTGAAATAATATCGAAAAATGACTGCTCTAGTCGATAGGATCAAAATTCCAGTTATTCTTTCGACACATGTTCACACCTGAAATATAGGAAGTAATTTTTTTTTTCGTCCAATTTTACTGAACACCGTTTAAAGAATATACGCACATCCTGAATATGTATATATATATATATATATATATATATATGTATATATTTATTTATTTATTTAATATTATATTTTTTTCCGCTATTTTTTTCATTTTTTTCGTCTACCTATCATAAAAAATATTTACCATTAGAATGTCGAAATAAATTCTTAACATATTCAATATAACGTATCTAACAGACAACAGAATATATGCTCGCATTTTTAGATCAATTTTTTTTATTTTTTTGATTTATGTATATATATATAATTTTTGATATACACGTCTATTTATCAAGTGTAATATTGGATCTCAGCAGAATGATACGCGATCAGGTAAAACGACACTTATAAAATATAATGTTTAATGTCTTTCTGTTTAATATAAGGTTCGCGGTTACACCTCTATATAATAAAATCAAGACAAGTTTTCAATTTTAGTTATAAGCGAAAGTTTTCAATTTGAATAATCCTTTAATTGATCCTATCTGTAATATGGTTGCTGTTAAGCAATAATAGAACGCTATGCGCATTGATTGTTAAGCTATATATGTTCAGTTTTTAATATTGCAATGAAAACGATAACGATATCATGTTCTTATGTAAAGCGATATTGACCACTTGTAGAATGAACAGTGTAAGTATAATCGATGTGTTTTTCTACTTCGCATTCTCCTTCGGTCATTATTTATGATTATGTTACTATATTGCTCGTGTGGCATTCGCTTACATATTTATATATATGTTGATATATTTCACATTGGAAGATATATTCTTGCCGTTACTATATATATACAATACACTATCAGTGTATTGTAAGCTTTAAATAAGCCACAATAAGTTTGTTTCTAGAAGAGCGATTATAATTTACTTTTTTTTGTTTTTGTTATCTTTACAATGCACAATATATGGTTTCACATGGTTTTGATTAACAATTTTTATTAAAGACAACAATAAATATAATAAAGAAATAAAACAATGTCGTGTCAAAAAATAGGCTTAGATAAAATTCTTCATTGGGGAAGGAATTAAATAAATTCTGTCTTTCATCGTTTCGACCTCAGAAAATTTTCCCATCTAATTATGGCACAGTTTACGCTACAATATCGGTGGCTAATTACCAAAGGTCCCGTTCAGCTACGATTACCTACCGCTCTTGCACTATAGCCGATAGTGGATTGTTTTAATGATATCTCTCTAAAGGAAAATTGAATACCAGTCGTCGAGTAAGTGGACAAATCTTATTGAAAAAATATATTGGCAGTGAATGTGCTTTACCCATTGTCCTCGGCAGAGGACAATTTTTAAAAAAATTAAAATTACTCGACGTTTTCCATAAGCAATTTCCATACCATAGGACAACGAAATGGTACCACACAGGACATGTGCCATTTATTCTCCTAGTCCGAGACACAGAAACAATGAAAAAAAAAATGATAGAAAATAAAATTAAGAAGAATCCACCTTCTTAGTTTCTTCTTCATTCCCCATTCATATTAGCATCGGCCGCTCTCTGTAGCAGCAAAACAAAAAATTAGAACTACGTGAAAATATACAAAAAGTATGATATAATATCCCAGTAGAGATCTGTCGTAAATTAATTTCATCCATGTCCTTACGAAGAGTAGAGATGATGCCGGCTATTGACTGCCTAAAATTGATTTCAATGAAAATGATTGCTTTTAATTACAAAATATTGCGTAATTTGTATGATTTTGTATGTCCATTTGGACACGTGCTATCATTTGAACTGAACTTTTTCTCAACTTAGATCTTTACTGTGCATGCTTAACATATAACTCGAAAAGCATTTTTCAATACGGAAATATTTCTACTTTTTAAATAAGAGATAAACATAAAATATAATAGGAGGAAAATGGAAAAGAATACTCTGGACTAACATAAAAAAAGGCTTAATTATTTTTTGCGCCCACATGTTGCATTAATCCAGACACGTTTTCTCTCGTCTTTTGTCAATACTTATAGGTATTTAAGTTAAATGTTTGTTTTTTCTTCTCATTTTTCATATACACTGGACGCCAAACAGACGCTTCATATACTGTAGTTGCTAACTGGTGAACGATGGAAATCATTTACTTAGTAATTCGTCGTCGTCGGTCCGTTGATATTACTACATTATTGCCGCCAATCTGTTGGTATGTTAAACTTACGTATGGTTGAATATTTGCGTGAGATAAATATATTAATATACATATATATTTTTGGGGCCGAAGCGAGCAGGGTGGATACTCAAAGGCTCTAGGGTCACATAGGATCCCCGTTCGCTAGGTTAATCTGTCCGCATATTCGATAAGGGGCAAGTACGTGCAATTTCTTTCGGCTGCAACCGTCCTAGAAGTGTCCGCGAGCAAAAATATGCTACCTCTCCCGAACTAGTTAGCTTAGCTACAGCACGTGACGCATATGACTCGTATGCCGTCATTTCTTTTATAGTGGCACTACAAGCCTTAAAATTTATTTAGGTAACAGTTTTTAGATACAAGAGGACATAGATAAACTCACTACTACATTGGTTAAATAAAATTGGTGTAATGGTGTGGGTGCATAAAACTAAGTCTAATAGACACACGCACGCCTGGTTACACGAAAAGTTGCTCACCAACCTGGGGCCACAACACCAATGTAGGGGCACATACTATGGTTACATATAAAGGAGCATATATATATATATGTGTATAAGTGTATGTGTATGTGTGGCGAAAAAGGAAGACCAATTTCATTTTTTGTTTTTTAAATCTATTTTGTCGCACTCAAAGAAATCCTTAAACTCGAATAATATTCCTTGTTGTTAATAGTTTAGCCCGGCGGTAGGAGTTCATAATGCACGACGAGACCACGATAATTGAGGAAAACCGTTAACATCATTTCGATTGTTAAGTGACGTTGGCGCGATTTTTTCAGTCTTGGCTCACCTCTTGCACGGCATTTCCAGGTCGTGTACGTAGATCTAATATACCATCGCATTTCATTGCGCAAACAAAATTTAATGCAATTTCTTTGCTCAGCTCCTGAAATCATAATGACTTTTGACACAGACGTCCATCACACAGTGTTACCAGTTTTGACTAAAAAAAATATTCCGGGCAATTTAACTTGAATATTGGTCTTACTATTTGTTCCACAGTATCATGCAGTATGATGTCTACATGTACGACATAGCACGTTTTGATAACAGAGAGGGCTGTTATTATTATTTTTCATGAGAAATGAATGAATTGAGTCGATTAATTTTCCAATTGTGACAAAATTGAAACAAGCAAGAGAAGCAGTCTATTATCGCCGTTTTTACAACACAAAAGGAGAGAATATAGTTTAACGTTTCGTTCAGATTAGAACAGAAAAGACATTTTATAAAAACAACAACAATAATAACTTTGTTTTTAATGATAAACGTATATATTCGTAACGATATACAATATATAGACACACTAGATTTATAACATACAATATATGTACATGCGTGTGTATGGAAATAATTGAATTCACTTACTTTACAGATAATTTTTTCATAATAAATGCACTTGGGGGGTGCAATGTTGTAAAACTTTTCCTTTTTAAAAATGAAAAAATTTATTCTATCTATTCTATGTACTTGGAATAAAATATCAGATATTTGATCGCAAATTTATATCTTTTATTAAATGGAGTAATGGAGTAATCAAGTAATATTTAGAGACAGGTAAAGCACACTTCCGATAATTTATCATTTAGCAACAACATACTGAAAGATGGGATAGGGAAGAGAGGCCCGTTTATTATTGGCATTAGCATTAGCATTAGCATTAGCATACGCATATCTGGCGTTAGGTTAGTTTGAGTATTCGCCCATAGATAGATATGCAAATATTTATTATTTAGTTAAACAAAAAAAAAAGAAAACTAATAAAGTTTATTCAAGGAAAAGCATGGCGACGAAAAATCATTTCCAGTAGAAGAATATACATCACATCTATATATATAATTGTAATAATTATAACTGAATTTCGAATAAATGAAATAAAAAGATGATTTTGTTTCCTTCGTTTGTTTGCGCGAAGCAAATAGTAATTAATTAGTTAATTAACTAATAATAATTAATATCATTTGTGTGCTTATTCATCTAATTTAATTAAAGGAAAATTCTTTCTTTATTGCTTATCAAAAACATATAAAATCTTAATATTTTAAACCACGAGATCGGCCAGCATTTGGTTTCCCAAGCGCACTTGTACGCACAATGGGCGATCCACGGCTAACACCACCGAGACCGGTACGTAAATTCGGTGCCATATACGGACGTTGACTTGTACTACTAAATGCCTGTAACTGACTCTGCTGTTGTGATTGGTATTGTTGTTGTTGTTGTTGTTGTTGTTGCTGTTGCTGTTGTTGTTGTTGTTGTTGTTGTTGTTGTTTTTGTTGCGACTGTTGAGGCTGTTGTCCTAACAATAATATTGTAGATTGCAGAGTAGATGTTGAATTTATAGGATTTACGGTAAGGAACGCATCATTTGTTGATTGCTGTTGGGGAATTCTTTGATTTAGTGGAAAAGAAGTATACGGTTGCGGGAGATTTGAAAAGACATTTGGACCTAATTGAACTGATGGCACCAGAGAATTAATTGGAAAAGCTTGTACATTTGTCGGTGGTGATGACGACGACGACGGCGACAACGACAATGATGATGATGATGGCGGAATTTGCATTTGTTTTGATGGTGTTTTCTTTTTTGATGGTGCTAAATACCGCGTATTGTTCGATTTAGAATTACTGTTACTGTTAGCGGATATATAGTACTTGCGTCCAGATGGCGTTGTTACAGTAATGCTATTCACAGGTGAACTATTATCATACAGATCTGAATATAAATATTGATCGTTTATTATGGGATGTACGCGATTATCAAAATACTGTTGAATCGCCTGTTGATACGGCCTTGAATAATTTATATTTGTATGTAAAGGGTTTTTATATTCATTATTATTATATGATATCGTAGTCAATAGTTGCGAGCGTACGCGATTATGTAAATTACTGCTACTCGGTAATAATTCAGTTTCGCCTTTTGTTTTATCATTCTGTGCATTTTTTATAGATTCATATTCACTTAATACTTCTGCGACAGGCTTTTCTTTTTCTACGTTTACATTGTCTTCCGTGGGCGGTGTACCAGATATGTCTTCTTCTTTAACTTCGTCAGTGTTCTTCATTTCGCCAGCATTTATAGTTTTCTCAGCATTTTTAACTTTTTCTACATCTTCTTCTTCTTCTGCTTCTTGTTTCGAATTTAAATCAGCATTTTCATCTTTAGCATTAATTTTTTCGATCGGTTCATCTTTTGCGATATTATTCTTTTGTTGTTTTTTACTTTCAGTGTTATTACGTTTATTGTTTACAAATGCGAATAGATCGTCGACGTCTGGTATATCCGGTATTTTACCAAATGTATCGAAATTATCACGAAAAGCATTAGCCCACCCTTCGTTTTTATGCAATTTCGGATCAATAATCAATTTTCCCGGTTTCTTACTTAAATTCTTGATAACAGTTATTGTCTTGACGCGTGTACCTTCTTTCGAATCAATATTGGTCGCCGAATAGCTTAAGCTTAAGTCTCGCTTCTCCTGATTCGTAGAGCGTCGCTTAAGCTGCCTGAGTCTTCTGCCAAATACATGAAACGCATCTAACGTATCATCACCTACATCGATACCGCCATACTCCGCTAGAGTTCCGCCCTTAGTTATCCATAAAAATGTTAGCAAAATATGGATTTTCTAATCAACGAAAGAAAGCAAAAATAATAAGTAAAAAGACAGAGAAAGAGAGAGAGAGAGAGAGAGAGAGAGAGAGAGATTATGACTTTTACAAATGTATTATGTATTTATAATGCGATAAACAATAGAAAGGTAAGTACATGCTATAAATTTAAAATTATTGAAAGTAATAAAAATGATGATGATGATGCTGCGCTATACACATGCTCGCTATCTTAACTCTTGATATTCAAAGGAATTTGCATATGAATATTTCTATTAATTTTAACGCATTCTCCCTCTAAACTAAGTGATGAATGATATCTACGCATATTACATACATGCAAATAATATATAAAATTCATTAAAAAGAATAATTTACTGAAAAAGTCTAATACTAATTTAGACTTAGATCTGCGCAAAGAATGCTGTTAAAATGTGGAAAATATATTTGAACAATAAATATATGTACATACACACACAACCAAATTTTATGATAATAATCCGTCCAATCCCTTTTACTTTCATTGCGATCAAAAAATTAGGTAGTGATTAATAACTGATAGAATTTCAAATTAATGCAATATCAGCGAAAGGCTCTTCTCGAAATGAAAATGAAAACATCATCATCAACAGCAATAACAACAATAGCAACAACATAAATCTATTTTCGAAAGCGTAAAACAAACAAAACTCTCGCTCTACTCCACTTATCTTAAGCATGTGCGCTGCACTCAATCACATCAATTTAATCAAAGTATCTTCGAGCGTTCAGAGTGTGATAGCAGACGTAAATGGAATTTGTGCAAAAAAATTTTTTTTTTTTTTTTAAATCATACATGATGTATAAATAGTGCATAATGCTTAATATTAATGTCCCTTGCTATCCGTGGCTAAGTAGAATGATAATTTCAATCTCTACAACGGACGGTGGAAAATGCGCGGCTCTTTCAACCTTAATAAGCGGCAGCGAGAAGCATTTGTATCTGAACTGAACGCCTTATACATATAACGCATGCAAATATTTGTCGATATCGTAGTAAAATTTCCACTTAGAAGTCCGTGTGCACAGAAGTCTTGCGTGTAAACGTCAACGAAATATCATTTCTAGTATGGCTTCGCGACAAGGTAATGGTTAATTTTTGTTTTACGTTGAACTCAATCTCGAATTTCAAAAAGAGTGCAATTTCCTCAGTGCCCACTTTCGTTCTTATCTACGGCGTTCCCGGGACGAAGAACAGGTAAAAGCCAAAATTTGTTGAAAGATCATTATTATGCTGTCAAGAAATGATGGCAAACAGTTTTATTAGCGATAAGACAAACAAAAACTCATGAAAATAAATTACATCCATTCTATGCCCCGCACCTAACGTCAGGAAACTGAAGGCAGGAATGTACAAAACTTGTAAAATATCACTAAATATTGGTCAATATGTGCAAAAGTGTTATGAGTTTTCTGCCAATGTATCTAGAATTCAGTTTGCGCTCGGTCTCATTTTTACAATAAATTTCTCAACTTTTGAATATGAGAAATAAACCCTTGGCTTAAAATACATTAAGTCGGGAATGAAGTGGAATTTTTTACTACGCCTTTTAACCAACTCATAACTGTGCTTAGACGAGTATATATGTCATGAAAAAAGTACAAAATTTTCTATTAATGACGAATACGTACGTCATGATCAGTCCATATGTCCTTTTCGGCTTTTTCTTTTAACATTTTCTCAGTGTGAATGTGTATTTGCCTATAGAGTGCCTGTGTATGTCATTTTGTCCAAGTTATTTCCTTCTAATCTGATTACATATACTCTGTGTATGACGAGTATACTCGTTATTGGTAAATTTTTGCAATGCAAGGTAAATGTACATTTTCTGATGCGATCGACACAGTTAGTTAATTAAATCATAATCACATTTTTTTGTGCTTTTTTTTTTTTCTAACCGAACTGAGATTTCAATCTTTTGGCAAAGAATATTTTGTTAGTTAGACCGACCCCATTAAATACCTTTATACTACCGATGACCGCTGAACCAGTTTTCATGGGAGCGTTCCATGTTTAATTTTCTTGTCAAAAATTTTATTTGACTTTGTTGCGGTATAAAAGTGCAAAAATTCTTAATAGAGGGCGGGGGGTTAAAAAAATTATACTACTTTGTGCAAATTGTGTAGAGTTCATATTCATGTCAAGTTGTTCTTGTTTGGCCAAGTTATGCCATGAAATATAAACAGACACACGGACAGACAAGCTTAAATTGATTCGGAAAATGCGTGAAATGTAATGAAAGGTGCTTCGATATATTAAGTCCATCTGGTTGCTGCATACACATGCATACGCACACACTTAATCTACCGTCTGCCACAAGTCATGAGCAAGCCAAAGGGTTAAGCAAGCTAAACGAGATAAATTGGATTAAAATCAACACTTGTCGAAGACATATAAGTCTCTTGGGTTCTTCCTGCTTTATAGAACTCAAAATTGTACGAGTAAAGAAATGATCAACAAGCCCTGTCCGTTCAAATTAATACCTACGCTCAGTCATTATAAATTATAGTATTGTGATCAAAGAGTACTAAGTACTTTCTACTCTTTAACCAAGCACTCATGTTGCTCTCAAACTTTCAAGCTAGTTCAGCAATAAAGTTCCATCAAAAATTTTCTTTCTCAAAAACTTTCTTTGATTATGGCGCGCGAAATATTGAAAGGTCTTATGGTGATGTAATGCCCTTTGCAGAATAAATGTTATTCAAGCAAAGCGGTGAACGCGCTGAAGCCAATGAATGCCCAATCCATCTTACGATAGTCAATCGGTAAACGTCACGTCAGAATAATTAAGGACTTGATGCTACAAAAATCGCGGATTGACGCTTGACGTAATTTTGGCTTTACAATGGAATTTAAAAAACTATTTGGGGCCGTCAACCATCTTCCATACATTGCATTGTTCTTTCGAAGACACTCAAAACTTTTCGCCTGATTTAACTTCGTCTGGTTTCTGGCTAATCTCGAAATATAAAAAAGAAAGGTTTCGGGAACTTCGCACTTTGTCTCGACTAAAGATGTAAAAGTCGAATCGAAAAACGCACTATGCTATTTTATGATCACAATAGTATATATATATATATATATAATGCATATATGCATGCTTGTGGGTGGTGCAAGAAGAAGAAGCGCCCTAGTAAATCTGCCCAGTTTAAAAAGCAAAGATTGATTCGCTGTATAACGAATCTGGGTTCAAGCGCAATTCGTCAAGTAAGAACGCACCGGTAGATCGCTTTTAACCTGAACTTTTAAACGGCACCGGTAAATATTGGTACCAATTTTTCCAGCTGTTTTCTTGTTTTTTTGTTTTTGTCTTACAGGTATGCTTTCATATGCAATCAGGTGAAAGACTAATCGATAAGGGCATATTGCCCAAGCGACTTGAAATATTATCCTGATCGACAATGCATTTATAGGAACGATTGGCATAAGTTAGGTGAAGTCACATATATACTCAGCTTTCATATTTCTTGGAAGAGGAAGAGGCAGGGTAAAATTTTATGCTCTCTCTCTCTCTCTCTCTCTCTCTTAATGCCGATTTCTTCACTATGCACACGATAACTTAGTATCTTTCCCTTTGTCTGACGAAACTTCACACCAACGTTAATTGCAGAAATGCGTTCAGAGATGGCATATTAATAGATGAAGAGCCGCATTTCGCACTTTCTACCTATCAATCCAATATGGTCTGCGATGCGTATTTATCTGTTGCTGGGCATAAAAAGAATTTTAAGCACATAATGTAGAATGAAAGATTGACTCGAGTCAGTTAAATTTTATTTATCTATGATTTTTTTTTTTTGTTAACATTTACGCGGGGTTATATGAAATTTGTCGGGTGCTTGACAATCAAATTTTTTATTACATTACCAAGACATGGTTAACAACAAGAAGCAACCTTATCAATAGATTCTTTCTTCTCTATTGGCGTGAGGGGTAAGTTTAAATTACATCTTAAATGTTTACAGGTTTGTACATACATTCCATATTAGAGATGCGCATGTATGCATTTTTCTATTATTAATGCAGAAATGCGTGCCCTGTAGAAAATATGTTACACAAGAATTCACATATAGTGCATACATAACATTTTCCTCTATAATGTGCTCACTTATTTCTAATTAACTGTATTTTCCGTCGCTTTGAAATTGTTGTTATTATTATTATAATAGTTTTATAAGCTAATTTCTACTGGGCTACAAGTAAAGCATAACTCGTAGTGTAGTATGTACAGAAGTATGTACCGTAATATTGCAGAAGTTTTTTGACCTTCATAGCTTAAGGTAGAGTTCTATGCCAAAAAAAAAAATTAAAAGAAAAATAAAATAAATAAAAACACAACGTTTTCTACTTAATTCCACGTAAGGTGCGAATAAATCGTAACAAATGATGAAATTGAATACACTACGATATATAGAAAGGCTAGTTGAACTATTAACATCGGTAAATGATTTCATTTTCGGGATTAGCCTGTACTATGCCTACTATGAGTTGCGTAATTCGAGAGAAGCCCCCGTTGGACCCTCATATCCAAATTATTTTTGTATCCAACGTTCGTTATCAATATCCGAGCCATAGTTTTTTTTGTAAATATTTAATATAGAAAGGCATTGGATCCCTATATCATAATTATTTTTGTAACCAACATGCACATGATCGTTATCAATATCTGAGTCGTACCTTTTTGAAAATATGTTCGTGAGAAAAAATTGATAATTTTTTGTTAAGGCAATTATAGCTCTTTGTCTACTTTTTGTGGACTTCTCTGTAGGCAGCGTGCTCCCGGCTCTCAATCCTATATTTCAAATAGGTGGAGACATGTATGTCAAGCTAGAAAAGTTGTTCAACGTGACTCAGTTTGGTATAAAAACAGATATATGTCAACTATATCTCAAAGGCAAGTGAAAGTATCACATTGGGGCGCGGTCCACTATGCCATATCCTATAGTTATTATCGATATATCGATTTTTCAAAATAAAACGTTATATGGGAAGTGATCAAGAACATGGTCCTATCCGAATCGTTGCGGATAGTTTCGCCCTTGGACCAAGACCAAATTTCACTAATAAGTATTTCAAAAATTGCGACCTCAGACGGACAGAACAGTTTAGGGCGGTAGATCTATCTTAAGTCCTTCTGGATGTTGCATACATCCGCACACCCTTGGTATCACAAGTGGTGTAGGGAATAACTGGAATAAGTTGAAAAAAAATTATTTAGAAGTCATACGAAATTTCTAAGACATTACATGCGGACAGTTCCAATAAGGCAAGTCGAAGTAATTCTAATGTTCACTCTAAGCGTTCAAAAATATTAAACAAATATAAATACATTAAAAGTAAGTAAATCAAGATCAATAATTGCGGTCGAAAGTCGATTATACGATTTCTTCCGGTTAATCCTTAATCCCATAATTCCTCGAATAAAGTTGAGTTTTAATTAAACGAAGAAATCTAAAAAAGCATTACTAACATTATCGTAATTAGTTTTAAACGATTATGTCTTGGATCTCAGTTAATTGCTACTGTCAGTACGTAGGTGTGAAGAGTATGCTTTCAAGGCAGCGACCAACGTCAATGCTAATCTCAGCTGGCCTTAACATGGATAATTGGCGTTCATTTTAACAGAAAGCCTCTTGAGAGATATAAAGAACGGAACCGGGACTATAGATACCGTATGATAAACAAAAAGAAAAGAAGCCAAAAGCTTCGAAATCAAATTTTCGCTACAACGAAACATGTTTCAGAGTAAGAAGGTAATCAGATCTCTGTTTTTCGGACCCTACTGTGTAATTTTATTAAAAATTTCTACGGCATCTGAAAGTCTTCAAGAAGAAGAATGGAAGTTCTTTTTTTGTTCCTTTCTTTAACTGTTTATTCTAATTTGCTTTGGCATTTTCAAAAACAAATCTCTCAAGTACATCACTTCGGAAAGTCGTCGCCGAAAGTCGTACTATTTTATACGATTGACTTGTTAAACTTTGCTTTTGTACCGGTATTCAGTTGAGCCTCGATATTCTTATACCTCGAACGAGCAGCGAGTGTGATGGCAACGCATTAAATAAATCATAGATCATATGATGAATGTTTTTATTTTTTTTTTTACTTTTTCTTATTTAGCTAAATAAGTTAAACGACTTGATTTACACGCAATAAAGAAATGTGCATAAATAATACGAAGTAAGAGGAAATAAAGTTTTTCGATTTTCTCACAGCTTATGAAACTATGGCTCTATTACATCAGAATTTTCAAATAATCTTTCTTCTTGAGAAAGATCCTATTTTGTAGGTAAATATGTAAACACGAGTCTTATGTCGTCGTATCGCTCTGTTTTTCAACTAAATACTATTTAGCAATGTATTTGTATATGAAATCTGAACAATACTTATTATAATTGCAAGATGAGCGGTTTTTTTTTTTCTCTTTAATAATCATTCAGCCAGGGGATGTCCGTCCTCTATCTTTGTATAACTCGGTAATGATCAGAAAGAAGCGGATAGGACAGTGTACGCTGTCTGGTAGATGTAAGTTGTATGCTTTTACCGATCAAGCATTCACTACAGCCACAACCAATCACACACACACACACACACGCTAGATAGAGCAATGAAACAATATACTGTATATATGTATATTTATGCGTACAAAAAGTTAGTCTTTCAACATTCGTCGCCGTTATTTAATATTTGCATGTGACAGTTAATCGAATTTCTAATACCGACGATGCAATATGATATTGCTGTAGTGTATTAAATACCTTTGTAATCATATTGTAATAGACACAAAAGTAAATAAAAGATAAAAATTATACCCATAATATAAAGCAACAATGGCTGTAGGAAACAAATTTCTAATATATTGGGTTTATTAATGCGAGATGTTCAAATCAACATATATATATATATATATATATATATATATGTGTCCGTGTGAGTGGCCGAGTAGGTAAGAATCGCGACTAGCAAGTCCATGTTCACGGGTTGAAAGTGATCGAATTTACTTTGCCCGTAGGTATAGCGAGTGCTCGGACGATTGGACACACAACCACTAACTAGATTGCGGCCGTCTTCTCCTCTATCTCGTTCCTTACATCTTTGTTGTGATCGTCACTATGCTACGCGAATAGCTGGCATATCCTGAACGAGTGGTCATATTAAAAAAAAATAAGTAAAAGTGCATATGAAATTTGAAAAATAATGAATTGAAAAACCGACGGCTAGGACGATATAAATAATTATACATGTATATATTTACACACATTAATATACACATTAATATATAGTGTATATATATATATATATATATATATATATATATATATATATATATATATATATATACTATATATATCATGGACGGAAGGGGACCATAAATAGGATAAAGTGCAGAATGATCCAGGGCTTATGATCTGCTCGTTCGGTAAGTGGGTTTCGTCCGTGCGCTTGTTCTTATAAGGGTTTTAGATATAAATGTCCGTGAAGTGCTCGTGGGACAGAAATTTTGTAATCCCCCGAATCTCTCCTGAGCTAGCTAGCTCAGCAATGACTGATGCCTTGATGCACTGACGCGCATCCGCCTCTACAACGTCCGATCCTCTTCAAGTGGAACTCAAGCGTAGCCTTAAAAATAATAGTCAATAGTTCGTCTTCGGGTCAATGGAAAGTCAATCTACATCGTTAGATAACGCAATTCATTCACTGTAACGGCCGAACCGTTACGTTGAATATGGCCCGATTACACTATTAATCTAGAAATCGTACCAAACTGTCTTTCGTTGTTGTTGAAGAGATCATGTGTTTTTGATTGTCGGAGCCCAGATGCCGCAGTTTTGCTTGAAGATGAAAAATTGGACCTGAGCACTCGAAATAATGTTGTTTAGGCAATCGACGAATGTGATAAGTTTTGACCGTTCGAAAACGACTTTCACACGAATATGCTACGTCCGTAGCGTCAATTTTATGCCAAAAACAGGTTAAAATTTTGCAATTGAGCAACGCAGACCATGACATACGTTACACCTCTTCGCCTAATAAACTTTTTCGTCTGCCTTTGTCAAAAATTATATATAAAAATTATTCCTGCATATAAAGGCTTATACATTGTAAGAATCCTCTTTTGCGGAGATGTGTAAAAAGTAGTTCTATGTAGTCCGTACTTACTGCCGTAGATGTATTTTATATTATTTTTTTAAAAACAGTTTTCATGCGAGACATTTCAATAGGTGATCCCATTCCATCCAAACTTTTCATATCATTATTATATTTGTTTTTGACTGAGTTATATTAAAAATTGGATATTTTTTCTCACATAATTTTTTTAAAATAGGTCGCTAGACGAGGAATGGCCCCGTCTTAATCAATTTTCAATAGTTTTTTTCTTTGGACCAAAAATTGTCAATGCATCGAATTTCGTCAAGATAGTTCAAAAATTGCAATCCTTAGTTTAAATAAAAGAAATTGCAGACACACGGATTTCAGGTTTAGTCGGTATAGTAGTGGTTGGTATGAATGTTACAAACTTTCGCACGACTTTAATAGACCCTTATCGCAAATATCGCAAATAGTATAAGGTGGGTAGATAAACGATATGATATTGATCACTCAAGGGTTCAAGACTTGGCTTAGTACAGGTAGACAGTATAATAAAGCTTGGCAAGTCCATTACGGTCGCCATAAACTTCTTGGTTGACCTTTGCCTTTTTGGCTACTTCGGACGTCTTTCTTCTTCTTTGCTGTTCACTCGGCTCAGCGTCGAGTTGACTCTTAGAGCAGGGATGGGCGACTTTTCCCATCAATGGGCCTATTGTAATTTCCATACCGCGGCAGGGGGCCAGAACAAGATTCAAATATTAATAAAAGATGCATATATCGCATGAAAAAATCCTTTTTATTTCACCTAAACGGCCCCACACATTACTGTTTTTGGTCAAAGGTGCGCAAACGCGGCGTCCACTTCGAATAGACCTTTCTCATGGATATGTATATATGCGAACTGATGAATGGAGGCTATCAGCTACTGGAATATCAAGCATTAAAGCTTTCCTACATGTGATATGGGGGAGTTGTTGTCAGATATTGGTGATGCATATAAAAAACGGAATAGAGTTTTTTTTTTTTCTTTTGCATTATATAATCAATCACTTAGGCAATGTCCCCTCGACGCTCGGAGAGAGGTAAGGAAACGGTCGCCGCCTAGTAGGTATGTGTCCAATCGGCAAGTGTCATGTCTTTACCGGCTACCGTCTACTCACTACACAATTACGACCGAAGTAAAGTCTATCGCATTGAGATTTGAACTCGCGAAGAGATACATGTACGAAATGTAGCTTATGACAAAGACCGTATCCCATAATTGATGTAAAATGACACATCTCGCGTTGATCCGCCCAATATATTGGAAATTTGTTTTCCACAGTCATTGTTGCTTTACATGCTCCTTGATTCTACCGGGCAATGCTCAGCCTTAAGATTTTACTCTGCATTGCTTAGAAATGACTTATCCAGAATTTTATATTACTGTGCGAGCAATCACATCGGTCGAACTTTTCATTAGTTATACTATAATCGAATATCTTCGATGTCTTGCACCCATAGTTTAGCACATTTTCAACAGTGCCTTTTTTCACTAGCGATTAATAAGCGGTAACGATAAAAGATGAAATTTTGTTGCCCACAGCGAACAACGTAAGGTGGACAATTCCGTAAAATTGCGTTTAGCGAAACTGTCCAATATGCTCTGTTTCCCATCCTTATGCTTAGCGGAAAGTTCTTCGAAATTTATTTATTTATTTTTTTTTTTTGGGTTTGGTATGTAAAGTATGTAATAAATATTAAGTTTCCTGAATATGGTAACTAAAGGTGGCGTCGAAATTCGCGGCGGCATAAGTGTTCAATGAAAGCATTATTTTTGTTGTTGTGCTGTATAACCTATCAAATGCATTCTCCATCTCTAACAGCGTTGGTTTGAAAAATTCTCATTTCTTCTGCATAAAGTATATCCGGGTCAATTAAACTCGAAAGCAATTTCTCCTCAGAAAGTGATTTGCTGTCTTTATGATCTATAAGCAAATGCACTCAACGAAGAGTAGGGAAAAACGATTCCCATGATCATTGATGAAATGTTTGCTGGGGAGAATTTTTTTTTATTTTAACAAATCCAAGCGTAAAAAAGACGAAAGACGAGTCCGCGCCAATGTCAGTTTAATCAGGCAATAACGGTGTGTACGATCTTAAGAAACGATGGACAACGATTGACTATGATTTGTGCTTGAAGCAATCACAAGACATGATGTAGTACTTGCTTAAGAGCGATAGGTTCTGTTGTTCAATAAAAATATGAGAATTTTTATACCCGTCACTAAATGCTATATGCATCACAGAAGCCTACATATATATGCATACATACATATCCATACATCTTAATTTTAAATTGTAATTCGATCTACGGTATTCTCAATCGCTTCGTCTGTACAAATGTTTGTGACGAAGATCTTCCGAAAGGGAAAAATGAAGATATTAGGTTTAAATTTGGCAGAAATATTGCAAGTTCTTGAGAACCGATTGCTATTAAAATTGTGTCAGTGTGCACAGTGGAAAATGAACTAAGATCTTCTTTACTTTCTAGGCTTTCTTCACAAACTATCACACATGCAATAACAAAAATTTTCAAATATATTCTACCGAAGATCACACAGTATCCGCTCATTGCTCATGCGTCGTTTTCTTTGCTTCCCAAAAAAAGATGGCATTACTGGGGTCACTGACCCATACGTTACCAAGTGCTTGTATATATTGTATGTTTAATTAGAGCTTCCCTTGAATACTCATCGGTAGTTTGCCTTCCTAGTCATAGATGCCATTTGGGCTCCTAGAGTCGGTCCGACGGGGCTTCTTGTGGTTTGCTTTGCGTGGTTTGGGATGAAAGCCTAGCCTACCTCTTCCACCATATAATAGTAGATTGAAGCTGACTGATTTATCTAACCTTGAAATGTTGCGTGTAACCGAAGTTTATTCACCGGCTTTATTAGCACATATTGACATTCACATCCTCAGTAGGATTTCAAGACATTTATCACACAATGCTGAACTAATGTTCAATCCAGTTAGTGTAGTGTATAAAATGTTTAACGATCATTATCACTTATTTGACTTTGTCCGTTGCTAAGGTTAAAAGGCTCACGTTGCATAACTAATTGTTAAAGATCTTTCGAGCTTTGTGTAAATTCAGGTAAATTATAAAAATATTTTGTATATTTTTTTTTTTTTTTTGTATTTTGTATTTTCCCATCTGTTACTGTGCTAATATAAGAAGGCACATGTTCTCTGTATCCTAATTTAGTGCTTAGTTGAATTCTGCTGCACTCGAGATTATTCTTTTATTTTTTTTTTTTCTTTACCACAATTAAGTTTTTTTTTTAGCTTAATATGTCTGTGGCGGAATTTTTAATAAATTTAGTAAATAAATAAATAAATCAAATAAAAATGGTGGTTGAAATCTCTCTACTTATTCAGGGGTTGTTTTAAACAAAAAAATAACAAAAAACTTACGAGTATTTGTCGTCTTACTTGAAGAAGACGCAATACTTTTTCCCCCTTGGCCTTGCTTGTCGTCTTACTACCAACACTTGAAGAAGATGCGATAGTTTTTTCCCCCTTGCTGCCAGAACTTTCTCGCTTAAAACAGGGAACTACAATTTTTTTAAAATTCCTAGATCTACTCAAGTCCTAGTGAGCATCGTCGGACTAATTTGGAAAAAAAATTTTTTTTTTTTTTTTTTGTATTTGCTCAAAAGTCAGTGAAGTGTGCAAAATATGATATGTCGGAAACAATCACACACGACGCGAGTTGATTTTAAAGCAACTGATGAAGGTATGACGGAGTCGCGAGACAGCAAAACGGCAAGATTGAAAAGAAAGAATCTTTTTTTTTTTTTTATCTACAATTGACTCGCTCTCGGTATCACTGTACATATGAACGCAATCGATGAAAAGAGATGAAAAAGCATTTTCGTCTCTCTATCACAATCCTCCATAAATGTTTCAGAAATCATTTAGGCTAATGTACTATTCATCTTACCCCCCTAGCAGTGAAGTAAGCCATACTAGAGAGTGATGTTAAAAATTTCTTGCATTGAAACAATTACATCTTCGGATTCACTAGACTCTTTGCACTTTCTGAGCAAACAGAGACTGGGTCAAAGCTGGAGAAAGGGAATCGCATGAAATCAAAAGACGTTGTACACAAATTGCTCATAGAAAAATGTGGGAAATACATATAACTAGAGATTGACCTTAAGTTCCTTTCCTTTAAAAATATTCTATTTTCGAAACCTGGACGCAAAAACATTTTGAAAAGAAGTTCCGGTAAGAGGCCTTTAAATTGAAATTGTGTTTCCAACACATATTCTTATCATTCTTGAATATTATCAGAAGAAAAAAAAAACATTTTTTTTTTTCTTTTTTAATAAATTTTTTTTTCTACGCCTTGCTAGTACAGCTTATGACAATTGGTTCCCTTATTATATCAAAAATGAAAACTGATTAATTAATTTTATTTTCAATTTTTTTTGTTTTTTTTTTTCTTCTCATCTTTTACGAGATTTTCCTTGAATTTGTAATAGGAATTTATTACACACACAACAATTGTCGCGCGGATCCTTGCATATTAGACGAAATTATTTATTTAAAAAATTTTTTTTTCTTTAATATAATAATAATTAATAATGATTAATAATTAATTTTATTGAATAACTCATTTCGCTCACCACCGTTAGCATATTTAAATGATTGGTAACACTTTAGATTTACTTGTAAACCAAGCGCCTAACTTCCAATGGTTTTTATATAAAAGCATCATCGCGAACAATTCCAATGTCTCTTGACAAGTTCGATCCTAATTAGACAGAAACAAGTAGAGAAGGCTATGGTACCTCTTGAAGCGAATCTTAGATACCCTTCGACCTTGATAATTGCACTTAAGTTGTGTTGTTCGCATTTTTTTCTATTTTTTTGCTTTCTCTCTCAAATCGCTCAAATTTATCAAACGATTGCCGTCACGCGTTACTGAAGAAGAAGATAAATCGTTTCCAAGTTCTTATATAAAAAAAAAAAATAAATAAATAAAAACAAATAAAAGAATATATATAAATATTAAGTTTTGTGCTTGTTGTTGTTATTGTTGTTCTTGTTGTTGTTGTTTATTATATTTTGGATTTGGGACACAAACGCTATGACACAGTTAATATTTTCATATCCTTTCGTGGATGGGGATGACAGTATTTTCTGTTTTCATTTTTACCGATCATCATGTTTCAGTGGTAATGGTATATATATGCACTTAAGCTAAGATTAATATACATTTCGATTGATTTGTGCACAGAGTAACAAGATAAACTAGTTTTTTCTTTTCTTTTTTATTTTGTTTTTTCCTTTTATTTTCTAAATCTTGTCTTCCACTTTTTACCTGATTGATGTCAATATCTGGCGAGAAATTACAATTATCTTCTCTTTTTGTTGTTTTTTGCAGAGTTACTTAAATTGTATTTTAACTATGAATTTCCTTTTTTTTTCATTTTTATTTTTATGGCCATGGAACAAGAAATATCAGTAAAATATTTGGAAATTTTCTTTTTGGCTTTTTTTGAATTACTGAACACAACTGACCTGTAACTTCCGAAGATTCGATGTAAGATGACTTGGAGAAAAATATATGTAAGATTTCAAGAAGCATGGAATTCAGAGTCCAGTGTGTCTGACCGTTTGTCTCGCTTTATATCTTGTCCGTTATTAGAATTGATATAAACACCTTTCAAAATAAGGCTTTTTGTGGGAAGTGGTCGAAAAAATGATCCCATCTACTCAAGCATTTTTAATAGCGGTTCCCTTTGGCTGCTGCACCGAACTTCACTACCTGTAGGTTGAACAAAAGACAAGACAGACGGACGGATAGACAAGCTTAATAGCTTAAATAAAAGGCGCAGCTTTCTCACGTCCTTGTGGGTGTTGCATACACCTCAACAAGCTTAATATAACCTTATAACAGAAGTGGTATAGGATATGAAAACTTGCCTGTTGATGGCCACATTGCAAATTGGAAGTAGTCGTCTTTCGCCCACAATCCAATCAATGGCATTTGATTTGATTTAAAATAAATCTACATACATATTTTCTACAAATACATTATCAAGTTTTGAACGACGACTGTGTTGATGCAGATAGTTACACAGTTACCGGCCTAGTTATCTTACTCTCCGTTCGTTCTTTTGGTTTAGAAAAAATTTTGCAAGTGTTGAGAGAGCATACGTACAATCGTAAAGCTTATTGGCATTAGTGTACACATTTTAGACAAATTTTTACACAATTTCTTGAATATATCTAGGCTTATAAAGGATGTTCCAAAGAGGGAGAGAAAGGTGTATCCAAGATTTCAATAAAATAGAAAGCCGGGTTATGTTTTCTTAATCATTGATAATCATATTGAATCATAATTTATATAGAATAGGGCTATGTGTGGATTAACATTTCGGCTAAATGGTCGTCATGGCTTTGCTGGCCCATACGCACTCTTTTATCGAAATGTTCCATGGCCATTTTTCAGCAATGTGGCTGAATTTCATTGATGCGCCGTTGAATCTCGCTTCTATTTCAATGTGCGGATAGTAGTGGGCTTGTTGGCGCAGACCTTTGACTTTATGTGGGAGGCGAGTGCCTCCATTGTGCATAATACTCCATTTTTTACTAACCGTAAGCTGTCACCTGTCAGACTGGTTTTTTTTTTTTTTTTTTTGCACAAATGGCAGAAAATTCAAATCTTGCATAAGTTTTGCCACGCCTTATATATGTAATCGTAATTTCCTATTTATTTTCGTCATTTTCATCATTCTCATAATGTCATTGTTCCCGATGAAAGGTCTAGTGTCGCTTGCAAATTATACCTGTAAAGAGTGGAAAACATTTTCCTGAATTATTTTTATTGACGCCTGGAAGAGGCTAAGAGTAAATTTTCGTTCTTGCGGTTATTTCATTTTCGTTGGTATTCAAAGAAACACTCGGTGAGGTAACCCTCGCAACACAGAATGAATTGGTATCGTTCGAGACAACAAAAAGCGAGATTCCCTTTCAAGAATTTCAAAGCAATATCGCAACGAAATTTGAATTATTAGGTGTTTGCAGAAATTTTCATCATTTTTTCATTTGGGAGAGTTTTTTCATCATTTTCTACAACGTTTTACAAATTTCCTGACAACATGGCGTTATCATGTCGAAAGAACTTATATTGGTTTGGCAACGATTCACTCATCGATCCATTTTCGCACTTTTTCAAAATTGCGGACCCGCGTGCCGACCATGCCATGCTGAATCGACCTGAACAAGCGGTGATCAGGAGGCGCCATGTTTGTCGAGTGCGCTGGGCGTGGCAGAATTTTCCATTCGAGCCGCAAAAGTACATCACTCACACAGCTCTTGCAACAAGTGGCCAAAAAATGGCATTTTCAGTCAATTAGAATTGAAATCATAACCGACACCATAAGCCTTTGCATGTGTTTGGCGTGTTGGACTTCGGCAGCAGATTTCTTCAAGTAAACAACAAAAGTAATGAGTTTTGAGGAAGAAGCATTTTGAGCGCTCCATGATTAGTGCCAGTGTACGCTGAGTATCGTCGAAGACATCGAATTCAACCGTTATGTACACTGATGTTTCTCATTTCATTATCATTTTTACCTGAACAAGTCGTTGATCAACATTTCTGCAAACACCTAATACATATTTACATCTTGTACATTTGTAAGTAGTGTGTATGTGTATGATGTGCATTTATTTGTTTTTCAAAAGAATTGCTTGAAAATCGTGTAATTCGAAACCGTGCAATTCGAGAGAAGGCATCCCGTATTCTTTGTGACTGCTGACCATTAGAGCTGAGAAGAGAGAGAAAAGAAAAAAAAAATTCGATCTCTCTATTCCCTCTATTCCGAATCGAACTCTGGTTTTTAAATCAATTGTCTTCGTATCATCGCCTTTTATATGAGCAGGCTAACGCTCCTGCATATATTCTACGCTGAAGGCTTCCGTAAGCGGGAAAATTCCTCTCTCTGCTCTTCATAGCTCCGGCTCTAACGGCGAACAGCCACCTAATGATTTAGAAAAAAAACACCAATGAACTAGAACCTATTATAAAAAAGGTTGATGCAGCTCTCAACGCACTTGTCGATACAAACTTTAGAGCAGAGCGGTAGGTAGGTATTAAACACGATCTTAACACCATTGCCCGGCATGCAATGCAATTAAACGCATTTCATCTGCAAACTTGTTAGGCATTTTCGTTCAATTCCTTTCCGGCGGCTCTGTTTAAGAGAGAGCTTGACTCGTTTGTTAGGGAATCGCTGCTTTTCACCGTCAATTAATTCAGTGTTTGATGTTTAACTTTTTCTTGTCTTCATTTCAAAAATCTCTTTACGACGCGTAACACATATGTGTGCCTACTTTTTACATACATCCATCCATACATACATCCGTACATACATGCATACATACGGGCATACAAGCATAATTATATATACAATGTGTGCTTTTAATGTGAAACAAGTTTTTATTGCTGGCGATGATGATTACGTTACACTTCGGCGACTTTAACTGAAGTAACTGTTATAAGCGCTGATAGGAAATGCAATGCGTTAGATCAACTAATAATACTACATCATACTATAATATTGCATTCGCATATGTGATGATTAACGTCAATCCTCTTTTTATAAATAATATCTGATTTCTTTTTAATAAGGAAGGTAAGATTGTCAAAACAAATTTCAAAAGGAAATATCAATTTCCTTTTACTTACTTGAACACATGCGTATGAATTAAGTTTTTCATTTTCGTTTTTCATTTGTTGTTTTTGGTTTTGATGTGTTATCAACGATTTGGTATATGGATGGATGGAAAGATATTGAGAATACATGTAAATATTAGGTTTGCTTTTTCACTTAATTAATTAATAAATAAATTTAAAACATGCATAATAAAAATGCCAGACACATTTCTTTCCAAGTTGGGTCGCGATTTTGTGCGCGAGCCAGTGCATAATGGACTGGTTCTCGTTGTTGCGTGGAGTGCATTGAAATAGCTTCATAAGCCTTTAAAGGTAAAACATGAAAATTCAATTGATATGGGCTACGAGAAAAACCGCGAAAGAAAAAGGAGAAAATATAAATAAATAAATAAAAAACAAACTAAGCGAGCTAAACTGCTCCGTTCCTTAGTTTTTATATAACAAAGGCAATGGCTTTTTAAGTGTAAACCGCTTATTTATTAATTGCAATACATATAATATATATATAGTGTATATACATATATATTTTATATATATAGTATATATATATATATATATATGTATATGTATATGTATATGTATATGTATATGTATAGTAGAAGGGCTATCGAAAAGAATACTCTTCCGATCAACATACATTTATTTTTCTATCCACCAGTATATATATATATGTATGTATATATACATATATATATATATATATATATATATATATATATATCTATATATATATATATTGTTTATATGTTACATTTTCCGCTATCATAACATTGTAAGGTAATGCTTTTCTATAAATTTCTTTTCAGAGCCGAAAAACAACAACAACAACAACAACAACAACAATATTACAAACGGAATTTCTTATACATTGCACGTATATCTGTATGTATATATATTTAAAATTAATAAGTTTCCAATAACATATATTTAGAGGTGAAAAAAAAAAGAAAGGAAAAAAAAAGAAAAAGAAAAGCGAGCGAGACGCAAAAATATACATACAGATATTACATAACTAATTCCCCGTTATACATCTACAATTTATTTCGACAACAACAACAACAACAACAACAACAAGGACTACAAGGATCATGAACATAACATGAAACATAATTCATAGGAATATTATGTAAAAAATTGAAAATAAATGAACAAAGAAAAAAAGAAAAAAAAAAAGAAAAGAAAAAAAGAAAAACAAGAAACCTTAAGAAGAACAATTTTGAATACAATAGAAGAGGAGAAGAGAACTTAAACTTAAACTTAAACTTAAAATTAAACTTAAAATAATGAGTGTTATAATACGTTTACAAAACTTGCCGTGGTCGGCAAATGCTTTGGATATACGGCAATTTTTCAAAGGTCTCTCGATACCAGATGGTGGCGTTCACATTGTCGGCGGAGAAATGGGCGATGCTTTTATCGCATTCAGGTAGATATTCGCAACTTCAACTTTATACTTACATAACATCTTAATTAAAAAGATGTTTTAAACTTAATTGATTTGTTGAAAGGTAATAAACATTTCCAATAGTCAAGTCGGTCAATTCGAGTCATCAATAATAATGACAGAAATATATACCATTTCACATGCATACATATATATATATATATATATATACATACATATATACATACATGCAAATGTATATCATCATCATCATGTATGTGTATGCGTATAGCGATCAGTAGTAAGACATTAAGATATCGGTCACGATAAACATTTCAAATAATTTCAAAGAAATAAACAATTTGTGCCAGAGTATCGAACGAAAGTTCTCAACGGTTTTATTCAATCGATCCTAATTAAATCGTGGTGAATACGTGAAATTCAAATGTAAGTTTCACCTCCTCACAGGTGTGCATCATTTACGATTTTCAAATTGTATTTTAATCGCCCAGCTATGGTAAACGAGGAGAAATGATAATGACTTCTGGCTTATAGAACACAAGTGTATAGAACGAAGTATTCTATGATAGAATATGATAATGGGTAAGTGTGTGCATCTACTTTTCTTCCTTTTGTTTTTTTTTTTTTTGTTATTTCGCATACGAACGGAATTATGGGCAGGTCTCACATGCATGCATGAGCCAATGTAAGATTCTGATAGGATATGTGACATGCACTTCCATCACTCTTCTAGCGCGGAACTGTCATCTGATATTAGCTTGCGGTGGCAGTGGCTTCGTTACTTTCTCTCGTCTGTTGTTGTGCTATTTTGTTTTTTTTTTTTTTTTTTTCTAGATCTACAATTTTTTTTTTTTTTTTTTTATTTTTATGATCGGGTAGAGTAGAGTCTCTGCCGGCGCATCTCTGCACGTGTCATAGTTAACAGTTTCCTTCTCATGTACACACACAGCTCGGATTTACTTTTNTTTTTTTTTTTTTTTTTTTTTTTTCTAGATCTACAATTTCTCATACTACTGCCTCCAATTGTCGATCGGGTAGAGTAGAGTCTCTGCCGGCGCATCTCTGCACGTGTCATAGTTAACAGTTTCCTTCTCATGTACACACACAGCTCGGATTTACTTTTGATTGTGACTTTTTCTTCGGTAATAAGAGGAAAGCTTCATATATGCCATGGAAATTAATCATCAGTCAATAAGTCACGGGAACGTTTTAAAAAAAACTTTTGTTTTCGGTTCTATTCGTCAACAGAGCCGCCTTAAATAATAATACAATCAGTCCCAACGTCTCTCTGACATTTTGTTGTTTTTTTTAGGGAATAAATTGTCAAGATCCTTAAATTCCTCTTCGGTTGCTATAACGATCTGATCATTTAATCCAAGTCCTTTTCCCTGAAGCTTCACGTAACATTTTTAACTTAAGAATGGCTGGAGGAATAAAGGGGATTAGAAAATAAGGTGAGTGTGACAGCAAGTCAATGCATGCACTGTAGTAGTACGGAGCTTATCACAAGAATGTCTTTCCCATTTCAAAATGCTTATGCAAACTTGCGAATGCACAGTCTTCTCATACATTCAAGACGTCAGCTTTCACTTGCAACTTCACTTTTCAACCAACTATCGGAAATGACTTTTTATTTTTTAACATTTAACATTTAACCCACCGAAAGCCAGTATTCCCTTAACACATCAAATTCGGAGCTTCTCACCATCTTTGCATATAATAACAATAGATTAACTAAGACCATTGTAACTCGTAAATAATCGATGGAAATGATTTAAAGAATGAAAACCGTTATCCCGGAAATTATTGATCGATATGTTACTACTGTACTAATTTACTTTCCCGTTGGCATAATCAAGTGCGACCTTATGAGAGAGAGAGAGACAGAAAGAGAGAGAGAGAGAGAGAGAGGGAGAAAGGAAGATTGAGAAAATCACTTCTTGGTCAATTGCCTCGCAGCAATTTATTGTTAGCCCATATGAACGAGGAGAGAAACTGTCCTGCTATTCAAATTGAAAGTGGACCTGGTCTCAGCTTAACGTTTGGGTGATCGTGCTTTCCAGTAACTGTATATCGCTAGGATAAGTAAGCTTTTAAGCGTAAGTTTCCGAATCTTTACGAGCTTCATTTCACCTCATTTTCTGTATAAATAAAGTGGGTGGAACGCTCGCTACACAAGCTTTGTCACGACTGTATTTATATTTTTAAAAGTCGCTGCTCTTATCTTAAATCACTTATAGTATGGGGTACATTAAGTTTTTGCGAATGTATGTAACAACGGCAAAATTTTACCGGCAGCACTACCTTTTGTTAGACCGATTTAATCTAATCTGTTCGCTCGTCTGTCTGTCGATGCATTTTTATGTTCAACATGCAGGCGGCAATTGTTAAGATATTTTGACAAGATTCGCCATGAACGCTATTAAAAATGAATTGGATTGGATCATTTCATCACGACTGCCACCCACATAACGCCTTATTGTGAAAGGTGATAATATGCTGAACAATTGGAGTTTTCAAAATTTCTCGAAAAAATCGCAGAACATTAGTAGTTCAGTACACTAAATCGATTTAAAAAATAACAATCAGATACGCTCCCCCCCTATTAGCGTTCCTATGAAAAGAAAATTTGTAATTAATTAATTTTAATAAAATTGGATCGCATCAGTCTATGATCAGCTACTAGGAAAAGTACGTCTTTATATGACAATAAATAAATGTTTATAAATAAGAAATTGTATTAAGCGAAGGGAGATGCAGCGCATTTCCTTGCCGCTACCCAAGAAAGGAGCTATATTCAGTTTGTCAAACCGTTAGCAACACCCAAAAGAAATACTCAGATACGCCGTAAAGTCTACGCATTCTTATCGAATCGCATCAGTATCGAATTTTGAATCAATCGTAATGCGTCCGTCTGTCTAATGTGTGTGATATAAAACCGTCTCCAATTAAAAGCAAGTAAAAACATTATAGCTGACCATTAAATACCCTACCATATCATGTCTAATATGATCATTGATTAATTTTCTTCTGTAAAAACGTACTTCTCGTGAAAGCCCCTATATTGAAGGGCGGCTACTAAGTCGACTGCCATATACAATTGGAAATTTGCAGCCATGTAAGGGCATACATACAGAACGATGGACAGACATACAAGCTTATCATGGTCAATTTGATTGGTGTAATAAAATAATGAGTCTATCTGAAGTCCATTTGCGTTTCACATGTTTCCGCTTAAACTTAATACTCCCTGTACAACGAATGGTTAAGGAGTAGAAAAATGCAAATATCGACTTCAGATTTGGCAAAAGCATTGGAAGCTATTGCATACAGGTTGGTATTGATGCGCTTATAATATAACGTACACTCAAAAAATAGATATTTTTAAAAGTCAAAAAAAAATTATGTTCTTCGCTCGGCACTTGCAAATTAAAGCAGACACAACGGTAAATATTTCCGTGTATACTCTATGACGCGATGCTACGTTACCTATGAAAAAAACGATATCGAAATTTGGCCTTCTTTCGATTGTTCTTTAAGGCAAAAATTATAGACATAGAAAATTCAGTCGCAACTGATTTTCTGACTTGCTTTATATATCCATTTATGGTCACAATCTATAGTAACAATCAAGGTATTTGTATATGCAAAAAATTGAGAATTTTAGCCATAAGGGCTTTGAGCGAAAACCAATCTTTATGTGTTTCGCTACATCAACTGGAATTTTATAATTTTACATCAGACTGGCGTGTGTTCAAGCAGTAACTAGCGGCTTTTGAATCGTAAAGGTAAAACTTAAAAACTACCTCAACTAATTTCATTTTCGTATTTCGTATCTACAACGCGTTAGGCCAAACCAGTTATTCTCTTGGTCTATCAGTTTGAATGAACGAACTGGCAGAATTGCTTTGGTGAAGTTAATGTTCATGTTGTTCAAGTTGTTAATACTACTATTTAATCTCAATACTCTTCTGGTCTTTCCAACTGTCCTATAAAATGATATTAATAGTTGAGGAGAAGCTACAATTTTATCTCGAACTGCCGTCATATCAAAAAATTAAGTTGAAATAATCTATGGAATATATAGCCATGTTGTAAATGCATAAACAAAAAACAATCCTAAAAAGTTAAAATTGGTGGAAATTTGCTGCCGCAATAGTTGTGGAATCTCAAATGGCCAGAATCGTACCACTGATCAATCGAAAACATTGTATTAAATATAAATAAAAAAAGTTATTTCTACGAAATATTTTTCAAAGAAACTACATCTGATCGTTAGTCAAATGAGCCGATATTGATCACTTAAATCCACTACATTATGATATTGTAATAGGTTGAATATATTTATTATCACTTATAGTGTAACTAGTAGAGGCACTACAATAGGCCACGGCCTACACCATTTTGCTTAATGCAGTTATTATTTTATAACGATTATTATATATAACGATTTTTCAATATAAAGAGTTGTCGTGGGAAGTGGTCCGAAGCGAATCATTCATTTTGAATCATTCTTGAACCAAAAAAAGCCAGCCTCACAAATTTCATCTCAAAAATTGCAGTTTCAATAAAAGATATCAAGACGGACAGACGGACCGACAAATTTAGATCGATTCAAAATCATTTTCTGAATCGATTGGTACAATAAAAGACGGATGTGTCTCAAGTCCATCTGGGTGTTGACCACATCCGCACAAACCTAATCCTTGTACCAAGTGCTGTAGGATATAAAATAAAATAATTAATAAAAAATAAGAAAGATAGCAACATCGCAAAGAAAAACTGCCTGGAGAAAATCATTTTTTTTTTTTTTTTTTGTATATTGGATTTATCAAGGCGGGTCGTTATTTTCTGTCACATCTCTTGGAAAAAAAGTAATAAATCAAAATGTGTTGTTAAGTAGAAGTGCACGAAGAGTTCATATGAAATAAGTAAAAACACTAGAGTGGAACACAGCCGTCCATTAAATATCCTACCATTTCCCTTATTGATGAGACTTTATATGGAAAGTCCGAAAAGTCGGTCCTTCTCAATATTGCATTCATCAGCACATACGCTTGCATCACAAGCGGTGTAGGGTATCAAAACTCGTTATTATTGATGGATAAAGGAACATGACTCCTATACAAAATGCTTTTATTTACCGGGTATTTAAAATTTTCTTCAGTTGCATTCATGCAACATCCACTTAGTAAAAGTGCTTCCATCGCTTGAGGCATTCTTTTTTCATTTTTTTTTTGATCACTAACACTTCCGTTTATTCACGGATTTGTTTTTAATGCCTCGCCAATGTTTTCTCAAGTATTCTCACGTTTTTTTTTTTATGACACTTATGTCTGGTGACGCTGTCTGCACTGAAATGTTAATCTAATGCAGAGCAATTCCTTATAAAAGTGCGTTTAGCTCTGCAATGTTAAATACAAATTTTTTATTCGAAAGTGAAAAAATGAAAAAAAGAGCACCTTACTGCTGCTTGTGTGAAATTAATCTGATCCATTATATTGTATCAAGAATTCTTAATTCAATTTCGTGTTTTTTAGTGGCTCGTATAAATGCGACTTTTCTATAACGGCATTGGAGAAGATTAGATTTTCGAAACAGTAAGCTCTTCAGTAAGATCTTCAAATACTGCGTAATTGAAAATGTATGAAAAAAAATCTGAATATATTTTTACCTATATATGCATGCAATGTATATTTCCTGAGATTACAAAATATTGTCCAGTCAATGTTCACTAATGGAGATTAAATAGGGCAAACTGTATTCAATGAAAAACTATTTTCTAATAAGTAAAATGTCGCCGAAACTAATCCAACTGCAGTGTTTAGTGCAGCCTTCATAATATTAGGTGTGTAAATAAATTCCATCATATTTCTAGTATAGTGTTGCTACAGTGCTTAATATCATTCATCAGCAATCGAGCTATTTCTGGACATCTTCAACTTCGGCGAACCGGTGACCTGCTGCATCGATCTGGAATAGATCAGGGGTCTGGATGCAGGGTGCGGTACAATTTCCCAGCCTCAAAGTGAAAATTATTCTTCAAAACAGCATTAAATGTACTGCCGGAAAAGACATCTATATGGACAATTGTCTATGCCTGGAACTTTGGGGAAATTGAACGTAACAGGTATATTTTGTGAAGCAACCAATTTCAACAGAGCGAATTTATTTACACACCTAATACAAGAAAAAAAAAAAAGATTTTTTTTTTTTTTTGTAAACACTGATTATCCGCCACCATTATCCATTCTTTTGATTAACTCTTTGCATAGAAAAAGTCGGAACAAAAATATAAGCAGATATTTTGCCCCATTTTTAAAGACAATACTGGAACATGGTGAAATGTAACTAAAATCTCGTACCGATCTTAGATACATTTACGTATAGCACTTATAAAAAATAGTGTGACTCGACTTGATGGATATAACGCACGTTCCGGCGTCAAATAAAATGGGATTTTGCTTCACTGCCGCATTTTCTGCGTAAAAAAAAAAAAAAAAAAAAAATTCTTATTAGAATTTTTTTTAATCCTCATGTGCATACATACGCGGATAGATATATATCTAAATCTATATTAGATAAGACACACGTAAGAAGTATCATAAGATTTAAAAGTAAGCTAAATATGATCTTTATCGTCTTCTCCTAACATGACAAAGCATTTCATATCATCAAGCTCAACAGGCGCCTTATAAAACGCGCCGGACGATAAGACAAACACACTTCCAATTTATAAAATGATTTTTAGAAAAATATATGTTTTAATGTTACTTTCGGATCAAAGTTTTTATTTATTGTTAACACAACACGTACTTAGGAGTGTTCAGTTCATCTTTACTCCTCCTCTCGTCCGAAAAATATACGATAATCGAGATAATCTTTACAATAGACTTTCACTTAACTATAGAAAGAAAATGCTTGTATTAGCTTCCGTTCGGATCTAAGACGATCTGTAAGTAAGTTTCATGCTTGTTGTAAGCGCATGGGATAGGTAACAACAATCACTTTTTTTTTTGCTGAGCTTATAGATTATTGCCATAAATACACGTTCAGCGAACTTCAGATCAGTGGTTGCGGTAAAGTGTGTCTGATTTATATTTTCTTCACTTGTTGTGGACGTGATTGTTAATGGATTGCGTACCAGATTTGATATGCAAACTTTTCAACTTCAATCAGCTCGAAATGAAACGCAGATATGGTTAAATTAATTAGGAATTCCTTGCGATAAGACTTGTTCCCCATTGCTGGATGGACAGACGGGGAAGATATATGTAAAAAAAAAAAATGTATTTTAATAGATCTTCGACATGCACTGCTCTCCTCGCAAATGTAATTTGAGAAATTTAGGACCAACTCCTTAATTCCCGAGTAAAAGTTAACTACTGTGTTGAAACAAATAGTTGGGCTAAAGCCCAAGTAGTAGTACTTTAATGGTTTCAAGTTCAAGTACTTCTGCGTCACTGTTTTCATTTCGTGATTGTTGCGTAAATTATTAAAAATAAAATTGAAATAAATAAAGCGGTTGTTTAAATGTAAATGTGGTGAGTATGAAGAGATTATACATACATACATACATACATATATATTTATGGAATGTGATGGTTCTTGACAAGTTAAATGACGATTGGATTGTTATTATCTTTCACTTAATTTAAGGTTAACGCTGTTTGCGTAAAATCTTTGAAAATTAGTTCACTTTTAATTTACTCCCTTTTTTTTGCCTTTTTACAACCTAATTACATATATGTAGCACTGATGAGGACGCACGGCTGGCAATGATGCGTGATCGTGAACTTATAAATGGTGTGCAAGTTCGCCTGTTATTGTCTTCGCGCGCTGAAATGCAAAAGGTTATTGAAACGGCACGCCAGCAATCATTGTTAGCTCTTAAGAGTGCGGGCGCAGTCATTACACCAAAAGTAAATACGCCTTCAGTACAAACAGTTACAGCAACTGCAGCAACTACCGCACCGATCCCACCTCAACCACCCGTGATTACCGCTAGTAGTTTTCAAAGCATCCTTTCGACATCATCGTTTTTAGCGTATCAACAGCAAGCGGGAATAAAACTGGCGCCTGATCCGATTAATAAACATCCAGATGAATCAGTAGCTACTGTGCAACATAATACAGTAGAAACAAATCCCACCAGAGAGCGTCGCCGATCAAGCTCCAGAGATCGCAGACGCTCACGATCCCGATCAAGGGAGCGTAGTTCGGGCAGACGTCGACGCGAACAAAGTCGTTCTCGTTCTCGAGAACGTGAATGGAGAAGCAGCAGACGATCTCGTAGATCGCGCAGCAGAGAACGCAGTCGCGATCGTAGCCGCGAACGTAGCCGCGATAAAAGTCGCGACCGCTCCCGTAGCTTACGCAGTAGCCGCGATTACGATCGCGAAACGCGATCTACCAACGCTCGTGTTTCCGACCTCGAAAGCAAACCGAAACAGCCACACATCTCGCCATGGAGCATTCCTTTAACGAACACATATCAAAATAATTACAGCGTGGAAGCGACCAATTCTCTAGGCAATCACTCTCAGCTAAATCAGACCGCTAATATTGGCAGTGCGTCAAGCACAGAGCAAAATTTAAATAAATCTATTGATAATTTAAGCAGCACACTACAGGCCAATGCCACGACCACTTGTTTAACAGCATTTCAAAACTGCACCACAGACGAAGTCAGAACGAAATTATCGTCAAATAACAATAATTACAGTTTAAGTAATTTTCTGACTGGTTCTAATAGTACTGATGTTTTTAAAAGCTTTTCACTGCAAAATCCCTATACGACATTAAGTACAAGTACGGCCCAAGATCCGTTGAAAAGTTCGGTTACGGCCGTAACGACAAAAAGCTCTACAATTCCCGGAATTTTCGTTGAGAAAAAGTCGGAAGTTAACGCGCCAGCCACAAACATTTTTCCAACCGTTGTGACCTCCGGCAGTTTACCTCAGGAACCAATTACCTTCGCGAGCACGAATCCGTACGAGAAAATGTATCCGACACTATTTGCCCAAGCAGCGGCCCTAAACAGCGGCCAAAAGTTGCAAACCAATACAAATGTGCAAGCTACGATAGCAGAATCAAATCCACTGCCCGTTGGTGATAGTAAACACAAAGAAGTCGCTACAACTTGTATCAAAATAACCAATATGTGCGGGAGCACTACTTATAGTGATTTGCGAAAATTTTTCGCAGGTTTCTTTATACCGCATAATGGCATCAAAATGATCAACGATAAACATGGTTTGCGAATTGGTGTCGCCTATGTGCAATTCTCACGTCAAACCAGTGTTCCGAAAGCTTTATGCCGAAACAATACAATGCTAAAGAATAAACTTGTCAACATTGTATCCGTTTCTGAGGATGAATTCGACAAAGCCGAAGATAGTTACCGTCCAATGCAACGAGACAAGTCACATTACAGCGGGGACCAGGATAGTAGCAATTATTCGAACGATTCTACGACAAGTAGTACGGGTACGAATTCGGGAAAAAATCAACCCTACAGCGTGCTCTATATTGAAGATATCCCATCACTGGCCACCGAACAGGATATTATGAAGATGTTTAGCTCGTACACTTTGTACGATATTCTGCTAATATGCAGTCCGGAAAATAGGCGAGAGTATGTGGCCTATGTTCGATTTTCACGAGAAGAAGATGCTAAGGCGGCTTTTGAAGATCGATCAAGGCATCAGATTGGTTATCGGCGAGTGCGTGTACGTCCCGGCGATTTAGAGGACATGGAAAGAGCCAAAGAGAAGATTCGCTTGGCCAATGAGCAACTAATAAAAGAGGAACAAGCTGCAGCGGAAGAGCTGGCGAAAACAAAAGAAAAAAATAAAAATATAGAGAATGAGAACATGAAAGAGGTGGAAAGCATGGATTTAACAAGAGATGATGACGATGATGAGAATATTCTAGCTGGTCATCAGCAGCAAAAAACTGAGAACGAGGGAAATGACGTTGAAATGAGCAATCACCAAAATCTTGAAAGAACTAATCCAACTGAGGAGAAATATAACATTTATGGCGCTGGAAAGGAATATGAGAAGTCGGGCATAGATGCCGTAAATTATAATAAGGAATCAGATTCTGGTAGTGCGCGCAACGGCGTCCCCAGTCTGTTTGACTTAAATTTAGACACGCGTAAAGAAGTCAGAGAGAATGCACCAAATGATCCACGTTTAAGAAAGCAGCGTGAATCTACAGATAATATATCATGCTCTCAGCCTCAATCTTCTAACCAATCAACCAATAATAACTTTAATAATTTCAATCCAAGCTTCAATAGCCAGCAAAATGCAGGACAATACTTTTCAAATAGTATAGAGAAGAATTTTGTCATTTTAAAGAATTGTGAATACAATACGCGCATTAATGACGTAGCTCAGCTATTTCTGTCGGGCAATTTGGCTTTAAAGCACGTCGAGCTTTTGCGTAATGAGCGCCAACTCCCCACAGGAGAGTTTATTGTAGAATTTCGTAAAACGCAAGATGCAGATGCGGCTGTCAAGAACTTCCATAACATACAGTTTCGTAATCGCGGTTTGCGCGTGTATCCAATAACACCTCAAGCAATTGCAGATCGCTTAGGTAAACCATTTCTGCATTATTTTCCTGGTGGCAATGGACCACGTATAAACGACAGCGGCAACATAAATTATAGTTCGAATCAAGATAGTTCGAACAGTAATTTCCCGGCGAATTCATTGTTTAACAGTCGGAGTGGTTTGAGTAACGCGCGCGGCAGTGGAGGTAACCCGTTCAGTGGTCCAATGCGTAATATTGCACGGCATGAGTTGTCAAATGATGGGACGGGTTCAGCCAATGAAAATGAAGGTAGTGGTGCTGGTATACCGGAAAAGTTTAATCGTCCTGGTTGTGTTCTTGCCATGGAGAATGTCCCATACAAAGCACAAATCAAAGATATTTTATATTTCTTCAATGAGTTCGACTTAACGCCCGATGACGTTATACGACGTTTCAACGATGACGGTTCACCTACAGGGGACGCACGTGTAATATTTGCCACAGCGGACACAGCAAGAGCAGCATTTACTTCAAGACGACGTAAACAAATTTTCAAACGTACCATACATTTAAAAATTGTTTAAGAAACTCTATCATTTCGGATTAATGGATATAGATAAAATGCATATATATATATATTAGGTGGAAGGATATCATTATCATATGCTTGCGTATTACCAAAAAAACACAAAACTGATTATTTTGGCAAATAATTCCAATTTATTATGAAAGCTTAAAATTGTTTCGCTAGCTCCAAATAATGCCTACATTGTTTTAGATGTAAAAAGTAAAAAAGGCTATCTTCGCCTTAAAGCGAATCTGATTATCCTCCACATAATGCAGTTTTTATTTGTAATGGTGAGTGAGTGTCTTTCATTAAGAGAGCTTGATTGGTTGGGGATCATTCTTTCAATGAAAACTTGTATAAAAATTGTTTTAGTTTTTTTTTTTGCTATGGCGGACATGTGATCTGGGCTCATTTGTAGATTGACTTGAGTGAAATGGAATCGAAAATTTGAATAAGTAACTGTACCGAATTGTTGTTTTTGTTTAGTTTAGATTGCAGAAAGTCTAAGCGAAGATGTAGATAAAATTAGGCAGAAGAATATATATATAATGAATATGTGTAAACATATGTATATACTTGACGGGTGATGGCTACAAAAATAAGATAATAAATAAATGTATTTCTATACGTACCTATAGTCCTCCTTTTACAACAGTTTATATTTAAATGCATGTATGCAGTGCAATAGAACAAAAGACAAATTTACGCACGTACACATATATTTATTATTATTATTATTATTTCTTAACTTGTTATGAAATGTTAAAAAAATATCACCTCACCCATTATATTAAACAGAAAGCTTTACAAATTTCTAAGTTGTATAAGATTAGATTTCTTTAAATATTCTCTACACAAAGGACATTGGTCCCGCTCGTCTAGCCAATCCAACAAACAATTCCAACAAAATAAGTGACCACAAGGTGTTAATGTGGTATTTATGCGTGGCGCTAAGCACAATATACATGTGGGCCCACTCAAGTTGTCTTTCTCTTCGATAACTTTTTCATTTCGAAGCGAGCCGTTCGAACTGTGTAATGACTGATTCTGTTTGCGTTTGTGTTGACCCCAAATATCATAAAGTATAGACGCCAATGATAAACTAACTTGTACAAAGGTAATTATACCTAGAATTTTATATCCATATAACGAGAAGTGTGGTTGCAGCCAATGACGTATCAGTACATAATTTATACCCGTCATGCGTTTAGATATTTGATATTTATTACATCGCAAGTAAAACCACGATTTGTGCAATGCTTTAATAAAAGCTGGAGAGCTGCGCATAGCTTGCACGATAGCTACTAGTTTGTCTTTAGCTTCAGGTACTATTTCATCATTATCTTTGATACATTTTTCTAATATTTGTAATGTTTTTAAATACAAAGCTTCTCCCCCAAATTCCAATATAATTGCGGCTAATTGAAGCTACAAAACGAAGATAATTTAACCAAAAGGATACGATTACTCGAGACAACTTACCAATTTTGAAGGAATATTTCTGTATTGAGAGTCAACTTGTATGATGCCAGTGTATTCTTCACCTAATGTTTGTAGATTATTCAAAGATGCGAAACCGTGATAACTTATCTCGGCGATTAATTGACACAACTGATTATGTTTTATCCAATTGCGGGGTCCTGTCAAACGTAATAAATCTGAGATATCTCCGGCTAATTCCTTTGTATAGCGATCATCCTTTTGAATGGAACGCACAATTTCTGGCTGACGGGCACGAGCGTTTCGAAAATTCATTCTACTTGAATTCCCTTCTAAAATAGATTGTGTGTGTATGTGAAAAAGACTTCACAAAACAGTTGCAATACTTACAATGTACGTGTGTACGTAGCCGGTCACAACCACTGATACCAAGCTGTAAAACTTTCTATCAGCCTTCGAAATTTTTTTTTTTGTTTTTTTGTTTAAATAATAAATATTAATAAATAATACTAATTGTAAGAAAACTTCACAGCTTATATTAGAATTACTATTAGAATGGTGCGTAAGAAAAGAAAGTCGACTAACTTCAATTTTAAATTCCATAGCTAGTCGCATCTCCACAGCAAATAGAACGCAATTAATATGACGCATATTACAGTATTTATGACTTAATGCTTACACGAGCTTTTAATTTTACTTAAAGTCATAACACGGCAAAAATATACTTATTTTATAGAGATCGTGTACATATAATAACGCACAAATCTATTTTACATACAAAATTTCCAATCTTAAAACGCAGTATGTTTTACAATTATCACGAACATTTTCTAATAAATTGGCAACTGTGGTATAGCAATGCAACCCTGTTACTCTGTCGCCATTTTCGCAATCATCGGGTCTAGTTAGTTCGGATTTTCCATCATTTCAAACTTCTTATTATTCTGAGAAGCATAAGAAAAATTTTCCAACATATTTGAAGTGAAGACATACTTTAGCACCTCCTTAATACGGAGAAATAAAATTTCAAATTGCAAATAATTGGAAAATTGTAATTTTGATTATTAAATTAATCTCAATTTAAGAGACGACGTCATCTGCTTTTCGTACACACAACACCTTTGTTCGTGTGTCCAAAAGAAAAACGGGAATTTAAACTTTTTCGTTTATTGCAAATCAAAAAAAAAAGCAAAAAAGTTCCTTAAAATCTATACGCGTATATTGTTATTTTCTATTCTGTGTATTTTATAAACATGGCTCTGTAAAAATGTGTAAACTTAAATTAATAACCGTTTATCAAGCTCCATGTGGAGACAAATTGCGTCGCAATAAATCGCCCAAGACGTTTAAAGGTAGTGGTGATCGTAGCAGTTACAAGCATTTGAGGAAAATTTATCAGCATCGTTCGCAACTCACTACTCACATTTCATCATTTTCATCTATTTTCTCTTACAACGACAATAATAACAATAACAATGGACAACAACAAAAAGCAACAGCAAAATTTTTCAAGAACTGGCAATGCGAAATCAACCCATTCGTCAACTGATTGCAATCGACAAAAGTCATCATCAGGTTTGTACAATCGTAGAGTTGTCTTTAATTGACGGTATTTGATATTGTTAAAATTAGATTTACAAGCAACCAAGAATTGGCCTAAAAACTCACGACGCCGTGAAAATCCGTTTACATCTGCTCGAAATAGTTACAGCAATAATAACGGTAAACAATATACTTCAGCTAAAGTCCGTCCAAATGTGGACAAAAGACCTCGCGTTCGAGGCTATGCTAATAATGGAAGTGATTCATATCGTAATACAAATCACGATTACCTTGCTGCCGGCTCCGGATTAACCGCTAGCGAAACTGCGCCCAACGGCTTGGCCTTGGGACCGGTTGCAGGGCGATATGAACACACCGATTATACTCCTGGGAATAAGAGGCAAAATCTAAATCATTTGCTAAATTTCTACTGCACACCTCGTGAAGTCGACTATTCTTATAGTTTTGGTTACGGGGGCAGTAGTGGAGGGTACACACAACGGTATGCTCACAACAAGAAGCAAAAATATAATAAGGAACAATTCTTGCAAGCCAAGTATGATTCAAACAAACGCGTATGCCGTGCTATTTTTAATATTAACATTTTTTTTATTATTTAGTTTTCAATTTGTTATTAAAGCGTCTGCTAAGCCCAAAACAGACGATTCTCCCGATACATTGATTGATTGGTCTTTGATCGAACAAATCAATATACAAACGCCAGAAGAGACTCAATGTCCGATTTGTTTATATCCTCCAATTGCCGCTAAAATCACTCGTTGCGGCCACGTATATTGCTGGCCTTGTGTTTTACACTATCTTTCATTAAGCGACAAAACTTGGCGAAAATGTCCAATTTGCTATGAGGCCGTGCATGTGGAAGATTTGAAAAGTGCGGCTATTATGCAACAGCAAACGTATAATATTGGTTCGGAAATAATATTTCAATTAATGCGCCGCAAAAAGGGGTCTTTATATATTGAAAGGCACAATAATTTGATGCCTGAGACGTTGAAAGAAATATACCCTTATGTTTCTGGTCAAGCAGATAAAAAATTGTTTTCTAAATTTTTATTGGCTAAACGTAGTGACGTGGCTGATATATTAGACAGGGAGGAACGTGAATTGTTGTCCAATGTTGATGAATCGTGCCCTGAATACGTATTTATACAACAGGCCTTAGAACTGTTAAAAAAAAGGCAACTACTTAATAAAGTGGCAGATGAAAAAGATAATGATCTTGAAGTAGCCGAAAACTCTCACTTGCAAATTGAAACTGAAGTTAGCGACGATAAAAACGTCAAACTTTTTGAAAAAAATGAAGAGCAGGCAACGAACGACACGGCAGAAATTTTAACCAAAGATAACACTTTGGAATCTATTACTAGTGCGGTAGTTGCATCCACTATAAAATACTATTACTTTTATCAATGCGAAGATGGTCAGAATATCTACTTACATCCGTTAAATGTTAAAATGTTGCAAGCATGTTACGGCGGCCTAGCTGGTGGTCCCGCTGTTATTAAAGCGAATATACTGCAGAAAGAACATCATTCTATGGATGAAGACCATCGTCGCAAATTCACTTGTTTAAGTCACTTGCCCTTGACATGTCAATTCATAGTTGTGGAAATTGAATTATTACCACCTTATATAACTGAAGAAATCATGGATGCATTCAGAATTGATGTTCTCTTTCGCAAAAAGGAGCGCCAACGGCGAGCACGAGAGGAACGTGAACGTGAAAAGCAAATAAATGCAATAAATGATCGCCAGATGGGGAAATTAATTGCTAGTACAGCCAATATTAATCTTAGCTCAGCTCAAGAGTTTCCAACAGTAAGAGCGATTAAAATAATTCTCATATTCAATATGTACGATGATATTTGCTCTTGATATTCTATTTCAGTGCGGGTTTGAAGAGCCTTTAAGTCCAACGATTGATATTGGTGCTGTTGTTGCCATAGATAGTGATACGCCTACAACTTCTACCAACGAACGTGGACATCGCATCAAAACTCATAGTGCTGGCAGTGTAGGTAGTTGCAGTTACTCAGCTATTGCTTCGCATTGTCAACAAGAGCATGCTCCTTGGGCCACGGTCAACGCTATTGAATTACAAAAATCATGCAGTGTTGACACTAAACAATCTAGCAACGAGGAAGATTCTTCCGTTCTAAATAATTTACACACCAGCTTTGGTGATGTATTGGCCCAAGCTTTTTCTGCCCAAAAACAAGATAAAAAGAAATGCAGTAAGCTTGAAAATGCTCCCACCAATGTCAATAGTAAGAAATCTAAGAAAGTCAAGAAGATGCTTCCCCTCTATTCCACTGGCATGAATTTTAATGGAAACTAAACCATATTATTCTTGTAAATTGGATATATAACAAAATTTGCCTTTCGTTTTTTTTTTTTTACAGATATTTCTTTGTTTCAAGGTGTTTGCCTATCTATGTGAGAGAAGCGAACATAAACGAATATTGCTTGATTGTTTTTTTCTCTTTTGTTTTAAAGAATATCTTGCAGTATTTCAAAAATAATTAACTAATCATTCAATCACTTCTTAAAAACACAATACATCCACATATACATTAACTAATTTACAATAAAATTGAATTTGATCAGAAACCATAATTTTTTTATTTCTAAAATTTTAGTAATATTCAAAATTGTTTTCATAGTCAGAGAATTAGCTTAGGTAGTAGATATGTAAGCGATTTGCTAATTAAACGGTGCGATGGTTGCTTGTTTTGTAAGGACCCTAACAATCTATTAAATAAATTTAGTATGAATAAATTTCTTGGAAAACAATTTACTATAATTTATCTTAAATGAAGATCAGAAACGTCTCGGAAAGTAAAAAGGCCTTGCAATATGTGTCCTCGTCTCTCAATTGATAATGGGTGTTCTATTATGAAAGATGTATGTGTGCATGTTTATGATGAATAATAATTAAATTGCTTCGTGATTCTTATATTAACTTTTATCATGAGCAGCTTATTATTTGTTAACAATAGTCAAAGACAACGCATAAAAACAGAATTTGGGAAAAATCGAACACAGATTGGCTTACTAGACAAAAATCATTAATAAAACAAGTAAGAAAATTATATTCTGCGAAGGCCCATCCAATGTTTCTACCAATTGACTTCGAGTTAATATCTTCATTTTTGCGACCAAGAAAGTGCCAACAACAAACAACACTCAGGTGGACAGACATGGCTTAATCAAATCAGAATTTAACTGATCAAGAATATATATACTTTATATGGCCCTTAAAGCATCCTTTCGGGTGTTAGATGCATTATGGAAAAAAACAAAATGATTATATTCCCATCCTTCAGCGGTGAGTATAAGCAGTGACAAAACGTGTAAAGGTGATTTACAGCCCTATGCTAGTATTCTTGCATTGTTATCGTTCAATTGTTATAAAACTTTTCCTTCTATTTGTTTATCATCACATTACTAAAAACGCCGCCTGGCTACATATAACTGTTTGCCGAGGAACGACTTAAGCTCATCTTTCATTTCTGTTAATGGTTGCCACTACTCGTTCCTAATTTTGGAAATTTTTTCCTTTTTTTTTGTATAGTTGAATGCTCCCAACGTGCTCTCTAAACAAATCCAAGATGTGAGAGTCTAAATCCTTTCCCAACTTTTTGATCTTTTGAGGCATAGCCAAAAACAAATTCTACATAATTTTGTATTTATTTCATTTTGATGCTTGTTATTGTTTATCATATGTAGCTTGTTTATACAAAACAAACCAACGTCAATTTGTCTCTCATTTTTTATGTTCCTCTAAGCTATTAATGCATTGTACTGTAAAATTCGAGGGGACGTATTAGAAATCTGCATGAAGATTGCGTTTAGGTGTACCTATAAGTTGTGTTGCGTTGTGCGTGAGCGCAAATTCTTGGCAATCTTTTAAAATTTGTGCTTGCGTCGTTTTTGACAATCAAAACAGTGACATATCATATCAAAGCATCATCAAATAATCATATGATTAATATTTTACTCTTTGCAGTGGTTAGTTGACTAAAAGTTTGTGACTTTATTAATTTTGCATTTTTTCATTAACAGTTATATAAACAAATGCTAAACATAAAATGTTTTTTAGCAAGGCACGCAAAATAAACGTTCAACTGATTACTGAACTGACATAGGACAACTATTATGTTCGACAATTTAGTTGGTTTGGCAAATACCAGCAGGTTTTTTTCTTTTGTTAACAATATTTATTATTTTGTTTCATTTTATTAATAATTTTATATAATTTTGTTTTTATTTACGTTTATATGATTTTGTTATTGTTCGTATCTTTTGATTTATTTGTAAACAAATTTGCCTCTTATCTTTCCTTCACAGTTTTGAAATAAATTTCGAATGGCGAAACCCCTATATAATCTACAAACAAATGGCTTTCAAGGTATGTAGCCTAATTGTCAGCTAGTTAACAAAAATATATATATATTCAGTTCCCAAGGCTGTTTTAACTTACGACGTGACATTAAAAAAAGGAATAATTAAAGATAAATTTTAATATAATATTAATGCTTAACGCTATTTTAAAGGTTTGGTAAGTTTTAAGCAAAAATCTAAAGAAATTGATTAGTAAATACATTATTTAAAAAAAAAAAAAGTTATTCTTTTTTATAGGACTAACTTTGCTTATTTTCTGCGAAAGTTCATTTTTTTCATTTTCTGTACACTCTTCTTTTATATTTTCCTTCAATTTTTGAAAGTCATCCCTTGCATCAATACTCTGTTGTACTCTGTTATTATAATAAAAATTTCATTGACTTGTTGAAGAATATCGAAGATCGAAAGTACGTTATGTTTTCAAATGCGTGAATACCAAAATAGCAAAAAAAGATAACGAGACCGGTTTCACTATTGTTTGGTAGAAATATATAGTTTGCGATTTATCAGCGATCGTCGTGCATGGCTTATCGTTTTTCGGTGCCTTTCAGTTCAAGGGTTTTTGGTTCAATTTTAATGCAATTTCCGCGCAGAGCCTTCAAAATACTTACGTTTCAAATTTTCACCTTGAAGAGAATGCCTATATTGCAAGAATTAATGAAAATTCAACTACAATCTTATATGCGGTGATGCTGGATTAATCTATAATATCCTCGAGTAAACAGCCATCAAAAATAAATAATCTTTACAAAAGAGATTTTAGCTTAGTGCTGAGTTAGTTTAGAGGAGGTTAACGGTATGTTATTAGTAAGCAAAATTTCCTTGAGGTCTTTAGTACTGAATACTGTTCATTGAGAAAAAGAATATCCACCTTGCTTAACTTAAGGTAATATCACCTTAATAATTCTTCAATCATTGTCATATGTGACATAAGTGACAACTACTTCGTTCAACGTTAATATCAAATCCGTTATAGCCGGAAATAGCTTTTCTGATGAAGATGTTGTCTTTCAACTCTGCAGCGATTATCTGGAAAGAAAAAAAGACTATCATCATTGACAGAGACGTACTGTGTAGAAAGGAAATGCCCCGAAATCTGTAAGAAATTCAATACAAATACTTGTTTGCCGCATGGAACGTTAAGATGAAAATGATCCTAACAAGCTCGCAATACTTTAGAATTTTAGGACAAAATTGATAAGGAAATGAGAAATACCAGGCTATATAACAGTCGAATTCAATGTATTCGATGATATTCAGCTTACGCCGACGCTAATCATGGAGCGCTCAAAATGGTTCTTCTTTCAAATTCATTACTTTTGTTGTTTATTTGAAGAAATCTGCTGCCGACGTCCAACACATCAAACACGTTCAGAAGTTAATGGTGATGCTGCTCGATCATATCCCAATTATCGGTTTAAGGTTCAACGTGGTGACACTTGTTGTGCGAGTTACCCACTGTTGCAGCTCGAAAGAAAAGTTCTGCCGCGCCCAACGTACTCACTAGACATGGTGCATCTTGATTACCACTTGTTCAGAACAGTGCACAATGACTTGGGTGGCACGCGAGTCTGCAAAGTTAAAGAAGTGCGAAAGTGAGTCGATAATTGGATCGTTGCCAAATCAATATCGTTCTTTCGACGCAGTATTGTGCCATGTCGACCGAAAGACGGGAAAAAATGGGAAATATTGTAAAATGTTGTAGAAAATAAATGGCTTTTTCAATTAAAAAGACCTAATATTTGAGCCGCATAAGGGTTTCAGACGAAAGCGACCCTCATAAGTCCGCTATGCTTTAGAATTGTAGAACCTAATACGCATGGCCCATTGAGCATTATGACCCCACAAATTATTTAACGATATTCGTATGCAATTCTCCTCTTATTCAATAAATAGGATTTAATTTGGATATAATTTTAATTGATGTTTTTATTAGATTGGACAATGTTCGAACGAGATTTTTTTTATGTTTATTATTCCAAGTGTTATATATTAATCGATAATAAAAATTTTAAATTAGATCACATAAAATTTCCATTCGAATCGGAAATCTCTAACAGGGATTATTTTTCGATTTATATATACAAATATCAAAAGACAATGTTAAACTAAATTAAATAAATTAGGCTTTGCATGTGTTCCTACTCGGAGAAATTGTGTATGTGCTTGTTGTATGTATGTATATATGTATGTATTTATGTATGCACATATGTCTATATATATGTGCAGGTAAAGGGAAGTAGAATTTTTCTCATTGGCTGTACAGTTTTAGTATGTCTGTATGTTGCAAATAAATGCGAACGTGGACATAAAAATAGGTATCAAATAAATAGGAATTATTTTAATTAAAACTAATGACTTGGAGAAAGAAAAAAGAGTATCCTAAGAAAAAAAAAAAAAATAAAATAAAAATAAAACTATTTTCTATATTTAAATTGAATGAAAAAGAAGACATTCACGCTACAAATTATCCTAGTGTTCGCTGCTCAAATTAATGTCTTATGAAGAAGAACTTTGCAAATAATCGACAAACTAAACAAAATACACACAAACATGTCACAGGAGACGTATGCAATATGTAAAGTGTACGTGATAGGTATTCGATTTAAACTAGGCTTTTTGTTTCTTAATTCTTGCGCGTTCAGTGGGCTCGCCTCTTTTTTTTTTTGGAAGTAGTACTAATTACTCTTACGCTCATAATCGTCGGTTTCATCTTCTTCAGGTGAATATTTAGTGCAGGATCGTTCATTACCGCTACGTCCAAGGGAGGTGGGACTATCCTGTATATGTTTTTGATAGGAACGTCTGCCGCGCGGTGACTGCTCCATGTGCATGCTTATTTCGGGTGGTGCGTCACTTGAAGCTCTTGAATCAACATCATCGCCTACATCCTCGTCGTCTTCATCGTCATAATCAACACTGTCACCATTCACCGAGCCGCTAGGGCTACCCGGTGGGCTCAGTGCTTGTATTAGTTTACCTTTTGATTCATTCCATAAATGATTGAGACGATCGCGCCCAAACAATAGCAAGAAAGCGTCAATAAATTCACGTGATTTTTCTTCCCATTTGGTTATAATGTCACCCTTAACTTTCGTCAATTCACGACGACCACGATCTTTGAGTTCGTCCATTTTATTTTGTAAGCGAAACTTCTTCTCCGATAAGAACGAAACATTAAGCTCTTTGGCAGAATAACCTCTGGCCAGGTTACGCCGGACATATAAATCATAATCTTTAACAATGCGCGCCACAATGTCCGAAGTTGAAACACCTAAAATTTGAAATATTTCATTCATTTTCAATTAAAAAGTTAAAATTTAAAAATTTTCAAAACGAATAATTCTAGTTAACGAGGTAACCTAAACAGCATGTTTAGAAAGTTGTGAACACAACTATTTCACTATTTTTTAGAAAATCTTTTGAAAGATTGTTAAGAAGAAAATTAAAATGTTTCCAAATTTTTGAAGCTAACTCACCTTCAGTGCGTTCGGTTGCTACAAACATGCCTTTGGCCTTTAACCAGCCATAGATATCATCGACGCCAACACCGGTATAGGGAATGTCATCGTGAGCAACGAAATCTATTTTATTCGCAGTTATAAACTCTTCATTTAAAGTCCATGGAGCATCTGAGATAATCTACATAAACGAAATTACTATTTATACATATTAAATAAGAAGTGACAAGAACTTGCGTACCTCATCTACATAACGGCAATGTCTGACACCTTCATAACGCTCAAAATCGCTCATCACAGTGCGTCCTTTCATACGATGCGTAAGTTCATCATTACATATACCCACAATCAGGTAAACATTGGGGAAAATATTTTTAGCCTAATGTTGGATGGATAAAAAGGTTATATAAACATAAAAAATCGAAATCGAAATTCTCCTCTCACCTGCATTAACTGTCTGGCATGACCTTGATGAAATAAATCGTATATTCCATCTGCATAGACGCGTACTCGCCGAGATGCTTCACCGTTTCGCGCCATCTGATATGTTATCTTTTGTGTATAATCGCAACGCTGACGTTCTTGTACGGCCTCATCGTCGGTGGAAAAGGGTGCGGGCTTACATATCGTCTAAAATATTATATAAAAAAAAATACATATGTATGTATATATAAAATGAAAAATTATTACCTTTTCAAAAACCCATTCACACACAATAATATCAAATAATATTTGCGTATTCGCCGAAATCGACAGGGGGGGGGGGCATTGCTTTTCAACCAAACATTTATCATTTCGACTAATTTACATATCATTTACGAATCATTATAATTTTCTTGCAAAAAAAATATATTGCATATTGTTTATACACTTGAGGAATATATGCAGATGAAGGAAAACAGATGAAAACAGTTGAAGAACAATAATTTTCAGTTATTTTCCATGTTTGAAGCAAACAACAACAACAACAATTCAGTTCATTTAACAAGTCATAAGCAAGCAAGCATTCTATTGTAATATTCTATTTATGCCTATTGTTACATACATGGATGATATATAGGGCATTGTATCGCTCACTGCTTGCTTTCTATTCGTTTCTATTACATTTCTTCTACGTTTATTTCAATTAACAGGCATTCATGTTTACGATGTACCGTCAGACGAGAGCGGGGAGAAAGAAAATGTATATTTTTTTAAGAACGTGTAACGAGCTCCCTACTCCTACGAACATGTATAAAATTAGGAGAAATTCTGAATAAAAGTATTCATATTTTACCCACCCACTGTATCTCTTATATATGTATGAACTTTTTCATTGGGCTTGATATGCAGAGATTCGATGGCCTCGCTCCGCCATCTATAGCATAGAATGTAAGAGCAACATGTTATCTTAATCATATTGAGAGCATTTTGTAGGTCGTCGTATACATATACATATATATTCTCAACTCCGAGCTTTGATCTATATATCATAATTTCGACTTTAGCATTTGATGTTATTGGAATTAAAAAAAAAATATTCTGGTCTTGTAATTGCTATGATATATTAGGTCGAGGCATAAATAACTTCCGTTAGTAGATAGAATCGATTGTTCGTATTTATCCACTATAAGTCATCGAAACAAACGAGTTTTTGTTTTCACTATATAGATGAGGGAGGAGGATTCATTCAGTCTTCTGTCAACTGTTTTATGCGGTGCACGTAACAATCAACTGGCTTTCTTAACCGGAACCGTATTATATTCGACATGTAATGCTTTGGGAATTTAAACGAAGCAATAGCGCTAAAAAATATGCAATGTATGCGGTGAAGGACCGATAACTGAACATTGGTTTTGTCAAATTCCGCTCTCTAGATACGAGCTTAAAAGACGAACCGAAGGCGGGACATCCTTTTGACTTTGACGACCTTTTAAAGGCATTATTGGAGCAAAATCCATGACAATCAATAAGAGGTATAGCGAAAAGCTTGAATACCTTACAACCAACTAAACTAAATTAATATAATTTTGTTATTCAATGAAAGCAAAATAAATGTCTCATAAAACAAAAAAAACCGCGAGAGTTACTTACGATTTGACCTAATATTATATGGTCGCTATGGCCGGTCTAATGATGAAAATCATGAATAGTTAGACGTAGGACGACTGACTAATCAACCCATATAACAACTTCAAAATGTAATCCTGCTTATATTTCAGTTCCCATTAAATGTAGAAATTCACTTCTCAGTGTAATCATCTCTTAATTGCTATCTTCCCAGTGTATTTGCATATTTTCTGGCATTTGGCACTTGTTCGCGAGCAGTTCGAATAATGAAATTATTGAAAAATTCATCGCTGTGTGTACGCGACTTACGTCCTTAATTTCATGTCATGTCCCACTTATTTAATGGTATGTACAAGATTTGAATTATATGCATCTTATATATCTTGATATATATATGATATTGTTGTATTTTTATTTATTAGATAAAAGCATGGCGAGGCATGTTTATAATGTTGTCGTCAATTAGAAATCACAATTTACTTATTTATAATACGTAAAATAAGATTGTACCGTTGAGTTTGTTTGTGTGTCATCATCTTCCATCTGTTACGTGCAATGTAAATGTATCAAGACATACTATATATGTGCATTTGAAATTTCTCATTTATCTATATAATTTTCTATATATGCAAAGTATCGTCCATCCTTAGTTGTTTTGTTTTCCGCCCGGTCATTACTAGAAAATTTTTTTATCTTACCCGCATAGGCATCCCATTCGTTATAGTTAAGTTATTATAAGAAGTGCACATGATTGTGCATGTTTTGGATATGTTTAAAGAAATTAAATAAATATTATTGTTGTTATATGAGTTTTTGTAAACAAGCTTTCACGATAAATAAGAATCAGACGAGGAGGATGACACAACAAAGTGGCGTGGTTTTCTTCGTGACTAAGCAAAATGAATTGCTGCACGATTGCTCGATTCTTTGCATATGCATGTGAGAGTTTTGTTATAAATAAATACCCTTAAGTGCACGACGACGATCGTTTATCAATGTTATAGTTTATAGCTGATAGCACGTTTCATTTTTTATTGGATTAGGAGCGCATCGGGAGAGTGACGTACAGATAATAGCAAATGTAAACATGTAAAGATATCTGTATATGCCTTGTACATCATTAATCAATAGATATAATGAAATTGCCTTTGAATCGAATCGAATCGTATGATTCGTTCGCTGAGAGAAATTTCTCAAAGATTTTCGACTTGTTCTTTCGAATTGTTTAAACGCTGGCGGCGAATGATTTGCATTTTTATTTATGCTAAATGCTTATGTCATTCAATCAAGGATACATGCGTGCGGTAAGTTGAAGCTTCTTTGTTTTATCGTTTTCATGACCCCCACCCCCTCCCCATTGCCGGCACATAGACAAAGAATGTTGCATGCACTAATAACTCGTAGAAATGCAAAAAAAAGACTGTCCTAAACAAGTAAGAAAGTTATGTTCGGCGGGGGCCGAATCTCGCATACCCATCACTATGCTCTTCACATTCTACTTCCCAAGTTCTTTTATTTGATACCCATATCGTTGGTATTACTGAGAAAAAATTAATCGCAGTGTCTACCATCTTCAGTTTAGAATTAATCCATTTGTAGGCAAACCATATATATCTTCACTTAAGGAGTGTACAAAATAGTTTTTAACATTCTGTCTTGTTTGCCTTATGATAAATAAGCGCAAAACATCAAAAACAAAAATGGAAAAAATAAAATTTAATTAGTTTTAACTTTATGTGGGCATGGCCGATTGGTTCTGTTTTTCCACATAAAGAGTAGGGTGTGTCATGAAGTAAATGTAGAAAATTTCAGACTGATAAATTTTATAATTTTCAAGTAACGAGCAAAAATCCGCAAATTTTTGTTAAGAGAAACGGAGTTGCGTTCAGTTTATGCTCCATTCCGGGCTTCTGCTCTGACCAATTTGGCGCAATTTCAATATCAACCTGGGTGCAAAAGCTTCCAATGTTTTTACCAAATTTGAAGTCGATATCTTAATTTTTGCGACCACGAGAGTCCCAAGAACACACCCCGTGCAGACGGACAGACATGGCTAAATCAAGTCAAAATTTTACGTTGATCACTTTATATGGTCGCTGAGGAACTTCCTTTTCGGATGTTACATACACTATGAAAAAACATTGTATTATATAAAAAATGAATATAACTTACGATAATATCTGAGCTACCACTGCTAACACTGGGCATTTGAGTGGAGGATAACATTTCCAAGGGTGCAAATTTCTTTTTAACAGGACTTGTGTTTTCGACTGGCAAAATTGCTGCGTCTTCTTCTTGTACATCATCGATTTCACTTTGTGATATTGTCCGCGTGTAATCTTTTAGTGCGTTAGTTTCAATCGTCGATTTCATATCAATATTGATTAAATCCTCGGATGTATTGTGTTTCATAGCTGCAGTAGTCTTTTGCTTATCTTTGGTATCGATTTCAAGAGTGGTGCCGTTGCGGGGTAATGTTAAATTGTGAGGCCTCTTGCGATTCGTTTGCGAAGCCGTTGTACTTGAGGCAGTTGTATGCGTATGCGTTGCCGTTATTAATTTGTTAGCTACTAAAGGGGAAGATGCCATCGCAATATTTGCAACAGTATGAAGAGATAAGAGGAGTAAAAGTAAAACAAAACAAACTAAAATTTTTCACAAATATCTCTGTGCATCAACGCAGAGTAGTGGTGAAATGAAATATATGCGTTTTCTTTCTCAATTTGATGTGGGGAATTGAAACTGATGCAAACAAAATAGATATTATATATATGTATATATATAAATGCATATACTATATATATATACGCACATATATAAAAACATATATATATATATATATATGTATAGATGATCGAGTTCAATGCAGTATTATGTTGATTTACAATGTTCGTTCACGCAAGAGATACATTTGTTGTTGTTGTGTCATACAATTGCAATCGCTGTTGCCGTTGCCTTTGTCGCTGTCGCCGCTGCCGTTGAGTTTGCTGTTTCTTATTTTATTCTAATTAGTTAATGAAAACTATTTTGTATTGTTGTATTTGTGCATGAAACTGAAATTAAAAGAAATTCGAAATTTTTTACTTTACTTCAAAAATATCGCATTATTTATATCTTATGGAAATATTTACAAATATAACAACAACAACAACAACAACAATTACAATCAATTTGAACAGATGCAAATGCATTCCCTAATATTAATGAATCTAATAGTCAGTGTAGTGAGATGCACACATACATTAAGCATACATTTTAATACGTACGAGGAAACGATAAACCTATCAATGATAGATAGAGATATTTATTGCGTCTTGTATTCGTATTCTCAAATGAACTTTTGAAGATCTTAGTCATTTTTCAGACTATAAGACGCATCTTTTTACATAGAAAAATGGACACAAATTTTGGATGCGTCGTATGGTCTGAAGGTAACATTAAAATACCTTTTCGATAAATTGTCTCTAAATTTGAAGTATACGAAGGGAAAGTAATACGAAAGGTGACGTTAACGTGACGGGTGATAGTATCGGTCAGCGAAGATGAACTGAGTATTGCTAAGTACGAGTTGTGTTAACATAAATAAATAAAAATTTTGATCCGAATGTAGGTCCAAGAAATGTTGACATGATCCAAGCCAATCGGACTTTCAACGTCGTCCAATGTCATCTTAACATGTGATCGCAATTTATGTTAGTTTCTTATAGCAATTGTCTGTCTTTCATATATGCTATGTGAAAATACTTTCCAGATTGCCTGGTTTCTTTGAAGAGTTTCTTCATTACATTCCATTGTAAGGGAACAACAATCTTTCTAAACTCCTAATATATTTTGTATATCCATCCATGCGTAAATCACATTCATTAAGAATTGGCTAAGAATAGAAATATTTATCGGAAAGTCGGCAACGTATCTATATTCTTGATTAGCGTGTATAACGAAATTGATTTAATTGATTCATATCTGCTGTCGACCTCTTGACGTCAAACCTTTGCCCAAAGGAATAACACTTTATTTCAAAATTTTTATTTTCACTCTGGTCAAATTATTTTTGAAATTAAGAAAAAAATTATTATTATTATTATTATAATTTTTTTAAATTAATAAAATAAATTGGTGGCCAAGATCCACGACCTTACCATTTCCATACCCACACAATCCTACCATTTCAAAATAAAAATGAATAAGGAAAGTGTTCCGATCCGATTTTTAATAATGGTCGTCGTTGGGCGTCCAAAACACAAAATATCTCAAAAATTGTGGCCTAAGGGTGAACACACTAAAACCAAACGGATGGACGGACAGACAAGTTTAGATCCATTCGGAACCAATCGGTAAAGTAGCGTCGGGGGAGGGGGAGGGGTCTCTAGTCCTTCTTGGTGTTGCATACATTCGCACAAACTTAATACACCGTATTGTACTGGTGTTGGATATAAAAAGTGAGCACTAGCGACGTAATCTAATTAAAAACAAAAAGAAAAATTACTAATTTGTAAGTTTAAATTAAATTTTTTTTGCATTAAGCTAAAAAACAACTCAATTAAGCTAAGAGTCTGCTTGGACGAGTTTGGTCTTAACACTGCTTATAAATATTGCGTGGTATCTAAACATTACTTTTGACTCGTACGATTATTTGTGAAGTACCAAAAAAGAAAAAACAACCTAATTAATATATCAAAATGAAATAACTGTAATGCAATGGAATGGAACTCTCAATTAACAAATTATCTGTGAAGTCACATGCTTTAAATATCAAATCGGCACAATCGGCGTTCGCCTCTGCACACTTTGTGGCTTTAGCTTATAGGTTTAGTTGTTGATTTTTTATTTTGTTTTCGGCAGGCTTGATGATTAAAGTTCATATATATATATACATATATATATATATATATATTAGCAATATAGTAGCAATAATTGAAAATACTCCTCGATAACCTTTAGTAATTAAAACAATTATTAGAACATCATTGACGTATAAAATATTATTAGAATGTATATATATATATATACATATATGTATATATTAATTCTTGAAATGGGATGATTAACGAAAGATTTGTACCAAAAACTCGAAAACGTCTTAAATAATTTATTTTTCTATCACTATTTCAATAAACCGATTCCCGGAGATTCCTTGTGAAAATTATAGTAATTGAAATCTATGGTTTTACCTCTGGTACTAAACCGACTAAATTGAATTTGAGATATGGTATGCGCTTTTAAATCATCTTTATTCTGCTATTATTGAAATTTTATGACTCTCAAACGTGTCGCAAAGTCACGTAAAACGCATAAATTCGAAGATATTCGCTTTAAATTTCATTTATTCTTTTTTTCACTTTGCTGTAATAAAATTTTTGAAAAATCTGTATGCTCTCAATACATTTTAAGAGTAATTACTTGACACAATCTTAACACGGTGAGCTACTTGTTCTACTAGTACAAGAAGATAAAAGTTAGTTTACTTTATGCAAACGTATGTCAGTTGCAAACGGGAAACTGGATTTGCTTCCAAATTGCAAGAAATTTTTCTTTTAAATCGGATGATAAATATTAGAATAATTCGAATATAAATGCTATTTTGTTTAAAACAAGATTACACGGAGACCGTTATACCATTTAACGCGATATCTAGAAGCCAACGACAGGCAATACAACTTTCGGAAAAATCGGTCCATTGCTGATCTAAAGTCTTTCGTCATTGCAAGCTGGAACGGAGCTATTCGCCATTTGCGCGAAAAGAAGGTCGTTGCCCTAGATATCTCCACGGTATTCCGAGGAGTATCGCATAATCCCTTTGTCACGAAGATTATTACATTTGATGTCGAGCATGTCGAGTTTCTTGGACAATCGTTCGATAAGACTTGTAATCGGTGGATTTTCTTTAACCGCACTGCTCCTTCCCCTTCTCTCTTCCTGGTGTTCACTAACAACTTCCTGTGCATAGCAGAAGACTCCATTTAGTCGATAGCATTTTCTCTCATTCGGTTTCCTTCAGCAAGAGACAACGCAGCAACGACATGCAGAACAAACGCTGCATGATGAATGATACATTGAATCGTGATTTTACAAAAATTTCTGAATTGTGGCTCAGGCAATAGGAAACGCATAGAAAAAGTGATTGTGCCAATGTAGAGGAAACGGCAATTCTTGATCTTTTTGGCATGAGAATATAAAGCGATGTTCGTTGGACAGAACATGTATTCGAAGTGTCGGAGGACGCAGTCACGGGCTTCAGTTTATTAAAACGCCGCAAAAAATACTTTAATGCGGCCGATATCCGTATCATGTACGCCGCTTATATCCGACCAAAATTAGAGTATAACTTGCATGCGTGGGCGAGAGCCTCCACGTGTTGCTTGGCGGCCCTCGACCGCATACAGCTCAGACGCTCATGCGCCCAAAATTTTCCATACGGGGTAATGTATGCTGTGTTGCGCTTATGTACAGGTACATTCAAGACAAGTGTTCTGTAGTGATAAAGGAGATGTGTCCACCAATTAAGCCCTTTAACAGGATTAAAAGGCTTGCTCAGCGTTCCCACCCAGTCGTCCTAAAGTTACCTTTATATCGCATAACACAGTACCGAGCCTCTATGAATTTTTATCCATACTGCCCGCCTTTGGAACAACCCTACCAGCAATGGTCTTTCCTGCCGTACGTGATATCTTCATTTTTTAATCAAACCATTGCGAACACTAATCGCTCTCTCCACATCACTCTTCCTACAATCCTTACTGATTAGCACAGTGCCCGCACATATAGGAAAGATCCCCTAAATGCCTGGTCATAGAAAAAGGAAAAATAATATTTTCTTTCGCTCTTTATCCTTATTGTCACTCCTTAAAATATTAGAATCTTACATGTAGGACATGGTGGAATATGAAGAATAAAACAACATTAAGCCAATATATTACGAACAATGTGAATAAAAGCAAAATAAGGAGGAGATCAAAGAGATTTTTTTTATTCTTCGATAGTATTTCATTCGAAAGTTTAAAATTGAGCGAATCACTTGCAGGACTAGAATTACTTTGTTCGTCTCACTAGCACTTTATATGTTGTCCATTTTTAAGTTTAAATTCAGCGCTTCCCAACTGAACGAAAATTTAGACCATATTAAAATTTTAAAAATAAGTTTTAAATTAAATTAAAGTTAAATTTTTTTACAGGACTAGCAAGACTTTTTAAGAGTTTCTTGCATTCCCGTAAAATTTTCAAATTGAAACGTAAAATTGCGCTCATATATTCTAACTCGACAATAATAAAGCAAATTTAAAAATAAGCATTATTTAGCAATAAACATTACCATAACGAAATCCAATCAGAAGGAAAGGTTTTAATATACTTTACACTTTAAAAGACCACCAATAGCAAATAGCCTTAGCATGTTTGCTTAGGCTTATAAAGGCAGAATGGTAACTGTATGGTGGTGGTTAGTTAAAATTTGTGGAAAAGTGATGACAGTATGCCAAATTTATGTACGCTTCTTTTCCCTTCGACTGATCATCTCATTTTTTTAAATTATAACATTAAGTTTGTAAACATATACATACATATACTTTTGCTTTTCAAATACGAATTTGTTACAATGGAGAAGAGGATATAGGTGAAAAAGCTTCCCCTTTTGCTTACAAAATGTTTTCGAAAAAGGACCATTTATAAAAATGTTTTCTTTTTCCATTTCATACGTATTTCCAAGAATTCATTCGAAGGTTAGGTATTTATAAGTATATATATATGCACTTTATGCTCAATTAAAGCTTAGAATGTGATTATTCGAAAAATATGTTTACATTAAATAGATATATAACTTCTAATATATGTGCTACTGTCTATATATATATATAAAAAAAAAAAAAAAAAAAAAGTTGTCACGTCATCTATTTGCTAAACGAAATTTTCAGTCTTCATTTGATAATAGAATGTTGACTTAACTACACGTTTTTTCTAGCTGTGGCAGAAAACAATTGCCCCAATAATCGCATCAAACATTGATACACACGCCCTATTTAACTTGTTTAATATTTTAAATTTTTAATTTGTTCGCCTTAATGAATTTTAACAAGTTGCTTCTAGTTACACAATCAAGAAGTCGTTGATTTCGCAATCTGACGTGTATAATTTTTTTATCAAGACTCACCTTGCACTTCTTCAGCACAATAATATTATATGTATATATATATATATATACATATATATGTAAAAATCTTAACTGTTGTTCTAGACTTTTTCTTTTCCTTATGAAGATGTTAGATGAAGAGCCGATGCAATTTATTAGCGTGTTTTTGTTTATGACGCAATTCGTATTTTTTTTAAATTAATATACACAAATTTCTTTTCAACAACTCAATCAATTTCTTACTTATTTTTATGAAAATTAGAACGGAACTGAGAAAATTAAATTGGCCACAGAAATGACATAGGCCGAACACAAAAAAAAAGAAGAGAACTATGCTCACATATCAAGCATTTCAAGCCGCAAGTAGTTGAACAGATAGAAACGACATGCTTATCAGCCTTACCATATCGCTTGAGAAATAAACATGAAGAAATTTATGTAAATATGCAAATTAATAATATATGCTTTGAGAATTACACAAACTGAAAACTGAAATAAATGTAAGCAAGCCATTATGAAAAGTAGCAGTAAGAATTTAAGCATAAATATATGGTTTTAAAAATTTGAAAGAAAATTGTTTTGCTAACTGCCATAATAAGAAGGTTAAATTTCATGTTACTACGAAATGGCATTGGACACTTTGAAAATTACTCTTCAAAATAATATGATACAATAATTCAGTTTGAAAAATGACTTTAGTATATGATCTTCCTCTTTCATAAAGTAACATATTGCATAAATAAAGATTTCAAATTATATCATTGAGGAAAGATTTAATATAATTTAATATAAAAATGAAACTTAACATGTAAAATTAAAAGATATACTATTTTTTCTCTCTCGTTACCTCTTATTGGTCAGTTTTATGATTTGCCAAGTCTGGCAATATCTAGTCGAACAGTAATTCAATGTATTTAATTTTAATTTCAATGCGTAATATGCGCGCACAATTTATTTCTATTTTAGGCCCAAGGAGTGTCAACATACGAAAGTCTTTGCTTTTAAATGTCTTTATAATTTATGTAGGAATGCCGATAAGTTGATATGTCATTTTCGTTTTCGGGTTAAAAACTCCCTAGTAGAAACACAGTGGACAGTCATGCTACCGTATTCTTTGGTAAATGTAAAGAAAAGCGTATGGTTGTAGAATCGAAAATGTAGAAATCAACGTAAACTTAAATAAAACATTATAAAAAAAAAAAACAATAAGAAAGTTAATATAAAAGTAAATATGCTCGTTTTTTGATTAGTGGTGAAGCAGATTGATTTTATGTATTAGATATATTTTTTATGCATAACTTGGGCACTACCATTTATCACGCTTTAATAAAACAATTTTGTGAATATATTTCAACTTTAAAACAAATGGTTTTTATTGCTTAGTTCTCGTTTCTTACAAAGTAAATGGTATAAAACAAAATTGCAAATTACAAATTATAAAAAAAAAGTACATTAGTGTAAGACAGACATAAATTAGATAAACAACTTCAAAATTTAGAAGAAACGATTATCATTTCTTTTAGTTGTGTTTGTATGTATAAATGTAAAAACGTACAATTTGTTAATTTCCATAAAGTTTTGTAAAGAACCGGCAGAGATGAAGTCCCAACCCGAAAACAGGAATAATGCCTCAGTCCCCACGGAGGGAATCGGCAATTGTATTAAAAATTGGTACAACAAGAAGAGAACCAATGAACATAAGTTCATGATTAACACAATGCTAAAACAAAAAATTATATCAATTATTTAAATTATTTATTTATTTATCGACGCTTCATTAAGCAGTTTTGCAATAAATGTTGAAAAGATATGTATGTATGAATGCTTTGAGCACGTCTGCGAAGATCATAGTTAGTTTCACAAACTAGGAAAACAAAATGGAAATGAAACGATGAAAAGCCGAAATTTTATCAAAATAGAATAATATATTTATTGATAAGAGATATAATACAATTTTTATATATATGAAGCGGCCGAATTGTTGGCATTAGTATACAAAATGATCGGCTTTTTTATAGGTAATAAGATATCGGTTGAAACAAATGATGTCTAGTGAACATAATAGGAAAAATTAGAAAAGAAAAAATTGTATTCAAATAAAAATCAAGATTAAATGAGCAAGGAAATAAAAAGAAGGCTGACTGCCTGGAACAGAAGCACACTGTCAACGCGTGATCTTAAAATGGAAATGCGAGGAACGCCACTTACTATTTTCACTGGAAACATTTGAATCTCTCCAATTCTGAACAAATACTTGCAAATATCATGACCTTGTTTATTGGGAACTTAAGGATTATCTACTTAACTGGTTACAGCGATTGTGCGCAATCTTTTTGCTACATTTTGGTGGGACTGATGTTCTACACATTCATTTGCTCGTATGTTTCGTTGTTGTCGAGTATTCCAATTGGTGTATTATTACCCAAACGAAATGGTGTAGGGTATGTAATAGTCGACAATGCCCGACTATAGTGTACTTACTTGTTTAATAAAACAAAAAGCGTAGAAATCATGTACTCGTCCTCATCTTTGCCCACCATGTCACACCAATATTGTTGCTAATAGTGGGCGTGTCGTACGCTCGATCAGAACCCTTCCTACATAAATTCTTTAGATAATATTAGAAAATACTTACCAAATATTTGAATCAATGTCCACTATTATAAGTTGCAATTTTTATCTATTATTAGCGGGTTTTTTGTTGGTTCGCCAACTTTTTCCCGAAACTACATCAAAGAGATCTTGTTGGTGTTTATATCAAATCTCGAAAAAGGTATTATAAATTAATGGTCCTTTTTGCTCGCTATCAATTAGAGCCTATCATAAATGAATATTAGTTTTTAGTAGAAAAATTTGTTTGTTCGACCATCGTATAAAAATTAATAAAATAATAATATTAACGAATTGCATTATTGAGCCGCCCTCGGTCTCCTATATGGCACGTTAAAAGTCTTGCGAGTAACATTAATATTTGCTATGAATGGTGGGTAGGTACGCAGCACACCCATTCTGAACGTCCACTACAAATGCGTTTTACTAAAGTACCACTAATAGACCTCAAAGTGAGAAAATCCAATCGAGCCAAAGGCTTACGATGATGAAGTATCGGTGTTACAGGCATTCAAAGAGATGTTTTGCATCAACCACATAAAATCATTTCTACCTAACGTTTAAGTTGAATATATGACATCGGCGATGATTGAACTATTGACTGGCGAAAAGAAACAACAGATGTGCCACAAATGATACATAAGAAAATGTTTTTCGACGTACACCTATAGAAAGTAGCATATACAAGTAACTACCCGAGGTTTTAATGCTGATATTTAGTCGACCTAGCATAGAGTACAAATTCCATCGGACGATTCATAAACAAATAGAATTTTGAAAACGCCAAATAAACAGAATTTAGTGACACGCCTTGGAATACCCAACCGAAAATGAAGAAATCGCCTACGAAATTGCAAAAGGATTTCAAAATGACCCAAACAGGGTCCCCAAATGACACTACAAAGCCCACACTTCTATATAATGAAAACTATGAACATTCTCGCTCTCCGTGTTTTTTGCTTGTTGCTTATAAAGTACGACATATACACTACATAAATTTGTTCATCAAAAAAACCAACCGCGCCCACCCAATCTTATACAGCATGGAAATTTAACGTTTTTTCAGTCTTTTTTAGGATAAAGTTGATGACGATCGAATACAATTTTCTTACTTGTTTTGATTACAATAAAATTTATAGTATTTTTTACCGTTAATCTTTCATGTCTGGGCCATAGAAATGCTTTATCGTATTCAAATATTCTTTTTGTTGTATCTCTTCAAGACAGAATTACACGTGTTGCGAAACGGCACAGAAGCCGGCAAGAAAATGTGTAGTAAAATGCCCGATTTCCTAGTCAATGCTATACGAACACTGATAGAAGCACTAGCAAGTTGCGAATCACTGTCAGTCTCGCCGCAGCTACGCCATGATATCTTGGCTTACAAATACTTTTAATTTAAAGATACTTTCTAAAGACATATATTAGGGTATTGCAGTAGTTACAAGTCGTCGTCAGGTAAGATATTTGGCTTCAAGTCTTCACGCAGTCATCCTCATTTCGCTCGCAGACAGTTTTCTTGGAGCGTCCAAAGAAAGCTCGCAATTTCAAGGAAAAAATTCCTTCCTGCTAATGAATTTTTTTCGATATATATGTATATATATGTACGATATTTTCAAAGCATCTAGAAGCAGAAACTATTTTAAGAACCTATCTATTTTCTATATTTTAAATTTCGTAAGAATTTTTCTGTAAATTGGTTCGTTTAAGGGATGAAAACTTGTGAAAACAACAAGGACTTAATAGCCATGCTCCCGATCCCGAATGGCTTGATTAAGCTTGCTTCTATTCATTCTGCGGCAAATTTCCTCTTATACTCCACGAATCATTTTGTGTGCTTGCATATTAATTTTCTTCGTTAGCTGAATTTTTCATTTCATATAAGATTTCTGAAATCATTGGTCCCTAATAGGGATTTCGTTAACAGGTAAATACAATTCGGTATTATTGAGCGATGTAAATGCGGAACGATATTCGATGGATAAGGAAACTCTTCTTGATCGCCAATTATCTTACAACAATAAATGCTAACACATTTGCTTATGTATAAAAGATACTTGTTCCGCTTGCAATAATATTACGCAAAAAATACAAGTTAGGTTTACCCGAAACTCTTATCCGTTTTTCGAATTTTAGTGTAAGAATAGAGTTCAGAATTCTAGACTAAGATCACGGTGGAAATGATTTATTGAACTCAATCAAGCCATTCCGCAAACTCCGATCTTACTCAAAAAAAATCACGATAAAGTCAAAATTTATTTAGTTGGAATTCTTCCAACCAATTCTCAGTAATCATTCCTTCGCCGGACACTTTCAATAAGTCTCTCCTCGTTCCTTTCTTGTTGGAATTCGTATCAAACACAGTGACGTGAATGTAGCGATGGGTACACGATCGCGTCTAACATAGTACTAATCTGCATTATCTTCGTTCTAGTGCCTTTGCTAGGTCAGTATGTAGTGTTAAACGAAGAGAACCAAATATGTGGAAGCTTGCTGTAACCCGGTAAATCTATTATATTCACAAATGCACTTGGGTGCGACCATCGCCTTTCTCTTTCTTTTCCCTTACTTCTTTCTGGCCGTGCTCCACGGATATGGGATACGCTCTGAATGATTCGTAAAAGAAGAAAAGGGAAAAAGACCATCCATTTATGTACATATAATATTAAGCCATTAATGAGTTGTACGTGCCTTACGTAATAAAATGAACAAATTAAGTACAAATTAGACACTCACCCCCAATAACTGTTTATTTCTCGCTCAGTGTAAGACCATTGCGTTGTGATGCATACTATGATAATTTGGTACAGAAACAGCTATTGAGTTTACATATAAAAAAAAAAAAAAAAAAAAAACTCTTAACATAAAATCGATATCGAAATTGTCGATACGTAGATATGAGCTGCTTATATACACAGAATCACCCGCCTGAGTGGAAAATTTCAATACAAGACATCGTCTTTTCAAGTATACGGCAGAGAGTCTTGTTGACGAACATATTGGACATAATTGACTTTTCCTATGTGTACGGCGTGGCGTCAATAAACTTTGTATTTTTTTTTTTTTTTTTTTTTTGTTAATGTTAATTAGTTTCTCTCTCAATTTCCTCATCTTTTGTTGGAAATGTTAATTATGTGTATGAATATGCAAGCAAGAATCATGAATTTTTACTGAAAGTCATAAATGCCATCGTTGATAGGATTCTGTAATATGCATATATTTTTATAATAAAATTTTTTTTCTCTTGTAATTATTATTATTATTATTATTATTATTATTATTATTATTATTATTATTATTATTATTAGTATTATTATTGTTGTTATTATGTTATTATTATTTAATTTTTATTTTTTATTTTTAAACATTTATAATTTATTAGTTGATACTACTTAAAAATATATATATATTTATATATTAACCTGTTGCTTCTTCGTTGGTTATAAATCAATGTTAAATGATCGTCGATATAAATATTTTAAATATTCCTTAATCAATAACTTCTTGTTCTGCTTTTATTTTGTTTTTACATCAGACCATTTTTTCTTTCATTCTTTTATTAGTAATT